>OX422216.1:392084324-392684324 GCA_949130495.1 Sambucus nigra
ATTCAAAATATATATAGACTGAAAAGGGTCATATGTTGTATGTTCAAGGCTTAAAAGAATGAAACCTTAGATTTACCAAAAAACTATTAAACAATAAACAAGACGCAATAAGAATCGCCACAAAAGCCATAAGAATCCTAAGTTTTCAAACTAATAAAATTCCCCAACACTATATTGAAACCTTGCACCCCAATTTTTAAAACCAATGACCTTAATTTAAAAAAAAAACTATATTCAGAACAAAAAAATTCTACAATTGACCCATATCAAAGTACATAAATCATGGAATGATTACTCAATTATCCCCCCCCCCCCCCCCCCCCCCACACACACACACACAAAAAAAGAAAAACAGAAAAAAGAAAACCTACATTCAAAATAAAAAAATCCTACAATTAACCCATATTAAACTACAAAAATAAATCATGGAATGAATATTCAATTATTAAATATACATATTTTTTTGTGCTTATATATATCCGTGTGTGTGACTAAAAGTAACAAAAAAAATGCTTAAGGTCGGTTATTGAGGGAGATTTTGAGGGTTTTGATTTAAGAATCATGATAGTCTGAGTATTGGAAAACGACAAATGTGGGAGAAGAGGTATTTGAGGGAGAGCCAATATTTAAATATGGTTTACAACTATTTAAAAGTTTTTTTATATTAATAGATTTAACGTGTGGTAAAAAATAATGGGCACTAATTGCATATATAGGGTTTTTGGTCATTGATCTTACATGGTGAGGGTTTTATAGAGGGATAGATATAGAAATAGTGCATGTGAAGAGGCTGTCGTAGGTTAAGAAGATGAGAATTATTCGTGTGGATGCGAGACAGAAAGAGGGAAGTAATTAAGAAGATAGGGTATGCACGAAATTTCTGAATAGATAAGGGTACTTTGGTCATAATACAATTTCAAATGTTTTTGACTCTTTTAAAGTAGTAGAGATTATATCTTTTCTTTTACATGCCCAATTATTATAAAATTATATTTGTTAAAAGCATTTGTTGAGATTATTAATGAACATTCATGTGATTTTACTTTTGAGCTTAGAAATGTATAAATCTTCTCACATGAAACTTGAAATTGTAAAGATTGAACAAGTGTACGGAGAAAATAACATCCATATTGATATTTAATTTTTCATAAAACTTATTTTATACATGGGTCACGTTTAATGCACAAGATAAAGATGTTAGGACCTATTTAATAGAACATATTGAAATTTATGTTCAAGTCATTGATTAGCTTAAATTTAATTTTTAACACCCCCTCCTCAAAGAATTGAATTTCATGCCAAATTAACTTTTTGTGCATAATGTGTTAGTACCTTAATGTAAATTAAAATTATTTTGCCGGGTAGACAAGTGTTATCAAACGCGCATAAAAGTTGAAAATAAAAAAATTATTAATAATTCCCATGACAAATGTCAATGTCAAATAGGACCTTAAATAAACTAATTTTATCTCATTTCAAAATGGACTAAGTTATCTCAAGTGTTGCCTTTCAAAATTTTCATATGAAAATCATCCCATCTAAGATATAAAAACATTTTATTATATTTAAATGGTATAACTCTTAGACTATCGATCCTCTAATCCTAGCCATAAAATAGTTGTCATCGATTAACAACAAATAATTATATAACTACCATTGGAGGTGCTTTGACTGCGCAGTTCACCATATGGTGCTATGCGCTTTACAATTGTGATTGACAATTCAATATGCACAATAACTAATGATTCTTTTGTGTAGAAGTGACATGATTTAGCTAATTAATTCTCATGATCCTATTGTTCCTTAATCTAATTGTTCACGATACTATGGCAGCTCCATTTTGGTAGGTAAGGTGGGTCCAAGTTTATTAGGCAAATATGCATGGTGCCATGCCGCCAATTCAAGTAATCAACATTCCACACCAAACACCTACTCCTTAACTAGAGCTATCGACAAGACTACATAAAAATGGTGAGGCACAGGGGACAAAATGTCATCGTCCAAATCATATTTAATTCTTTACGTATTAAAATAAACTTAACTTTGAAATTACTCAATTATCTAATAAATTAACTCATACATTTACTTAGCACATGTATTGGTAAGTCAATGAGGTCACGTGACTAATGTCAAAAGTAGAGTTTGAATTTATTAACAACAATTATATTTAATACTTTATAATATTTTAATATATTAATTATGAGTCAATAATTTGATCAATTGATCAACCTCATTCATGTTTAAACGACTAACAAATTTTATTCAATCAAAGTGTGCCCAAAGCGTTCAAATGATCAAGTTGCACTATTGATGGTGGATTTTTCTAGTCAAACTCGTAATGGCATGATCTCATTTGTAAGCACGAAGTCTAGGTCCCCACCCCAGTAGTCTTCAAATTATATTTGAAATCATTGCTTAATCATTTTTAATTGCTCATGTATTTTTTTTTGGTAGAAAACAGGAAATAACAAACAGCAAGCAGTCTTAACTGCAAATCATAACATTTACACACATAGGAAGTCCTCCTCCGCGATTTCGCTTTCCATCATATGGAGCAAAATCTCGGGTGCCTGGTCAAATTCCACATACGTAGTGTCCAGTCCTCTCGCAACTTTCACCATGCAGTCAGCGGTGAGGTTGCTAGCTCTTGGAATATGAATGATTTTTGCCTTTAGATCTCTAACCAAATCTTTGCAGTCTTGGATTATGTTAGCTAGTGGGTGGTTCTGGGCAGACTCTTGATTGATGAGGTTGATGGCTTCCAAACAATCATTTTTCAAGCACACTCTTTTCCATTTCTTTCTGGTGGCTATGTTCAGTCCATGAAATATTTTTTAGAGGCCATGTATTTTCAAGACTCATGTATTTTTTTTAGAGGCCATTGACGATCCACGTTTTACATAAAACGTTTGGAATAAAAAGTACCATCTTAAAACATATTTACTTTAAGACCTTTTTAAATAAAAAAAATATATAACTTACTAAAATACCTTTGACAAACGCAACATGTAACATAAAAATCGATAGTTCAAAGTGTTAACCGGTTATCATAAAAAAACGATTATCTCCTACACATGTCTTGAATTGTTAAAAATAAAAGGATCAAATACCAAAAAGTCTCTCAAATATTTTTTAATACACACTTAGTTCAAGCCTTTTATTTTGTACTAAAAAGTCCCTTATTCTCTTATCTTTAAAGGGCCGCGCCAGCGGTAAGGTAAAGCCTTATTGGCATGGTGAAGGACGTTTTGGTACAAAATAAAAAGGGTTGGATTAAACGTATATTAAAAAAAGTTCGAAGGACTATTTAATATATGCCCCTGAAGAAGTGGAATTCCTGGATTTTAAATACTCTTCAATTAAAATCACAAACTTGAAATATTTAATTTCCTTTTAAGGTAAAACACAATAGAAATGATGCAGAAGCGTTGTAAAACAGGTGATGGTTCAACTTTAAAAAATAACAAGTTTTAATATCTCAAAACAAATTAAAACATAATTCAAGTCCTAGAATTTGCCTAAGTCATAATTAACAATTATATCCAAAGTTAGGCGAAACCAATTTTAGCAAATGACTTGAATAAAATCAATTTTACCCAAAATATAATTAAAGTCCAAATTATATTAGTGTGATAATTAAATCATATTTTATCTTGTATTAATCCTAAAGCATGGATTCTAAATGATGAGCAAGATAAAATAAACAATGTCACACTACGCCGAGATGTACGAGGAAAAACCCAAGACGGGAAATAACCTCGGACGGCCCTAGCCACAAGTCCACTAGATACGGAATTACAATTACAAGACAGATAGACTTACAACGACTGACTCAATCCCTCTCAAGCCTCGACGGTCCTTCTCGTAGAAACCTCTTCCTATCGGACAACCTCGGAACACCACCGCGGTCTTGAAATCCACCGATGGGACTTTATATGGTCACCGTCACCCAAGCATGGAGCCTTTCTCCGTGTGGTTAGAATCTCAACAAAAGTCTTCTTTGTGATGGGGTGTAGAAGCAAACCCGAAACGTCTCTTGAATTCGGTAGAGAAAACCGGTGCCAAAAACTCCAAGCAATTGATATAAATATAGAATCTTGGATAAACACAATTGGGTGTAAACTAGAGTGTGTATGAATTTTTCTTTGAAAGAATAACACTCAAAACATGATCTTTTTCCTTAAACAAATTTTGTCTCAAAATACTCTCTAGGAGTTTGTAAGGTATGAAAAAGATTTTTTGGAAAATGTGTTTCCCGCACATAATAATGTATGAAAAAAGTTGGTTGAAAACCAAGTGGAGAAGTGGGGAAAAACTGCAAAAAAACTGCCAAATAACTGTTCCCGCTGGAATCTCGTTCGAACGAACTTGATTCTCGTTCGAACGAGACTTCTAACGAGTGACCAGCCTGGGCTCGTTAGAACCTCGTTAGATACCTCGTTAGAACGAGAACAGTCGTTCGAACGACATATCGAACGGCTGACCAGTTAGGGTCGTTGGCAAACTCGTTCGAACGAAACTGGTTCGAACGACAAAACTCGTTCGAACGAAATTTGGTTCGAACGAAAAAAATCGTTCGAACGACATTTCTAACGAACGACCAGAAAGTTTGTAAAAATCGATTTTGGCCCAGAAACTTTTATATACTTATTTTAAAGTTCTATTTGATTCTTTCTGAAAATAAAGTGCAGTTTTATTACACCTAACACCCAATACAAATTGGTCCAAGCTCCTATATAAATATAATTACATTCATACCTTGGGAGCATGGAAACCTTAGTTTGATGACGTAGAAACGAGGCACACAAACCGGCATTTTGATGAAGCTTTAAATTCTTTGCCGCTATGTCTTCAACACATACTTCATAGGCTTGAGAATATTACAAATAAATACTATCCTATGAATAAATGTTTTTGTCCGGAATTGAGCCAAAACTATATATGGACTCATTTGGAAATTTGTGTCTTTACAAATCTCCCCCTTTGGCTATTCCGGGACAAAAACCAAACAAAAATCCTAAAGGGCCGTCAAGCTCTACTAGACTCAAAACATAACCCGCCCAATGTTGACTCAACCCAAGGATCAAATGCTTTGCCATTAAACAATGCTGCTTTAGAAGAATTCCTGCACACTTAAGCAAACTCATCAAATGCATAGGGAATATCAAAATATTAAATGCAATTAATTAATTACTCCCCCTAAATTAATTCTCTCTTTAAACACATGACCTACTTAGAAAGACGTCTCCCCCTAAGATAAATCTCCCCCAAACTAAGATACGACAATAATAGGATTAGATACCATTTCTCCCCCTATCATCTCATTCTCCCCCTTTTTGTTCAGGAATAGGCAAAGGATAAAGAACTAATAAACAGCATGTTGAAGCTTAAAGTGATGAGACATGAAAGCATATGGGCAATTAAAAGCAGGGCAAAGACAAATATCATATATATAGATACAAAAAAAAATATACCAATAGAGCACTTGCATATATATATATAGATATAAACACACACATGACACAAAATACAATAAGTTTGCACACTCGTATGGCAAAAATGTGTCATATGGAAACGGAAGTGTAGGGGTGTGAACTAGCAACAATTAAATGTAGACCCAAACACTTAAGAAACGTTCACGGAGTTCTCATTTGATTGCAAACGTCATCACAGTTAAATATAACCTCATGTGACAATATAAAGATTGAACTCAATGAACAAACATACACAATGCATACAAGCCTAGCATGATGATGATTCTACAAACCAAATAGAGTCATGACATTAAAGACAACTAGGATAAACGGACATTGTGCAAACCGTTGATATACCATCCAATTCTCCCTCAATGAGCATATATATTCTTTTGTTTGTGAATGAATATATCAAACAAACATAGGCCTTGGCAATTGATTTCTGTTTAATGCCAAATATTCTATTTTTAGGCCTTTGGATCACGTATTTCTTTTAGATCCAATCAACGGTGGCTTACTATCGCAAATGATTTAATTCATCCTTTCAGAGCCCTTCCCCGTGCATATATTAATTTATCATGTTTTCATTTTTCGCACAAATCTCACATGCAACGGATTTTGACATGCACTAGTCCTCCTAGGTCATAGATATGTAGATGACTAGTTTGATAGGAGAACACCTCAAAAAGCTCAAATATAACATGTGACATTAAGATTTCAAAAGAGCTCGTGCATGTGTGAAAAGAGGCATATAGAAATAGAATCCATTTAAACAATACAAAATCCAACTCCTCCATAAAATATGGTAAAGAACATAATAAGGATTGAAAATCTAAACCAAAAGTTCTATCCACGTGGGAGCGTAAATGATGGGATTCAAACACAAGTATATGCCACATAAAGTGTGTCAAACAAAAATACACACCAAACAAAATCTTTTTGAGTTTTTAATATTTTTAATCAAAAAGAAAGATATATACTCAAAAGACTAAACAAAAATCATTTGTATTTTTCATTAAGCATAAATGAAATAAATAAAACACAAATGATAAACAAAAATCTTTTTATATTTTGCAGTTAAATCAAACACAAAAAAATAATACAAAAAGATAAACAAGTCATAATTTCCAGCATGTGATATGAAATAAGGCAATGACTAGAAAATGACTAAACAAGCATACATTTAGCATATGAATATGGCATGAAGTACAAACGCTAAAGCATGCAAACACTAACACATTTATCCTTTAGATTTAGTAAGAGAGGAAGCATGTGAAAGTAAATGAGAATCAAAATCCCTATTTTGTAAGGCAACCAAGTCGGATTTTCTAACCCAAATTAATGAAGAGTTACTATCTTGGGGTGTAGGAACATTAGCTATCGTGGTTACTTTACTATGGGATTTTCTAGGAATTCGTTTAAGATCTAAACAAAATTGCCTAAGATGACCTTTTCGACCACAATGTGTACAAGTAAGAACATGTCGAAAAGATTTATCTAAGGAGTGATCATTAAATGCATTCCTAGAAGATTCTCCGAAAATATTGGTTTTGACTTTAGGGTTAAAATCATTGCAAGAATTGAAGCCTAAACCAAAAGTGTCATTTTTAATTTGGACCATTCCTAACATTTTATCTAGTTTTTCTGAATGACACTCCAAATCAAATTTGACATTACTAGAATCTTTTAATTTATTTTCCAATTCTAAAATTTTAGATTCTAGTAAAACATTTCGCTCTTCAAAAGCAAGAAGCTCCTTTTTCAAGGATTCCATTAAACCCCTAAGGCTATCTCTCTCGCCTTCTATGTATTCTAGCTTCTCTCGAAGAGTCCTCTCTCGTGTCCTAAGGTCTTCTATTAAGGAACTATCATCAACGACCTTGACACTCTTTCTTAAACAAGCTTCTAACTTCAAATTAGTTCTTTTCAAATTAATAGATTCTTTATATAATTCATTAAAAGCATTTTGAAGTTCTCTCACATCAACCTCTTCTTCATTTTCACTCTCTTCTCCACTCTCACTATCATTAAAAATAAGGGAATCATGAACAATGACCTTGAAAGTGGCATGTGCTATCGTTTCATCAATCGATGAGTTGTCACAATCACTTACATGACTAGCCATAAAAGCCACAAAATTTTTCTTAGTGGGGGAATCGGGCTTTTCTTCCTTATCACTATCACTAAGGGTTGCATTATATGCAGTGGGTCGTTTACCCTCTTTTCTTAGTTTAGTGGGGCACTCATAAGCTCGATGGCCATAACCTTCACAACCAAAACACTTGTTAGACTCGTCCCTATCTAAATTGTCATTACTAGGTTTAGGAATTTTCTCGGCTTTAGGAATCTTCTCGCTTTTATCATGTTTAGAAGTATCAAATTTCTTAAAATCATTTTTAACTTTATCTTTGTTAAATTTAAGAAATTTTCTAAATTTACGAGCAAACAAAGCCATGTCTTCCGAGTCACTATCACTATCGCTCTCTACTACTTGTTTGACCTCTTTTCGGGCTTTTAAAGCAACACCCTTTTCAATTTTCTTTTCAGTTTTAGAGGGAAACATATCCAGTTCATAGGTTTGTAAATCACCTACAAGCTCTTCTAATTTCGTAGAGGCTAAAGTGTGTAAAGAATTTAAAACGGTCACCTTTGGAATAAATCTATCGGGTAGGGACCTTAAAATTTTCTTTACTACACGGTCGTCAGGTATTTTCTCTCCCAGGTTAAAGGATGAATTAACAATATCAGAAAGTCTAGCATAAAATTTATCAAAAGTTTCTTTTTCATCCATTTTGATAGTTTCAAATTGAGTGGTGAGGTTTTGGAGTTTTAAAGCTTTAACGACACTAGTTCCTTCATGAGTTAATTGTAAAATATCCCAAGCTTATTTAGCGGTTTCACATGTCATAATACGTCAGAATTCATCCGGTGTGACAGCGCTAAATAAGGCATTTAAACCACGGGAATTAAAATTAGCAAGTTTAAACTCATTTTCAGTCCATCTATCGATGGGTTTGGGAACACGTTCATTTTCAATTAGATGAGTTGGTGGGGAGTACCCGGTAACAACAGACATCCAAACACGTTCATCAATAGATTTAAGTGCCGATTTCATTCGCGCTTTCCAATACGCGTAGTTTGAACCATCAAAAATAGGAAATTTTGAAAATGGGGAAAAATCCATTTTAGCCAAAAGATCTTTTAACGAAATAATTTATCGCTTTGGCTCTGATACCAATTTGAAGAAGTGGAATTCCTGGATTTTAAATACTCTTCAATTAAAATCACAAACTTGAAATATTTAATTTCCTTTTAATGTAAAACACAATAGAGATGATGCGGAAGCGTTGTAAAACAGGTGATGGTTCAACTTTCAAAAATAACAACAAGTTTTAATATCTCAAAACAAATTAAAACATAATTCAAGTCCTAGAATTTGCCTAAGTCATAATTAACAATTATATCCAAAGTTAGGCGAAACCAATTTTAGCAAATGACTTGAATAAAATCAATTTTACCCAAAATATAATTAAAGTCCAAATTATATTATTGTGATAATTAAATCGGATTTTATCTTGTATTAATCCTAAAGCATGGATTCTAAATGATGAGCAAGATAAAATAAACAATGTCACACTACGCCGAGATGTACGAGGAAAAACCCAAGACGGGAAACAACCTCGGACGGCCCTAGCCACAAGTCCACTAGATACGGAATTACAATTACAAGACAGATAGACTTACAACGACTGACTCGATCCCTCTCAAGCCTCGACGGTCCTTCTCGTAGAAACCTCTTCCTAGAGGACAACCTCGGAACACCACCGCGGTCTCGGAATCCACCGATGGGACTTTATATGGTCACCGTCACCCAAGCATGGAGCCTTTCTCCGTGTGGGTAGAATCTCAACAAAAGTCTTCTTTGTGATGGGGTGTAGAAGCAAACCCGAAACGTCTATTGAATTCGGTAGAAAAAACCGGTGCCAAAAACTCCAAGCAATTGATATAAATATAGAATCTTGGATAAACACAATTGGGTGTAAACTAGAGTGTGTATGAATTTTTCTTTGAAAGAATAACACTCAAAACATGATCTTTTTCCTTAAACAAATTTTGTCTCAAAATACTCTCTAGGAGTTTGTAAGGTATGAAAAAGATTTTTTGGAAAATGTGTTTCCCGCACATAATAATGTATGAAAAAAGTTGGTTGAAAACCAAGTGGAGAAGTGGGGAAAAACTGCAAAAAAACTGCCAAATAACTGTTCCCGCTGGAATCTCGTTCGAACGAACTTGATTCTCGTTCGAACGAGACTTCTGACCAGTGACCAACCTGGGCTCGTTAGAACCTCGTTAGAACGAGAACATTCGTTCGAACGACATATCGAACGACTGACCAGTTAGGGTCGTTGGCAAACTCGTTCGAACGAAACTGGTTCGAACGACAAAACTCGTTCGAACGAAATCTGGTTCGAACGAAAAAACTCGTTCGAACGACATTTCTAACGAACGACCAGAAAGTTTGTAAAAATCGATTTTGGCCCAAAAACTTTTATATACTTATTTTAAAGTTCTATTTGATTCTTTCTGAAAATAAAGTGCAGTTTTTATTACACCTAACACCCAATACAAATTGTTCCAAGCTCCTATATAAATATAATTACATTCATACCCTGGGAGCATGGAAACCTTAGTTTGATGACGTAGAAACGAGGCACACAAACCGGCATTTTGATGAAGCTTTAAATTCTTTGCCGCTACGTCTTCAACACATACTTCATAGGCTTGAGAATATTACAAATAAATACTATCCTATGAATAAATGTTTTTGTCCGGAATTGAGCCAAAACTATATATGGACTCAATTGAAAATTTGTGTCCTTACAGCCCCAAAATAAAAAGCATTCCAAAAAATGAAAAAGTCCTCCATTGTTGTACATTGAAATTTCTCATCATTACCGCCTCGTACAAATATCAAGATGTTCCATTTGCAAATTGAAATGTATGTTTTTTATACATTCTTCATTTGCTATGAATCGTGTTCATCTACTGTAGAATATCAATTTTTTTAATCTTAATAAATAACATTATCAACGATAAATGAAAGCATTGATTTTGAATTAGATCCAGTAGACAAACAACTAAGCTTTAATCCAAAATCTCGTACTGGATGGGTTCAATCAATATATTGCTTGTTATCTTATTGTTTACAGTTTAAATTGCATCCAAATCTATTGTAAAAACTCAATTTTGTTCATATTATTATTGGTATTTGTATTTCGATCTATGAAACACGCTACATTGTAATTCAATTTTGTTCAGAATTTTTGTTTTTTCTTAATGTTATATAATATTGTGAGACCTCATTGCGAATTAGCAATATAAAAATCAATGATTGACAATGTTATTTTGCATTGCGAAATAGTAATGAGAAATACAAGTGCTTAATCTCAGTGTGAAATACTAGTGTGAAATAGATCATTGTAAATATAATTGTAATACAATAGTGTGAAAATAACAATCACTTATTTTATTTTTAATATTTTGTTGCGAAATTGCAACATTAATATATCTCTTTCCTTTTTTGCCGATAGTACTTGTTATCATTTCTTTAATTTTAATTTTTGGTGGAATTTAAACATTAATACATCTATTTTATTTGGTGGCAATAGTCCTCACTAGAGGTATTCATATTGCAAAAGAACAAACAAACTTCACTATTTTTATAAGATCTCGTATTGTGATATTAACATTTCTCACTGCGAAATCATAAATTTTGCAGTGAGAAATATATATTTCTCATTATGAATTTATTATCTTTCGCAATGCGAAATGAACATTTTACAATGCGATATGAATATTTATTCTACCATATTCTCAGTATGACACCATTTTTGGAACTCAAAAATATAACATAGGTTAAGTATGATAATTTTATACTTACATTTAAAAAAAAAATGTTCCTCCTAAAAATTGCATCAATTTTGCATTCTATACACTCCAACGGTTCATAATCATCCTTTGATAAACCCCTCCTAAAATTATCATGTATGTTACAAACAGACTCATTCCGAGCATAAAGGTCATAGAACTTTGAATTTCTTGAAACTACTTTAAAACGTCGGAATGATTCCTTTAAAAAAATTTCAATCTTTTTCAGAAACCCTATCCCTCATCAATTCTATTAGAAATTCATTGTCCTTTGGTAAGCTAGTGTGAACGGATTGTATTGCAGAAGCAGGTAAAATATTTACATCTCCACTAACGACCAAATCTTTAAGTAAAAACGATGACTGTTCACCAGCTCCTGCTTCTATAAACCTCATCATAGCATAAATATATTTGATGCCATTTGTAGGCCTGTTATACGGGTACGAAACCATTTTTTCAACAATCCACTAATCTTGAAATTTCTAATGGGTATATCTCCTATGTAAATTTCATCCAGTTTATCGTCATGTGAACATACTTATATATTTTTTTGGATGTAGCAAGTGCCTTCAAAATATCGACAAAAGGCAAAAGTGAAAACATCTTGATTATCAATCGATCACTGAGATCAAACATGTGTGCCATTTCGTATGTAATTTCTGAAGAGAGAATATTTCTTTAAATTATAGAAGAAGAAATAGTGACATATTTTGAAAACGTTTAGAAAGTATTTAATGAAGCAGATAATATCACACTCATTAGAAAATGCGTGGCTTATCTTGAAAGTAATTATGAAGGATATAGAAATTGACGGTAGTTGAAAATATTATCTATAGGTAATGATTTCTTATAGAAACTTCCCTGCAAATTCGTAATGCGAAATATCATTACGAAATGGCAGTGCGAACTCGCGGTGCGAAACGTCACATCTTTCTAACTACACTTAATAGTAATCAATTAAACTTCCATCTTTATTGTGGAATACTAATAAAATTAATAATGAATTTCATTAAATAAACTGAAGACGGTAGAGTAATGATGATGACTGTTTGCATATTTAAATAAGGTAATGAGAACTTTTTGCGTATAAAAAAAGGTTAAAATAGTAGTGAGTGAATCAAATTATGTGATGTATGTATTACTAGTGTATCTACACACATTTATATGTTATTTTATAATGCCTCGCTAGAGGAAATAAAAATATTATTTTATGTCTCCTATGTAATTAAAACTTTATTTTCTAATAACATAATATTCTATGATGTTTTAATTAAAAATTATTATTTTATATTGATAATAATTAAAACTTTATTTGCTCCCTTTAGCCAGGACTCCTAAAATGACATAAATATTCATGTATATCTTGGAATAATCTTCTTCATAATGACGGATTTAATTAAATAAACTGAGAGGATAAGTGACCCAATATACAAAGAGTACTTATGACAGGCTACGTATTCAATAAAGTTAATGAATGGCCTATGCATTGGCAGAAAATGTGGTTTTGATATCTGAAAAGTCAGATTCTAAAATGATGTGACATTTGTGTTATCGACTTCTCTACACACATTTGTCTATAAATATTCCTATTCAATATTCACTTACATCTTCTCTACAAAATATCAAAATAGAAACCCTAATACTCCTTTTAACTTTTTATGTCAACAACGATTCACCTTTTCAGATGTTTGTAAGATTATCTAGATATGAAAATGAAATGGAGATAAGAACTCAAATATATTGAGGATGTTATCCATCAGTACAGTGCTACATATCATGAGTTCTTCATATATGTATGACAAGGTTGCATTGAATTGTCCCCAATACTTGATCTAAGTGAGGAGGTTGACATTCCTCGCAAATTTGATGATTTATGGACTTTCTATGTCCAACAAGTCATACCAAAGTTTGAGGATTCATTTTTGCAAAAGGATTCAAAACCGTGTCTATGTGAAGGATCGATTCCAACAAGGGTGGCCAACATTATCAACTTGATAGAATATAATACCCCGCTTTTCGTAATAAATTATTCTTGGTACAATTTAATTAAATAAATTCGTGAATAAATTAAATTGGTAGAATTTAATTTGAGAGTAAATTACTTGTTTGTGATTGAATGTTTATTTGATTCAATTGTGCATAATGTGTTCACTCATAGTAATTGAATTATTGTTATGTGGTGTCCCAACATAATAAAAATATGTAATTCAGGTAAATATAGTTTGGGCACGTACCAAGATTATCCCGCGACTCATTTAGGTGTTTTAAACATCTAGAATTAGGCCCGGGCATAGGTATACCAGTAAGGAAGTTATTGGGCCAATCCGAGGATGGTTTCGAGCTTGTTTGGGGGCTCAAAGGTGGGAATTTATGCGTAACTTGGGATTAGAGATTATAAGACGATGATTAACAACTTAAGAGGCTATTCCCATCCACCACAACACAACCCTAGCAACCCCACACCTGTAAGAGAGGTTATTAAGGCTAAAGAAGGAAGGGAGAATAAGAATTCAAAGGAGGGAGACTCCAATCGACAGTTTAAGGTAAGAATTCTCTTGCTAACTCAATTATAATGTGTTTCTTAATTCAAATATGCATTATTTTCATACAATTTTGATTTAGTTGAATAAATTGACGATTTTGATTAATTGGAATAAAGTCTATGATTCTTAGAACAAATTTGAAAATAATGGTTTTTAGGGATTAATTGATTTGGAAACAAACCTGAAATTGGTATTGTGTTAATTAGAAATTGAACATTAGAATACATGTTGTAGGATTGTTATCTTGGCTGTTATAATTCATTTATTGATTTCATTGAAATCTAAGAATGATTAGATAAATAGTATAACAAAAAATTGGGTTAGATGAACTCTAATGTTAGACTTAAATTCTGGGATTTTGGGGAGACTTAAAATTTTGGGATTTTGGGGACATGATCATGGATTAATTTTGTTAGAAAATTATCTAAGTAGTGTTATTATATCATGAGGGATCTAGGTTCACTGAAATGTAAATGGGAGAGACACTAGGAAGAAATTGGATTTTGGGATTATGAATCTCGTATTAAGGATAATAACAGTTTTAGCCATTACCAGAAAGCGAATCAATTTGGCCTTCTAGGTGAATCAATTTGGTCTAGGGGCGAACAAAATTCGACCCTTGAGGCGAATCAATTCGGCCTCTAGGCCTGGATCAGGGTAGGACCGGGAAACGGTTCAGGTGATTTTTAAGAACTTAAGCGAGTATGGGGGAAATCATCCAAGTGAGTGAATAATTTATTAAAATTGGATTTGTGCCACTATTTTATTAATTGGGAAGTTGACAATTAACTAAATGGTTAATTCTTAAAGTAAGTATATTAATTTGAGATTGGTGAAACTTCTTGGGAGTAATTATAGAGTTAATTACCTATACATCATACATGTTATAAATAAGTATTTATTTATTTGTGTGAACATACCCATGTTCATAGATGGCCTATCGGTTGGGATTGCATATGTCTCGGGACCGTATCACGCGTCGACATAGGTTGTCTAGGCACTATTTAAGTCATTATTTTAGGTCCTACGTGGCAACGCCACTTACGAGGAAGTAGATGTAGAGGCTAGGATCCATTGTCACCATCAGAAGTATGGACCATGCAATGACCACTACACCAAATCTGCCCATTTGTCACGGTCATTGACCTTGACAAATTCACCTTGTCAAGGTCAATGACCGTGACATTTCGAGACGAGACAACTTTTTTTGTCACGGTCGTGTCACGGTCATTGACCTTGACACAAAACTCGCGTTTTGTGTCACGGTCGTGTCACGGTCATTGACCTTGACACGTTTGTCACGGTTTAAAACCGTGACTAAGCCGCGATCCTTTTTAAAAAAATTGTCACGGTCATTGCCCGTGACAAGCCCGTGACAAATGTTGTCAAGGACTTGTCACGGTCAATGACCGTGATAATTCTGGGCAGAATTTAAAAAAAATCTGCTGGGCAGTATGGCCACCGCCACTGCCCAGCAGTATATTTGTACCTGTTATAACAACGTTGTACCTGTTCCAAACATCATATATCCAACACAAACTAAAGATAATGCAAATATATATTCATGACAGTATAATCCAAATTTTCAAAGTAAAAATAATATACATGACGATATAATCCAAATATAATTAAAATGGACAAACTTGAAAATAATGTTACTACATGTCTTGTATAAAACTGAGGAGGTGAGTAGGCCACACGACATACGAATTGACGCACCCACTAATATATGTCGTGCCGCATTGTTCACGCAACCACAGTAGGGAGTTCTCCTTCCCGGGTATGACATGCGTGACGAGCACCCTGGACTCCATCCCTTGAAGCACACGTCCATGGACTATTCCACCCTCGATGATATCCGGGTCCCTCAACCCCCGCCCTATCCGCTGGCCATCAAATATGTCCAATATGAACACGCTAGGCCAACCAATCGTCGATAATGGTCTGTTGGAGGGCGTCAAATAGGGAAGTGGATCGTCGAAGTACGAACGTGTCGGTGATGAAGCAGCGAGGTCCACATCCTCGTCATCCTGCGCCTCGTCCTCCCGCACCTCCTCGTCCTCCCGCACCTCCTCCTCCACCGCCTTCTCCTTCCCTTTCCCTTTACCTTTCTCTTTACGGTCTCCACCCAACGTACGCTTCATGAATGCGTACATATCTTGGACCGTCGCCTCCAAACGGGACAGCTTCGCGTCGTGTGAATCCACCGTTGGAGCCAACCCGGTGTCGCTCGTCTCCAATCCGATGATCCTAGATTTGGCCACCCGCGAGCTCACTCCCCTTGTCCTCCCCTTGCGATCAGAGCCAAGCACTTGGCTGAGTGCGTCTGTGGACAAAGATGCCTTGTCGGCATCAGACTGCGACTCATGCACTTCCTTAAGCTTTGCCTGAAACGACAAAAAGCACATGATTAGTAAAATAAGTAAACTAAAAAATTATAACGTAATTAACAATAATTAAACTGTCGGATTACTTACAATCGTGGCCGCGACGCTCGGGGACACCTCATTGTCCTTCCCCTTCTTCGTCCGAAGAGCCACATAAGTATCGAGCCTATGTGGCTTACCCCCTGGCCCACTCCCTACCCCCTGAAATAAAATAAAGTAAAGTAAAATTAGTATCGGCCCCGCAAAGTAAAATAATATCCAATAATATATTTCTGTAGTTATAGATAAATTAAATATTACCTTCATCCTATGCTCCACCTCAGCGTAAGAGGTCCGGCCGGAGTAGTGCACGTCCGTCTTTTTAGCCCGATTTTCCCTCCCCGATTGGCGAGATGCCAATTGTCGATCCTCGATCTCATTGTCAATGAACTTTTGCCATTGTGCCAATGAGATCGGCTTCTTGGGCGGGACGGATCCGCGCCATTGTAAAATGGTCTCTCGTGTTTTTCCAAAGTACCGTGTCCGCATATTTTTTTTCCACGTCTTGTGTTGCTCCCTCAACTGCTCGAAGACGGAATCGCGTAGCTTTGGATCCAAGTTGAATTGTTCCTGTCCAACAAATACAATGTTAGTTGCGAATAAATATAAATATAAATATAAATATAAATATAAATATAAATATAAATATAAATATAAATATAAATATAAATATAAATTGAAATCGAAATTGAAATATTCATATAAATATTACCTGTAGTGCCGCCCAAACAGCTAACTTGAGCTCATACGGCACCTCCTTCCAACTCATAAACCCCGAGCCGATGACCGTCTTTAGCAGCTCGAGGGATCTCGCTAAAAGCTCCGACTTGTTTTCGACGGTAATCCCAAATTTTCCATATTTGGGGAGCCTAGGGGCGGAGGAGCCCTCGTCGCCTCCGCTACCACCGAACCCAGACGACGACATCATCATAAACAGCATCATCATCTTCGCCCTAACATCTGAAGGAGACATTTTTGCTGTAAAAAAAATGTTATTAGTACAGATGAAAAAAATGTTATTAGTACAAGGGTTAATCCTAGCCATTGATTAAGTGTATTATTAGTAAGTACAAAAATTAAATATGGACTCTTAATCTAGGATATAAGGAGTATTTGTTAGTGAAATAATAATTTAGTGATAAAAACACACTCGAACACTACCAAGTTTTGACGACACGGGTCTCTAGAAAGAAAAACAAGCATTTCCAAATTACACGTCGAAATAATACAAGTGCATGCTTTGCAATCAAAGGTATTTATCTTTAGGGGTTTGTAAATTTAGGATTTATTGTAATATGTATTTTGAAAATAGGACAACAAACATTTTATTTATGATTTTAGTCCCTATTTTTTAATAAAATCGCTGGCGCGGACCCATATTCATAAAACGTTAACCAATCATAACATGCCACGTGTCCCTTTAATTTGAAAATAGGGACTAAAAATGGAAACAAAATGTTTGTTGTCCTATATCCATAATCAATATTATTTTAAGTCCTAAAATTAGATAATCTGTTATCTTTATAAGGATAAAATTATCTTAAAATGATTGGTAGGGAATGTCTATGAGGTGGATGATAATTTATTTGATATTTTATTTTATTTCTTTTGGTTAGGTTATTAAGACTTTATTTGAATTGATATCTTAGTAATTATTATTTAATATTTATTTTGAGCAATTATCTTATAGTAGGATTATTATCCTAGAAACAATTCTATCAATTCAAATAAATAGATATCAATTCAAATACATGTCTTGGATATCAATTCCCACTAGGGGTGGCAATTCGTGTGCGTCGTGTCGTGTTCGGGTCGTGTCATGTCGGGTTCGTGTTAAGTATTAGTCAACCCTAACCCGATCCATTTAACTAATCGTGTCAGATGAGCAAACACTGCACTCATAGGCCTACAATAACTTAATTTAATTAATTTCAAATTCTTGCAACACATAAATAATTTATCATCCGAGTTCGTGTCGGGTATCGTGTCGTGTCAAAAATTGCCACCCCACCCCACCCCTGCCCCCCTCCACCACCACACACCACCACGTACACACACACACACACACCCCACCCCCTGCCCCACCCCTCCACCACCCCCTCCCCCACCACACACCACCACCACACACACACACACACACCCCAACCCCACCCCACCCCCTCCCCCACCACACACCACCACACACACACACACACCCCACCCCTAACCACCCCCTGCCCCACCCCTCCACCACACACCACCACACACACACACACAGACACACCCCAACCCCACCCCACCCCTCCCCCACCACACACCACCACACACACACAAACACACACACCCCACCCCACCCTCCACCACCCCCTCCCCCACCCTGCCCCACCCCCTGCCCCTCTCCACCGTCCCCACCCCCTGCCCCACCCTGCCCCACCCCGCCCCACCCCCCACCCCCTGCCCCCCTCCACGCACACACATACACACATATATATATATACACATACACACAAATATACACACAAATATATATATAAATGAAAGAGAGAGAGAGAGAGAGAGAGAGAACAGCGTCGAGAGAGAGAGAGAGAGAAATGGAGGGAACGGCGCGGGAGGGAAAAAAGAAGGGGGATAGGGTTTTTGCTGCGAATATTGTCACGGTCGTGTCAAGGTCTTTGACCGTGACAAGAATTTAAATAATTGTCACGGTCAATGACCGTGACAAGATCGTGACAAATTGAATTGTCACGGGCTTGTCACGGTCAATGACCGTGACAATTCGTTGTCACGGTCGTGTCAAGGTCAATGACCGTGACATAAAACGCGTGTTTTTTTGTCACGGTCAATGACCTTGACAAGGCTGGCCGGCTGAAAGGTGACAATTTGCCCATTTTGGTGTAGTGGACGTATTGCATAGGGATCGCCCTGCTTGTGTGTGTTTTGTGATGTCCATTTAGATGAGCGACTCATCCGAAATTACTGATAGAGCATGAACAGAACACTGAAGGTTGATGCCTTTATGTTTCATATATATGTAAGGACATATATAGTTATATAAATTAATTAAGATTAAATCACTATAGTCTAATGATGTAGACAATTGATAATGAACCTAATACTACAGAACAAAATGCATAATTTATGATATGTGATTTCTTGTTGGTAGTATCGTAGAGGTTATTCTTGGGACTAGAAGCATATGTGTGGATAATTCACATTAGTTTATGAATTGTGCTAGATGGATTGAACATAAGTCTCATTTCGTAGTTATTAGACTTCATAATTAGGACTTGGGTTGATATGCGTATAGTAATGCACGTAGATAAGGGTGAGATATTTATTGCACACGAGTGCCGATGGGCAGTGTATAATGTGAATTAACTTCATTGTTGTACATTGTTTTAGTAAGTTTATTCTTACAACTCTAGGGTACTGATCAGCGCTGACAGGAGATCAGACTTGTGGTCGTATTTGCACATCCATTACTTAAGTTCGTTTGATACTATCATATGTTGCTATTTCCATTCCAGTCAGTTTATTATTTCAGATATTGTATGGTCATAAGCTCGAGTTAATTATTCAGTCTTTTAGGATATTTGTTATACTTGAGTGGATGTTCTATTACTAGTTGAGTGTTGGACTTATTTCTTATCAATTACTATTTAAATGGTTTATTATGCGTGTTGATTTAGAGTTTATAAATGTCTAATTATGGTTTTTGATAACTAGCTTTTTTGCGTGTGGTCGTTGTATTCAAAAGCCAATCTCAAAATTCCCTTGAATACCTACAAAACTTGTTTAAAACAACTCGTATTGCCGTAAGTATGTGTATCAATCCAACTTTCAAGGTGAAACAATTAATGTGAAAACGTGCAATTCAAATTTTTTTATTGAAATATTTTTTTGATTATATATATATATATATTTTAAACAATTTCAAGGGAAAAATTAACTACTAAATGCTAAAATTACGAAATGACTAAATAACGAAAAAAATGTGCAACTGAGTGTGAAATATGTGAGAAGGTCAAGAGATGGTATTATACTGTGTAAGGACATAATTTTATAAATGTCCGGGGTAGAATCTAGGATTTTTCTGTCTTTTCTTAGATCACAGTTCATATGTATGATACCGCTACATTCGGCACGTCAACACGATCATCCTCGACGGCCTGCATCCGAATTCATTGCATCCACTTTCTTCATGTGCATCATGCTACATGCAACGTGCTGCTCAGCTCATTCCCACTACTCCACTACGCGCTATCAGTAAAATGTTTTATTGGAACTTTAAATATTTGCATAAATATTTGGGAATTGTTTTTGAAAATTATTTTTGAATTCTGGATTAATTTTTTATCAAAAGCAGAATTTTTCTAAGTGTAGAAGCGAATGGCCTCGATCGACGAGATCGCTCGAGCGACTTTGAAAGTCGTTCGCGCGAGATAGACATGTCGCGCGATATCGTTCGAACGACTTGTGTCCTTCGTTCGAGCGACATGCTATCTCGTTCGAACGAGCCACCGCCTCGATTTTTGTATAAATATGTGATCTCCTTCTACACTTTTTTTCAAGTCTTTCTGCAATCTTAAATTCTGTAAAAAACAACCCAGAATAAGACTTCACCTTTTAAGGTTTTATAAACCTTTTTGATTCACAAAACCATTCCCATATATGTGTGTGAATCTTTAAACCTTCAAGAAGATCATTTACTCATCTGGAGTAATTTGTGAGGAGGTCAGTGCTGCCCTACTGGACAAGGATTGTTCCAGCCGCCGACAACAGAACCGACACCCGAGGGTATTTCTGTGTCACTGTATTTTCATTGTAATCCGTTGTAAGCCGTTTTCTTACAAAAATTATTGTGAAAATAAAAGGTTTTGCCCCGTTGGGGATTTTTCCTCATATATGTGTTCTTGCATGTTTCATGTTCATATTTAATCTCATATAGATGCATGTTTAGGACTTAAGTGGTCAAAACTGTGTTTAATTAAATAACTTCCTTATTTGAACGCAAGCGCACTCTCCTCATACTGCATTTTCAATTATTTTAATTTCTCAATTTATTAATGTGAAATATTTCTAGATAATATTAAATCTATAATCTAACTCTCGTTAAAATTATAAATTTAATAAAATCTTTTTCAGAAATTTAATTTAAAAATGTCACATAATGAAAAATTAAGAATCATACTATTTTTAGAAAATTACCCGCTAGGATCAATTTAACGAAAACAATATCAATCCTCAAATTTCAATACCGAATTAATATTCAAATATCGAAAAAACCTATCTCTAGTTCGATTCCTAAATTCAAACATTAATTTGTTCAATTAATTTACTAACTCTCGTTACATAAATTAATTAGTGACAGTTAAAAATAAATTTTCCTAGAATTATAGCATTAATGAAATTAATTAATTAAACCAACATCATTCGTAGTGCATCTCACCCCTTGAACGTGGTGTTTACCCAAACATTCTCATGTGTGCATAAACATCAATAAATAATATGTCAAGAATGAAATAAATTAAAAAGAGAATGTAGAAATACAATAAGCAATTTTTTCCACAAATTTGTCTTGAAATGTGCCTTGACTTGCGTCCTACTTCTTCACAATTTTCAGCACTTGACTACAAAAAGAAGACTAAAAACTAAACCTAAAAATTTATTCTAAACTAAACTATTTTTTTTTGTATTTTTCCAGAATTTTTTATGTACCTATTATGCACATAATATACACAACATTTTTCTCTCTCTCCGTGTCTCCTTTTTTTTTTTGTATTTTTCTAAATTTTTTTCATGACCCTAAACTGTACATAATATACATACTTTTTTCTCTCTATACGTCTCCTTTTGTATCTGAGAGACCCCATCTTTTTATAATGAGCTGATGCCTTCTTTTTATAAGCCACGATGTTAGTGTTTGTTGGGAGATTTTGTTGGGATTTTATTTGGCCTAAAATTTGTTCCTATCTTAAAGGGATTGGCAGGTGAGTTAGTAGCAGTTGGAGGTTGCCGTGGTGGGTTCGGGTTGGGGCTTCAGATCGGGCAGGACAGTGCCGGGTTAAGGATCACGAAGGATGGCGGGTCACGGGTTGGGGTTCAAAGCAAAAGGTTTGGTAGACCCGCTTAAGCCAGGTCCGGGTTCGTTGGGCTGACTAGGTCTAGGCCGAAGGGGACTCGCGGGTTGAGGTTGAATGAGGGCTGACCAGGTCGCAGGTAAGGGGTCGGGTAAGGTTGGTGATGGTGAGTAGGAGTGAGGTTGAGGTTGGTGGGTTTTAATGGAGGTAAGAGAGAGAGAGAGAGAGAGAGAGATAGGTTTTGGGGAAGAAGATGGTGTTGGTATGGTTGTGTGTGGTGAGGGTGTATGGAATGGTGGGTGTGGGTGAAGAGTAGTTTAGGTGTGGTGTGTGTAGGTTAGTTAGGGTGTGGATAAGGTATGTGTGTGTGTTTGGGAATTATGGTGTGAGTGTGAGGGTTAGTTTAGGTGTAGGTGTGTATGACATTTAGAGTGTGAGTGGGTTTAATGTGTATGTTTAAGTTGTGACCCTAAAAATAACACAACTAAAAAAAATATATAAAACTAACAAAACTAAAAATCTAAAAATAAAATAGTACTCTAAAAATAAAATAAAGACTCAAATAAATAAATGTAACACCCCGTAATTTTGAGGATTTAATATTTAATTATTTATGGGAGTTATAAAAATAATTAAATTGGAGAAATTTAAATTCATGAGTTGGAGAATTTATTTGAGTGAGCCGAATTATTTATAATTGGCGACTTTTAAGTTTAATGGTTCAAAATCTAGTGTGTCACATTTTGAGGTCGAAACTTGGAAATTTCGAAAAGTATTTCAGATGGAAATTTTGAGTGCGCGGTTACGTCCGGATGGGCCGAGATAGTAAGAAAAGAGTACTCGGGGGTGGTAATTGGATCTCAGGATATTTTTGGGCATAGCCGGGCCCACACGGGGTGAGTTGGGCCCTTTTAATTAGACCCACATGACCAAAAACGGGATTGGATGTTTTTAACCTAATTGAGAGATTAGGGAATGATGGTCAACTCAACTCTAAGCCTAGGGCTTGAGAGGAAAATTGGGGAAAAGCAAATCAAGAGCAATTGAGAGTCTTTTGGAGCCAAATTAAAGGGTTAATTTGGGGTGTTCTTCATCAACCAATCTCTACACCAACGGAATCAGACCCTACGAATAATTTCAGGCAAGTGGTTAACTGTTGGGATTTCTAAATTGATGATAATCAATTCATATCATAGTGATGTGTAAATTAAAATCCGTTTTGGGGATAAATGGGTACAAAAAATGGGATTTTTGTTCACGGAAACTATTGAATGAGATTCAAAGTAAGAATTTGTTGTGTTGTATATCTCTGAGCATAGATATCTGATTTGAATAAGAGACCCAAAATATAGAAGGATAATATTTAAATCTGAAACTGGAATTATAGAACAAAGTTCATGGAAATTTGTGGATAAACCCAATTCGTGAGTCAATGAATTGTGGCGGGGATAAAAGGGTAGTTGTTGTTGTATCCCTGTTGTAAATTAGTTTAATCAAGGGGTTCAAAGTTTTGGTTATGTTTGGTCAAGGATGGAGGGGAAAATCAGAGCTTAAAAGCTCGTTAATGGTGGAAATTTTCGTTGGGAAGAAGGACTGCCAGGGGACGATCGATCGATCGATCGACGATGGCGAAATTCTGGCAGGTCAGATTGATTGTTATATATGCCTCATTTTCTGTTTGGATTTTTGGGTATAATTTCAAATGGGTGGAAAATTATATAGAGAAATTAATAGCTAGGAGCTCAAAAAATAGCTATTAGGAATGTGCAATCTAAGTTAAGAGTTGAGACTTAAAGTGAAAATTTTGGGTGAAACATATTCAATTTAATTATGGACCAAGTGGGCGAGTCCGGGTATATTGGTAATTATAGGTAAATATAATTAGGAAATTATGGAGATGAATGTGCGACACATTGTGGGCAAAAATATGGGAATGAAATTATGAGATGTAAAATGGACCAAGTGAGCGAGTCCGGGTATGTTGGTTAAGTGACATCAAAGTATTAAATTAATTACTGAGAGACAGTAATTAATTTGGAGTCAGAACATAGACTCGAAAAATATTAAGGTATGGGCCAAGTGAGCGGGTCCGGGGATAATGGTTGGGTGACACCAAGTTATTAAATTAATGGATGTGATAATTAATGAAGGTAGAGTCGGAGGGTAGACTCGAAAAAGTATTAAATTAATTGACATTGTAATTAATTAGTTTAGGGTCGGGTTGTAGACCCAGGATTTGGCACAAATTAATTAATGTGTAAATTAATTAACTAGGAGTCGGATCACAGACTCAGTTTGATATGAATTAATTAATGTATAAATTAATTATATTAGAGTCGGATACAGACTCAGTTTGGTATTAATTAATTAATGTGTAAATTAATTATATTAGAGTCGGACCACAGACTCGGATTTGTGTTGATTAATTAATGTGTAAATTAATTATATTAGAGTCGAACCACGGACTCGGATTTGTGTTGATTAATTAATATGTAAATTAATTAAATAAGCGTCGGATTGTAGACTCGGGTAGGTATTAAATTAATGGGCGTGTTAATTAATTTAATTAGAGTCGGATTGTAGACTCAGGGAGGTATTAAGTTAATAAGTATGTTAATTAATTTAATTAGAGTCGGACGATAGACTCAGGGCGGTATTAAATTAATAGGTGGGTTAATTAATTTAATTAGGGTCGGGCGATAGACTCGGGGCGGTATTTAAATTAATGGGTGTGTTAATTAATTTAATTAGAGTCGGACCATTGACTCGGGGAGAGTATTATATTAATTGAGGCATGAATTAATTATATTAGAGTCGGACCATAGACTCGGGAAGATGATAAATTATTAAGTGAGAAAATTAATTGTGTTGAGTCGGGCACAGACTCAGGAAATTACAGGCAGTGTACGAGATTTTGAGTACACGATAAAGCCGGGGTTTATCTTATATATATACGGTGTAGTGATAGTATATATATACGTTTATATATTGTGTGTGATATTAAATATCAGTGACTAGATATTTATTCAATTTATATACTCTAATGCTATCAAGGGAGGTTGCACGATGTGGGTGAATCCCCTCGATTGAGGAGTAGGGCGAGTATATCCCCAGGTCATAGCGTTCGGTATATATGGGTGAGGGATTTATTTCACTTTCAGGGAAGGAATATCATCGCCTCCAGTACATTTATATTTTGGACCAAGTTGGTGAGCGATTCCAACTTGAGGAACTAGGTTTTGTGCGCACACCTAGTGAGATAACATTTTAGAGGGAATCATCCGGTGAGGGTATACTCGAAGGGGTGGATATGCGTATGTTATATGTGTGGATGTTGTGGTAAAGGTACGTATATAATGGTAGTAAATATTATATACGGGTAATAATACAGTGCGTGATGTAATTACTTTATATAACTTGTGATACGGTTATATGCTACTATTTAAGAGGAATTAATTAAGTCAATTGTGATATAACTTATAATTCAAGAATCATTATACTCGGATTAGAGTAGTATGGCAAGGGGAGGTTATACCGGGACTAGTTGGACAAGATAGTGCAACTAGGTGGGGTTAAGGTAACCGTTAGGTGTGCACATTAGTGGAGGGGTGAGAATGTTCACAAGGGAGTGCGACACTAACTTAAATATGAAGCGCATTCATGCATTTTAAATTACTGCAATTAATTCACTTGCTAAATATTTTCAAAATGTTTTGGGTTCTAACCCTTGCTATAAAACTATTTTCAAAACCTTTTAGGTGTCCAACCACAGGGGCGCGAGGATTGATATTCTATTCCAGGGACATGGAGCTGCTGCATATGTGGATGCTAGCAGGAATTTGGATTAGACGCATCGCTCATTCATTTCCTAGAGTAGGAATCATTTATCAGTTCCAGTTTTATTTAGGGCTTGTCGCCCAAACTTCTCAGTGCATTTTTTAGATTGTATTTATTCAGGTGTTGGATATTTGTATTGGATTTCGCTTTGGTGGCCGATGGTTTATTCGACAAATTTGTTTACTTAATTATTCAGTTGAGTTTTATTCAGTTGTGTGAATGGTTTATATTTAATTCCGCATGTACTGTTTTGTTTAATCAAAAAGTTAAAATTGGCACCAGCTTTTGGAATACTAGGTGGTTAGTAAGTTTTAAAAAGTTTTCGACAGTGATGCTAAGGATGATCCAACTGGGATTCCTGTTTTAATTTGGTATAGGACTGATCACCCGGTATTTTCTTAGGCGGGGTGTCACAATAAATAAATGAAACTAAAAAGAAATAAAAATAAACTTAAAAATCTATTAAACTAAAAACTAAAGTTCTAAAAATGTAAAATAAAAAAAAATAAAAAAAATGAAATCCTAAAAACTAATCCTAATAAAATAAAATAAAATAAAATAAAAACTAAAAAATAATAAAAATCAAAATCAAAATCAAAATAAAAATGAAAATACACTAATAAAAATAAAATATAAAAAAATGCAAATAAATTCTAAAAATTCTAAATAAATCTAAAATAAATCCTAAAAATAAAACGACTCAAAATAAAAATGTAAGAAAATCTAAAAAGGTACAAACTCAACACACAGGCTCGGGTGATGGACTGGGCTTGATCTAGGCTTTGATTTGGTTCAGGACAAGGTTCGGGACATCAGAATTCTTCTGGGCACCCCAATGGGACTTCTGACTTCACGGCCGCTTTGAATTTCTCCATTTAACGTTTTTTACCGCTATTGAGTCGCAATTAACTTGATTTAGCATTATTTGATGTTAAGACTGATGATCGACCTGGAAAATAATAAAATACGACATAAGGTCAATTTTAATTAAAACGAGTGACTAAAATGCCTCTATTCGGGCTATAAAATAGACACTTTTGGGTGCTTATCAGTTTTGATGCTGAGAATAATATAGATTGTTAGACAAGCCCCATCTTCAGTATATTGTGCTTGGCTAACCTTGACGCGGAAAATGGTGTTGTTACAGTTGGTATCAAAGCATCTAGGTTCTAGCTTCCTTAGGATCTATGTTGCATTCATTACGTTCTGCGTTGCATTCCATTGATGTGTAGATCCCTATGTTTAGGAATCATTGTAGTCTTTATGATTTATTACTAAGATGAACATTATTTTCTTTCAGATGACAAATGATAGGCACAGTAGACCACGACGTGTCAGCTCAGACATTGCAGAGGAGAGGGCTCAGCAGGAGCCGTAGCCACACCCATAACCACCATCAGCCCCACCCTTGGTTAATCCACCAAATAATTCCACGATTGTGACATAGGCAGTATCTACGGTGATGACCGCTATACTACAACATTTTCATCCACTGCGGCAGCAGCCACTACAACTACCTCCACAACAGGTGGTGCTACTCGTTCAGGCACACGGCTCGACTACGGGCCACCCGCCTGAGTTTGTTTGGAGTCCAAATATATTAGTGGCCAGTTAGTGCGAAGAAGGACATTCAACGACATTTGAGGATGGTTGAGTGCACGTCAGTGCATAAGCAGATGTTAGCCTCGTTGCGACTGGTAAGAGCAACCTTATAGTGGTGGGAGTCTATCACCACCCTGGAGGAGTGGGACTGATTGACTATTGATAAGTTTTGGGTCAAGATTGAGAGAAAGTATTTCCCACGAGCTATAAAATTAGAGATGAGGAGGAAGTTTTGTGGACCTTAAGTAGGAAGGTCGCATAGCCGAATATGAGGATGAGTTTACCACATTCCTTATTTTGCCGGGGATGAGATAAACACCAAAGAAAAGAAGATGGAGAAGTTTGTGTCAGGGATGACTTAGCACATCAGGAAATCGTTATTAGGGAATTTGACTTTTACCACCTACACTCAGATGGTGAATGCTGCTTTACTGCTGTGTCATTACCACAGGTTATTTCAGAAAAGTAAGGGGGAGAAGAGATCCAGGTTAGAGACGTCGAGCTAGCTGGGTAAGACGAATGGGAATGACAGTTAAGTACCCAGCAGTTTAAGGGGCCGCAGGAGAATGATCGACATAATAGGTACATGAGTTCCAATAATCGTAACGAGCATGGGTAGTCGGTTCTGGTCTAGAAGCAAAGAGGCCAATAGGGCCAGTAGTAACAGGGTCGAGGCCAACAATGACAACAATAAGATAACGCGTCAGTTTCGAGGAAATTTTTATGTTTATTGAGACAAAGGACACTTAGCGAGGAAGTTCCCTCAGGAAATCAGGCGACATAAGAGCTGGGGGACAACGAGGGTACTAGGCACCCCAGGTTCATCGTCAGTTATTAGGGACTGTGGTCACAATTAAGATATGGGCGTGTGTATCACGTCGCAACTGGAGAGGGACCAACACCATCGTAGGAAGTGGAGGGTATGTTCCCTATTCTTAGGCATGTAGGGCATATTTAGTTTGATATTAGTGCATAATACTCAATTGTTAATACTTCTTTGTTGATCCATCGAGGATGGTAGACTTAGAATTTGACATAGTGCTCTACATTGATTCACCCGTGAATAAAGGGCATCTATATATTTCATATGTGGAGGTATAGGGATGGACACATGAAGGCATAATTATGACAGATCTATTCACATTAAATACATCGGAGTATGCTGTTATCTTAGGGATGGATCGACAAACCACTTATAGGGCTTGTGTTGATATTTATGGGACCATTAAGAGTTATTGGTTAAGTGTAGAACGACTAGTTGGACAATGGTGTTCATCATAGCTGTGAGAACTATTATGGAAATTATTATTTTTGGGGTCTATTTATAGTAAAATGGATTGCGATGTAAACTTGGATTAATATGAGGACCTTGAGAAATTTGGTGCAGTTAGGAGAGAGTAGTGTATTGAGACGGCTTAGAAATTGGGATGATTTTGAGGTAAGATTGGGGTATGGATAAATTCCGATTAAAGAACATCAAATTGGTTTTGCGCTCAGGTTGGGTAAGATTCATTGTGTTTCATGATTTCAATGAGAATAATGTGCGAGAGTTTGGACCTAGGAGTAGGGTCACCGTGTGATTTCGAGATATGAAGGGCGAGGACTCAATTAGAAAATTTTTAGGAAGATAATGTGACTTGTGCATCATAGACGTGTATTTCATTGATGTACCAATGATGGATAAGGTTTATGGACATGCAAGTGTCCAAATATGAATTTTGGATATAGTAGCATAAACCAATGATGGTTCAAGGTTTTTTTTATAGACCCTATATAGTGAGAGTTTATGCGAACATTGGGATTATAGCCACGAGTTTTGCATGAATTGAAAAGTGTTGCCTTATCGAGTGTAGGCTCAACAATGTGAAGATTTTAAGATCTGTTATTGACATATTTCTTGAATTAGCAATACAATGAATTTTTAACTCGGGGTACAAACATAGACTAGATGCTAATGATGGCATACTTTAAAGGATGAATAAATGCGATGGTTATCCAGGGATGAATTTAATTTAGTAGATAAGGATATACATAATGAGAAGCATTTATATTGAACATTTTTGGGTTACTTTGAGATATTTATGGA
This sequence comes from Sambucus nigra, assembly GCA_949130495.1. Taxonomy (NCBI): domain Eukaryota; kingdom Viridiplantae; phylum Streptophyta; class Magnoliopsida; order Dipsacales; family Adoxaceae; genus Sambucus; species Sambucus nigra. The sequence continues at coordinate 392,114,280 of OX422216.1, forward strand.
TAGAGATGGCCTTGGTTACATGAAGATGTGTACTGTCACGAATAGAGTTATAATAGTGAAATTGTCATTAAAAATGGTGATAGTAGATTTTATTGGGATGGGTAGATCTTTAGAGGCTTAAAAGTGATTAAGCGCCCTACTAGATTTATGGAAGGACAGATGGTGTCCTATCGTATGTGTGAAAAGGAACATGATATTCTTGGCACTATTGGAACAATTAATTTAACGGGGTTTCGTGTAACTCTTGGGAGTGATGAGCCTTTTGTTTAAATTACCACAAGTTCAAATCTATGTGGTTAGTGTATTGTTTTGTGTTTAGTCTTGGACCAACGGATCTTAATAACTAACTAAGTTATGTAGTAGTGTATTAGGAGGGTTCTTTGTTTGGATTTCGCTTCCGAGACACCCCGCGCATGAAATTTAGCAAGTGTCGAGAGTTGAGGAACGTTGGGTTCTAAGAAGTTTTGTTAATACGTTATACATGTGTGGAGATATAATGCGTCAGGCCACGCTATATTATATGAGTTAAGTCTAGCGGGGTGAAGGTGTGAAGCGATGAGAGCAACTAGTAATGTTTATACCACTAGTATAATAAGTGGGACAATCTCAATAATAATTGAGTCACGGTCATTGTTGATACCAAAATTAGTATGCTGATGTAGACGAATAATAAGAAGACACGTGTCAATCTACGTGGCACAATAGCAACGAGGAAGTTCATTCCCTCGACCAAGTCAGACTCACTCCGAGCAACAAGTATACTCTGAGAAACTCCAGCTCTCCGAGGAACTCCAACGCTCCGAGGAACTTCAACGCTCCGAGGAACTCTTGAATGACGAGCAACTAAGGCGGTTCGAGCTGCATCTCGACCGCAGCATTGATTGCCAGATAATCAACAGTTCAACTATTCATTGAATGCCTATCATCTTGGCGCACACGTTTGAAGAGCATTAAATGAATTACCCTTTCATATGTGTATCATTTAATGTAACACCCTTTCATGTACAGCCTAAGGGCTATAAATACCTTGTATCACCCTCATTCAAAGGGACCGAAATTTTTGATAGAACTTATAATCGAGAATTCCCAAACACTCAGCAATAACATAACAATGGACGTAGGCCATTCATACAAGGCTGAACCACTTTAAAATATTCTGTCTCATTTAATTATTTGTGATTAAATTATTAGAGTGATCTAGTTTTTTACATCAACAAATTGGCGCCGTCTGTGGGAACGATTGTTATTATCGTTTTTCACCAAAAATCATTCATCATCAATGGCAGATAACCCAGAATCCAGCAATCGAAACGCTGGAAATGCTGGAAATCCCCCAAATCCTTCTGAACCTCCAGATCTGGCTGGGATTATGACGAATCTGGCTCAAGGACAAACCGCCATGCAAGAAACAATGCGAGAACTCATACAGACCCTTCATGGCGGTGCACCTGCACGTTCGGGACAACGAAGTGGTCATAGGCAAACCTATTTTCTTTCTTCACGATCCAGGCGTACTGAGTCATATCGTAATGAGGAATCTGATGATTTCTCTTATCAACCTGGGCTAACTTCGTCAATAAGGGCTACAAATACTGATCAACGTATCACTCTCTCTCTAGAGAGACCCAGTGCCTTGGAAAGCCTGAGTAGGGTGTCTACTTTCAGTCGATTAGGCCCTAGGAGGAATAGGAGTCCACCTAAGACCATGTCGAGGAGTTTTCGACAACCATCAGATCTCGGAGAAGGATCAGCACAATCACGACCAATTGCTCGTCAAGATAGATCTCAGGAGGCTACTTCAGAGCAATCAATTGCTCGAACTAACAAGCCCGAGGAGGGAAATAATGCGTGGAAAGGTTCTATTCAGCAGTTGGAGGATAGATTAGGAGAAATGGCTAAGGCGAAGAATCCCCTACAACGAACTTTTATTCAAGGGACACCTTTTGTCCAGGCCATTGTGTGTTTTCCTACCCCGTAAAAGTTTAAAGCACCTGTGGTGACCCCCAAATATGATGGAAAGACAGATCCTGTTCTACACATAGAGACATATCAAGCTGCTGCCGACATATATGCCATCCCCGACGAGATGAGATGCAGAGCATTCTCAGGAACTCTTACTGGATCTGCCCAGATATGGTACAACAATCTTCCTCGGGGTAAGATTTCAACTTTCTTTCAGTTGGCCGAGTTGTTCATCGACAATTTTTGTTTTGGAGCAAAGCCAGTAAAAAGAGTAGCACACTTGTTAAGTGTTAGACAAAAATCTGGTGAGAGTACTAGAGATTACATAACTCGTTTCAATAACGAGAAACTGGAAGTTATAGACTATGAAGAAAAGTCAGCAATCACCGCCTTGATGAGTGGGTTGTTGCCTAACAAGTTGTATTACACTTTGGCCAAAGATCCACCTACAACGATGTCAGAGTTGATGGCGAAAGCGGCCAAAATCATGAATGCCGATGAGGCTATGGCTGCGAAGAAGAATATGGATAAAGAAACCAAGGTGGAAGACGACAAATCTAAGAATAAAGAGCATAAGGGAAATAGCGGTGACAAACATTCCAAGAATAATAAATCGTCATAGGAAGTCCTGAAGAAATTCGATAATTATACTCCTTTGAAAATGGGTATTAATCATGTCTTGAAAGAGAAATCAAGAATAACGAGGAAGTAAAGTGGCCAAAGAAACTGAGGTCAGATCCTGACCTAAGGAATAGGGAGAAATATTGTGAATTCCATAAGGATCACGGCTATATGACCAAAAATTGCATAGCTCTTCAGAACGAGATTGAAACACTCACCCGAAGAGGGAAACTAGCGAAGTATGTTGATCGGGGAGGCAAAAGAAGAAATAATGAGCGAACTAGAGAAAGATCCAAATCTCCTCGTCGAGCAGAGGAGAAAAAGAAAAGGGATCATGAAGATGATACAGAGGATGACCCCGATCTTCCCAAGAAACCAAGGCAGCCAGAACGAGAGGTATTTTCCATATGTTTTGGATCATTTGATTGTAATGTAATTACAGGAGGAGATGCAGGAGGAGGAGACCTTAACGCAGAAAGAAAAGGCTTACCTTGGAGAGGCTCAAGCTTGCTCATATATTCAGCGAATAAATTTGGCTGAGGAAGATCTCCCGAGGAAGGTAAACAAAGAGAAGCTGGTCATTGGCTTTTCAATAAATGACCTGGCAGGTGTTCTTTACCCTCACGACGACCCTTTGGTGATCAAAATGAGGATGAAAGAAATAGTGATTTCAAGGGTTTTGGTAGATAATGGTAGTTCGGTGGATATCATGTACTACTCATGCTTTGACAGCTTAAATTTGAAATTATCTCAATTGGAGCCTTATCACAGACCTCTCCTGGGTTTTGCTGGCGAGAAGGTTTTTCCACTTAGGACGATCAAGTTGGATATATTCATTGGAACTTGGCCTGCTTGTCGAACAGAAAGAATACGCTTCTTTGTGATGGATAAGAATGTGCAATCAGCTTACAACATCATCATGGGAAGAGTTGGTTTGAAGAAGTTCGAAGCAGTCCCATCTATAGTACATCAGTGCTTAAAATTCCCAACAAATTTCGGAGTAGGAGTTGTGAAAGGTGATCAGAAAGTAGCTCGGGAATGCTATTATTCATCTGCCGAGCAAGAGGAGCTTAAAGAATCAAGGAAAAAGACTACTACCTACCAGGTGGAGGAAGGTACAGAAATTGAAACACTTGATCCCAGAGATGAATCCCAACTTGTAAAAGGAAAGGTGGTGGAATCTACAGAAAATGTTATTCTGGACGACGAGCACCCTGAACGAGTAACCCAGATATGTTCATCGTTGGATGTTTCAATAAAACAGGAGTTGATAACTTTTTTGAGAAACAGAAAGAAAACTTTTGCATGGAGTCATGAAGACATGCCAGGAATAGATCCAAACTTCTTATGCCATGAACTCAATGCGAATAAGGAGATCAAGACTATAAAACAGAGAAGAAGAGTGTTTAGTCCCGAGAAGAATCAAGCCATACAAGAGGAGGTCGAGAAGCTCCAGAAAGCCCAATTCATTGAAGATGTGAAATATCCAGATTGGTTAGCAAATGTGGTGATGGTAAAGAAGAAAAACAATAAATGGAGAATGTGTGTTGATTTTACCGATCTCAACAAGACATGCCCAAAGGATCACTTTCCATTGCCCAGAATTGATCAACTAGTGGATGCTACCTCGGGACACGAGCTGCTCAGCTTCATGGACGCTTACTCTGGCTACAACCAAATTAAATAAAACCTGAAGACAGGGAAAGCACTTCTTTTATTACCCCTAGGGGAACTTATTGTTATAATGTTATGCCTTTTGGTTTGAAAAATGCAGGAGCGACATATCAGCGGCTGATGAACAAGGTTTTCGCTGAACAAATCAGTTGCAATATGGAAGTCTATGTCGACGATATGCTGACAAAGAGAAAAAAAGCTGCTGATCACCTAGTTGACTTAAGTCAGACCTTTGATCAACTGGATAAATACCAAATGAAGCTCAACCCGACGAAGTGCACCTTTGGAGTACGAGAAGGAATGTTCCTCGGGTACATCGTCAATCAGCGAGGCATTGAGGCAAATCCAGCAAAGATCAAAGCTCTTTTAGGGTTGTGATCTCTAACGACGAAGAAAGAGGTGCAGAGTCTTACAGGACGAGTTGCAGCGCTCAACAGATTTGTATCCCGAGCAACTGATAGATGCCTCCCATTCTTCAAAACACTTCGAAAAACTTTCGAGTGGAATGATGAATGCGAAAAAGCCTTTCAAGACTTGAAGAAATATTTGGGATCACCTCCACTGTTATCCAGGCCAGTAATGGGAGAGAAGTTGTACTTGTACCTGGCAGTATCAGAGAATGCAGTCAGCTCGGCATTGATCAGATTGGAGAATGGAGTCCAGAAGCCCATTTATTACACAAGTAAGGCGTTCTGAGGTGCAGAGATCAGGTACCCAAAGCTGGAAAAATTGGCACTGGCATTAATCGAAGCAAGTAGAAGAATGAGGCCTTATTTCAAGGCCCATACCATCATCGTGTATACCGACATGCCATTGAGACAAGCCCTTCATAAGCCAGAAAAATCAGGGAGACTGATGTATTGGGCAATAGAGCTCGGTGAATATGATATTGTGTATGAACCCAGATCATCATTAAAAGGGCAGGCTGTAGCAGACTTTATAGCAGAATTTACATATCCTGATACCCCCGAGGAATGAAAGTTGCTCGCTGACCAACCTGTGGATGTTACAGGATCAACAGACATAAGTCCAGATCAACTCTGGTTGGTAAAAGGGCTTGTGGATGTAGAAAGATCATCAAATCCAAACCCAGACCAACTCCAGTTGGTAAAAGGGCGAGAAGAGATGATCGACGAAGAGCGAAAAATACCAGGGGAGGATGAAAGGAAACAACAGATATTTCACCGAGGAACTCTATCAGATAAGAAATTTGAAGACGAATTACCTATATGGAGATTATATGTAGATGGATCATCTTGCACAACGGGTTGTGGAGCAGGGATTGTTTTGAAAACCCCAGACGAGATTGACATGGAATATGCCTTGCGATTCCAATTCAAAGCCTCCAATAACGAGGCTGAGTATGAAGCCTTGATAGCAGGTCTTAATTTAGCAAAGATTATGGAAGCACAACAAGTGATGGTATTCAGTGATTCTCAATTAATTGTGAATTAGATGATGGGAACATATGCAGTTAAAGGGGAATTAATGGTCAAGTATCATGCAAAGGCGATGGAGTTATTGGCAGAATTTGATGCCATTCAGTTGATTAGAATACCAAGAATGGAGAATGCACAAGCAGACACATTGGCCCGACTAGCATCAGCTACTCGTACCGAGCTGCGAAGAACAATACCAATTGAAGTATTAGAAGGTCGGAGCATAGATGAAGACCTGACGATGAATGTTATAACCCTTGATTTAGGACCATATTGGATGGATCCCATCAGGGCATATATTGAAGAGGGAGAATTGCCGGAGGATAAGCTCGCTACAAAGAAATTAAAGTTTAAAGCTGCTCGGTATGTACTAACTAATGGTGTTTTGTATAGACGAGGAATTATGGTAGGTTTGCAGAGATGTGTACATCCCTTCGAGGTGAAGGAATTGATTGAAGAGATCCATGAAGGGTCCTATGGAGCCCATGTAGGAGGTTGGACACTTTTGCAAAGGGTGATGACGCAGGGATATTACTGGCCGACGATAAGGGCTGATGGTATAGCATATGCCAAGAAGTGTGACAAGTGCCAACATTTTTCCTCCATTCGACGAACTCCACAAGCATTATTGACACCCATAACTTCTCCTTGGCCATTTTCCATGCGTGGAATTTATTTGGTTGGACCACTGCCAATGACCCGAGGAAGATTCAAGTACCTCGTCGTTGCAGTAGATTATTTTACTAAGTGGGTAGAAGCTGAGCCACTTATTGATATGACGTACGAGAAGGTATACCAGTTCGTTTGGAAGAATATAATCTGCCGATATGGTCTCCCTCATGCCTTCATCACAGACCATGGAACACAATTTGATAACGAGGACTTTGCCGCCTATTGTCATCAGTCAAACATTTTGAAGGTTCATTCAGCACCAGGCCATCCTCAAAGCAATGGGCAGACTGAAGTGACAAACAGAACAATACTAAATGGTTTGAAGAAGAGGCTAAGTGAGGCTAAAGATAATTGGATTAATGAGCTACAGTAAGTATTGTGGGTTATCGAACAACTCCCCGAGCAGCAACTGGAGAATCACCATATATGCTGGCATTTGGAAGTGAGGCTGTAATACCTGCCAAGTTGGGTCTTCCAACACACAGAGTGATGAATTTCAATTCCCCAGTCAGCGACTTGATGAGGAGATTAGATTTGGACATGCTCGAGGAAGTTAGAGAAGAGGCAGCCATTAGGAATGCTACTTATCAACAGCGAACAACCCTGTTCTACAACAAGAGGGTGAAAAAATGCGACTTAAAAGAAGGAGATTACGTGCTAAAGAAGGTCATTCAGAAGCAAAATAAGTTGGAAGAAAACTGGCATGGACCTTATCGAGTTACTGCAGTTGTTCGACCAGGAACTTACCGAATAGCAACTCTAGAAGGAGAGGAATTTAAGAATGCATGGAATGTTGAACACCTACGCAAGTATTATCAGTGATGTAAAATGTAAACCAGTTCCATCAATATGAATAAAACGATGATATTTCACAATCTTCTCTCCTTTTATTGAAAGTTTTTCGGGGAATACTAGTGTGTTTAACACTACGCTGCTCGGCAGTAAAACAACGCTGCTCGGCAGTAAAAAGATGATAGTTCAAACCCATGACCAATTCCGGTTGGTAAAAGGGCGAGAACAAACTACACTCCTTTGGTTAGGAGGCGTACACTAGCGTGACCAACTCAGGTTGGTAAAAGAACTAGTGGACATGATAGTTCAAACCCACGACCAACTCCGGTTGGTAAAAGGGCGAGAACAAACTACACTCCTTTGGTTAGGAGGCGTACACTAGCGTGACCAACTTAGGTTGGTAAAAGAACTAGTGGACATGATAGTTCAAACCTACGACCAACTCCGGTTGGTAAAAGGGCGAGAACAAACTATACTCCTTTGGTTAGGAGGCGTACACTAGCGTGACCAACTCAGGTTGGTAAAAGAGCTAGTGGACATGATAGTTCGAACTCAGACCAACTCCGGTTGGTAAAAGAGCGAGAACACAAGATGATCGACGAAAGGCCAATCTCGGTTGGTTAGGAAACAAAATATGCTCTCAAATGCCAACTTATGTTGGTTGAGAAGTAAGATATTATCTCAAATGCCAACTTATGTTGGTCGGGAAGTAAGTTTATTACATAAAAGTTCCTCGAAGAACAAATATTCCAAACTGAACCAAGTATAATTAGTCGGGGATAAAAACCCACTAACTGTAGCTGGTCGACGAGGAAAAATCATCGACCTTGGTTGGTCAGGCACATTTTATGAAAAAGACAAAAATTTACCAAGTATATCTAGTCGGGGATAAAAACTCTCACTAACTATAATTGGTCGACGAACACAATTTAACAAACTTGGTTGGTTGGAATAGTTTTCAACATTTTTATACTCATTACTTTATTATTAAGTGATCAAGCAACATTTATGATACTGGTAACTGTTTATTACTAAATTGGTCGATGAACCATACCATATTGTTATGCAAGCACAAATATAAAGTGTTTGACAAATACAAGAGCAATACAAATTTGCAAACAAAAAATGAAATTCTTTCATTAAAGTCAAATAAGTTACACAAATTTGTTACATTGATATTAAATTGTGTACTAATTATTACTTCAGAATATCCTATTCTACTGGTCTTTTCCCTTTTGCTTTTGAAATAGGCTCCTCGCCAGCAGGAGGATCTTCCAGGCAAAAGGGAGAATTAATGAAGTTAATATCTCGGAGCATTCTGACGTTCATTATTGAAGGAGTGTCCAGTAGATGCTCGGGACGAGATACCTCGATCTGAGAATGAAGATTGTAGTCACCGAGGTATTTTGCAATTAAGCTCCGAGGAATGGCACGAGCTGGGATCCATTCCATGTCCAATTTATAAGGTGGCACAGGCAAATCTAGTAGTCCAGGAGCATGATAATCCCATAAATAATGGCCCTGCTCTAGTTTTAATAGACCCAAGGCGTTCAACCATCCCTGTTTATAACCTTCATTATTGGCATTTTCAAGGCGAGCATCCAAGTGATAAAGAGCCTCATTATAGCCTGCCATCCAGAACTCATGAGGTTGTTTGTGGAATTGGAAAGTTCTTCTCTCTAACTTCTCATGAAGGTTCCTGGCAAAAACATCCTTATTATTCAGAGCAAACTTTGTCGAAGCAAGTTGATCCTTTAGAGTTTGGATTTTCTTAGACATTTCAGACAAAGCCCGATCTTTTGCATTCAATTAGAACGCCTGAGTTTCCAACGTTGATAGAGTACGAGCTTCTTCAACATTACGACTAAGAGCTCTTGATCCTCCCCGAGCAGATCGGGAACTTGGTTCCTCGACAACATTCTGAGCAGCTCTTCCTCGTCCACGAGAACCTCTTCCTCGCCCCCGAGCAGCAGTAGAGGTACTGGACCTTCTCAAGGTGTCCAATTCTTTCCTTAATTTGGCATTTTCAACCTCTAGAAAGGAAAATCCCTCGTCAGTCACTGGGATTACAGCTGTTAAAGAAGATGCTGCAGACTTATACTGTGCCAGCTCTTTCTGCAAATTGTTGTTTTCTTACTCTAGCAGCTCGACAATCTGTCTACAAGCTTCAACTTCACCCTTTAGGGTTCTCTCCCTAACATCGTACCCAGCAAGGATCTTTTTGTGGCCTGTCTCGGCAGAAAGCTGTTGATATCTCTTCTCATACCCCTCATGCAACAGGGCAGTTGATTCCTTATACTGATTTTGAAGGTCCTCTAAAGTACATTAAAGATCCTCGATCATTTCGTAATAGGCCACGTTATTGGCCACAGCTCGATCAAGTAAATCCTTCAAGTGCTGATATGCCTCCACTGCCTGCTCTGAAGCACCATGGCCAAGGATGTCGGCAACTTCTGATGCACTTAGGTCTGTGTGACCAGCTCTATAATATTCATGGCATTGCTGCATCAACTTTGTGTCATTAGCAGACAGCAGATCCATCCTGGCCAGAAACTAACAGAGAAAGAAAAAGTAATCATCAAAAAGAAGATCAAGACAGAGTGCAGATAGAGAAGAGACAATCATATGGAAGAAAAGAACTCAAATTTTATTAGATCATAAGGCAAAGTTACAAAGATCTGGGATACAAAGTACAAGTAAAAGGAAAAATAAAAGAGAATACCGAACAACTTCACACCTTTTCCTTGTATCCCAAGACTTTCTCGGGAGGCTGGGACGAGGAGCTTGGTTGCTCGGTGGGAACAATAATCTGGTCGGCTGGAGTTGGGATTTGTTCAGGAGGAGCAGGCAAAGAAGAAATCTCCTCAGTAGATGTCTGGTTGGGTTGTGTAGCAAGGACTTGATCACCCACTATCAGTGAAGACTCCTCGGATGCAGCTTCATCCTCTTCTTCATCTTCAATAGCTGGAGGAGGACCAGGAAGATGTTGTTGAAATAGTTCAGAGTCCTTGCTCACCTTCAATTCTTGCAAGGCAGTAACCCAACCATCTCGAAAGTATTTCAAACTCCCATACTGCACCTGAGCCATTATTGCAGCTACCCCCTATCCCATCCTTTGTCCCAACCGGTTTGAAAGGATTTTTTAACAGCCACTTTTCTCTTCATTTTCTCTCGAGGAGAGCTTCTCGGATAGAAGATCCTCGGTGACTTTCAATTTGGCCTCCACCTCCTCCTTCTGGCGATTTACTTCTTGCTGAAGGGACAGCTCTTCCTCGGTCGATTTCAACTTATTCTCAAGCTCCCCAAAACTTGTGAGCTTCTCGGCGTATTTTTTATTCTCTCTCTCCAAGTCCTTCACCTTCTTTCCCAACTGCACTTTCTCTGCCTCGGACGCAGTCAACTTCTTCTCCCATTCACCCTTATCCTCGTCGTATTTTTGACGGGATTCATTCAGAGATTGGGCCAAACCCAGAAAGGCATCCTCCATTCCAGACGAGGAGCTAGAAGCCTTGATTGCTTCATCTTTCTTCACTATGGTGTTAAAACAACTCACCAGCTGAAAAAGAAGGTAATGATAAGTCAGTGCCGAGATACATATATTGACTGAAAGAAAGAAAAATTCAGGATAAGAGAAACTTACTGAAGCAATGTGACGAGTAGCTAGGGATGTCAGCATATCCCTAGACATGTTTTCTTCAATTCCTTGGACTTCAGGAATAGTCCAAGTCTTTACCGAGCTCATTGCAGAACTCGGGGGAATAATGGTTGGAACACCAACTCCACTAGCTTGGAGCTGGGGAATGGTTTCAGAAAAACTGACCGAGGAGGATTTCTTTAATCTCCTCAGTGGCACTTCAATAGTTTCAGCCAAAGAACCTTTGGTGGGGGAAATGGTGACCACTTCCACAGAAGTACTTCTCTTGCTCGGAGCCACTGGAGGCTTCTCGGCAGCCTTCTGAGGAGCAACAGAAGGGGCATTATCTACTTTCTTTGTCCCATTTGGGACATCATTCTAGTTTCTCTTTCCATCTACAGCAGAGGAAGTCTCCTCGAAGATGGCAGGAACTCTTCTTTTGCCCATCTTCTGACTTAGAGGAATGTGAGATTCTGGTGAAGATTCCTCAGAAGCTGGCAATGGTTCACTAATGCTGACCACAGGACGAGCAGTAAAGGATGATGTGTAGCTCCTGTACTGCAATAAATATGAAGCAGACCTGATGTGCTCGTCTGCAACTCTTCGATGCAAATTCCAGATATGTTTCAAATGTTTAATATTTACTTCTAATTCTTTTGGAGTTTTTCTCTTACTGTCAACTGCAAACAAATACATAGTGAAATATCAGTCATACATTTTGTCAAACACAATGAAATCATAATTTCAAAAACAAAATAAGATGAAAATAACCTATCCCATTGCCATATGGGGGGCATCTGGGACCCTCATATACTTCATCTCCAACTAAAGGGGTATGTTGCCAATTTTTGATGACTACCCCGTGTTCAAAATAATCCCTGTTTGCATCTGGGAGGTTGACTACTAAGGCCCTATTCAAAAACCTAGTTTTTAAATAAAAAACATTGTCTAAAACAGCCCATCTGTAATAGTACATAATCTCAGGAATTCCTATACGAGTTCCATGAGTTTGATTTAACCTATACACCCCATTAACTATTCTCCATCTGTTGGGGGCTATTTTTACAGGGACAACATCGAAATACTGACAGAACTCTAAACACAAAGGGTTTGGTGGAAAAGAAAATCCACATTCAGCAATAAAGAGGCTAGGGAACCAATGTCCCTCAGCCAAATTAAAATAAGTTGAAGGTTCAGAAAGACTCTCCAAAGTTACCCAAGAAGGAATAGAAAAGTCAGAACGGAATTTCTCAAGAGATTCGATAATATAAACCATGGTGAATAAAAAGAAATGAAGAAGAAGGAAGAAAATCTTACAGGAAAAAGGAGATCTGTTGACAAACAAACGAAGAAAGGGATGGACGCACAGGAGAGAGAAAAGCTATAGAAAACTCGAAAGCAGAAATTGAAAAAGGTAGAAGACGATGGGATTGCCTCTGAAGCTTAAATACTTCGCCTTGGGAAACGGAGAAAGAAATGATTACAAAAAGGAAACTATTACGCTACCGGCGGCTAAAAGGACAAAAAGGGCACGAAGATCGAAGCGCTTATAAAAATGCAAAATGGCGAATTCTGCGAATTTGGAAGGAAATTCAAATATGAAGAAAAGGCTCCTAAAACCCAAGAAGGTCATTTAATATTGCCATATACCGAGAAAGAATGTTCCATACTCCTCAAAGTTCGAAATATGAAACATTGGGGGCTTCTGTTGATACCAAAATTAATATGCTGATGTAGACGAATAATAAAAAGACATGTGTCAATCTATGTGGCACAATAGCAACGAGGAAGTTCATTCCCCCGACCAAGTCAGACTCACTCCGAGCAACAAGTATACTCCGAGAAACTCCAGCTCTCCGAGGAACTCCAACGCTCCGAGGAACTTCAACGCTCTGAGGAACTCTTGAACGACGAGCAACTAAGGCGGTTCGAGCTGCATCTCGACCGCAGCATTGATTTCCAGATAATCAACAGTTCAACTATTCATTGAATGCCTATCATCTTGACGCACACGTTTGAAGAGAATTAAATGAATTACCCTTTCATATGTGTATCATTTAATGTAACACCCTTTCATGTACAGCCTAAGGGCTATAAATACCTTGTATCACCCTCATTCAAAGGGACTGGAATTTTTGATAGAACTTATAATCGAGAATTCCCAAACACTCAGCAATAACATAACAGTGGACGTAGGCCATTCATACAAGGCTGAACCACTTTAAAATATTCTGTCTCATTTATTTATCTGTGATTAAATTATTAGAGTGATCTAGTTTTTTACATCAACAGTCATCATGATATTCGCTATATTTTGCCTTTTTAGAAATGTGAATGGTATGTATGGTTCATTTTGGATGTATGTGTGCCATCTATATGTGATGTTTGTGTGTATATATGATATGTGGCGTATGGGCATCCCGATCACATTTTGGTAGGCATAGATGGGTCTTTTTCTTTATCACGTGGGATACGAGTACAGACTAATTGAGTATAAACCTATGATATTTGTGTGGGTTAAGTTTTGATGTTATGCTTTAGCGAATTCCGAGGACAGAATTCCCTTATTAGGAGGGGAGAATGTAATACCTCGTGTTTTCGTAATAAATTATTCTAGGTAGAATTTAATTAAAAAAATTCGTGAATTAATCAAATTGGAAGAATTTAAATTAAATTGGTAGAATTCAATTTGTGAATAAATTGCATATTTATTTGATTCAATTATACATAATGTGTTCACTCGTAGAAAATAAATTGTATGTTAGTTGAATTATTGTTATGTGGTGTTTCAACATAATAAAATGTGTAATATGGGTAGATATAGTTTAGGCACATACCAGGATGACCTGGAGACTCGTTTAGGTGTTCTAAACATCTAGAATTAGGCTCTAGTCATAGGTATACAATTAAGGGAGTTATTGGTCCGGGTATGGTTTTGGGATTGTTTGGGGGCCAAAAGGAAGGTGTTAATGGGTAACTCGGGATTAGGGATTATAAAAGGATGATTAACCACTTAAGAGGATATTTCCATCCACCACAACATAACACTAAAAGCCCACACCCATAAAAGAGGTCACCAAGGCTAGAGAAGGAAGGGAGAACAAGAATTCAAGAGAGGAGACTCCAATCGACAGTTTAAGTCAAGAATTCTCTTGCTAACTCAATTACGATGTATTTATTTATTCATCTATGCCTTTTCTCATAACAATTCCTGGATAATTGAATAAATTGATGATTTTGATTAATTGGAATAAAGTCTGTCATTCTTAGAACAAATATGAAAAATTTGGTTTTTAAGGATTAATTGATTTGGAGACAAACTCGGAATTGGTATCGTGTTAATTAGAAATTGAACCTTGAAATACATGGTGTAGGATTTTTATCTTGATGGTTATAATTAATATATTAATCTCATTAAAATCTAAGAATGATTTGATAGGTAGTATGATAAGAAATTAGGTTAGACGAACTATAGTGTTAGACTTCAATTCTAGGATTTGGGGGACATGATCTTAGGTTAATTTGGTTAGGAAATCATCTAAATAATGTATTTAGATCATGAGGGATCTAGGTTTGCTGAAATGTAAATGGGGAAGACATCAGGAAGAACTTGGTCTCTAGGAGTATGAATCTCGTATTAAGGATTGTAGCAGTTCTGGCCATTACCAAAAAGAGAATTGATTTTTGGTAATCGATTCGGCATTCAAAATAAAATCAAAACCCCTTTCAATCAAAACGAAAATCAACACAACACATCCGAGCAATATGTTTTTATTTTTTAGTTTGATTTTTATTCTATATCCGGTGGTTTTTAGTGTAATACCCCTCTTTCTCTTTCTCACAACATCAATCGAATTTGTGAACTCAAATTGAGTTGGGACATATGGGCTTATATTAGAATTAGATGAAAAGAGGGTTAGAGTTGAGTTATGATTTGTGAGTTCTTACCGTTCTGGGCTATTTATATTGGGGTTGGGAATAGGGAATGGAGGTGGGGAGTGTGGTGGTGGTGGATGATGTGATGGTAAAGATGAATAAGATAGAAGGTTTATTTTCGGGTGCCGACGGATTCTTTGAATAAAGATGGGTTAATTTTGATGGTTCATGTGTTGTCGAATGACGTCATGGAGGAGAGAGAGAGGATGTAGAGTTCAGATCGGGAGAGATAGTGGAGATTGGTGGTTGGGATTGGGATCCTTATTATCCGATCTTAAAAGTAGAGAGAAAAACCATTTGGATTTAATTAGGTTAAATAACAAATTCTTATAAAACCCCATTCCACACGAGCTGGACGGAGTGGGGGGCACTAGAGAGGAATATAACGAAGGGGTTAAGGTGGGTGATGGAGTGATAGGTATGGTACCCCATAAAATCCATAAATAGATTGATCATGTCTAATATAAAAATTTCGGGAATAAAAAACTTTGGTAACATTCTCAACATTGGAAATAATTAAAATCAAATGAATAATGACAAGATAAAGAAATACTAAACCAATACAGTACTAACTGTCATACCAATCCTTTCCAATACAACATAGCCACCCTTGAATATAAAATATGCCCATACTAAATCTAACTTTGAATTTAAGTAAACCAACTAAAATTAAAGTATACAATAATATATTGAGCTACACTTGCCCAACTCCTATAATCCTAGGAGTAAGAAATGGGACATCGCTAGATATGCTCCTATAATTAATTCGTATCTATAGGAACTAGCACAATAGGAACTAGTAAAAATAGTTTAAAAAAGAATGTAAAAAATAGGCCTATGTAGAATAAGTTTATAATTGAATCTGAGCCACATCATAACTACACATCTTCCTCTTGTGTTTTAACATATTTTAAATTATTAGTTACACGACCTAATAACCTATAGATGTAACCTCACGATGTATTAGAATTATTCAATTCATTTAGTTAATTACTCGTTTTCATTATATAAAAACCACGTCACTGACATGATCCCTTTTACCTCGGCCATCTAAAAAACACATGGTATGCCAAATTTAAATAATCACATAAACCTGGGTCCATCTTTACGCAATGCTAGAATAACACATCACATTCAATCATAAACATCACGTTTCATGCCCTAATGCCACCTAGTATCCTCATGATGATGAATTCACATATCACGATATCAAGGTGTCCCTCCAAGGCGACCAACCGTTAATTTAAATTTCACATGTTCATTTAAGATTATCATTTTGATACATCTTTATTCACTCTGAGCAATCTACTCAAAATCCAATTACCCCACTCTCGGGTTATACCATTTAGAATCATTATACGTTTTAGTTCATTTTATAAGGGGCCAAGGGATGAATAACATTACATATGACCTTCTGTAAAGTAAAGCATTTAAGTAAGGTTATATTAGTTTACTTAAGGTTTTTAGTCGTCATAACTACCCCTCTCTAAAACCCCGTTCATGGGATGTCTCATCGAAGTAAAATTCAAACATGGAACCCCCCCGATACACTTATGTTTAGATAAGATAATTGTTAAGACACATTTAGTTAGGGTTTATTATGAGAGAGAATAATAAGATATTGAAAGTATATGTGTACTATCAATCCAATATCACTATCCAAAAACCAAACCAATATCCTATACTTCTTTTATCGTCTACATGATAAAACTCGTACTAATGGTAACATTATCACAAGCGAGGGCTTATATTTATTTTTGCATAAAAGAGACATGTAATTAACTTGAAAATGTGTTACATCATAAGAGATCATATATGTATCAAGTGTCCTAAGTCATTAATAAATCATTCACATTAATGAGCTTCTCATACATGGTATGCATTGCACATAAAACACGTAAGTAATTACAACCCTCATTAACAGGTTAAGGAAAACACATACATAAGGTAAATCATATACACATTCCGTTCTTACACTGCAGGGTCATACTAGCATCGTTATCATAGAAAGGTATATCACATCCATAATCGTATATTTATTCCATAGTACATCAATCCTAACCTCTAGAGTTCCCAATTTTAGGTATAGTCTCGCCCTATCGTACATTAAAAATCATACATCAACTATATTCAATCTCGATTAGACCAAGTCCAATCTCCCAAAAAAACACATCTAGGTAGTAACCCACACCAAATTTATATAACCATTTAACATGAATACTACCTTAATCTAGGGTTTTCAGCACAATCCTATTTTCACCCAAAGGATATACCCCCATTAGTTTTTCATAATGACTATAATAATCACGAACACCAAGTCCAATCCTCTAAACTTCCACAATTTAAATTCAATAACCCATCCTACCCTCGGGTTTGCAATCAAAGGCTCCATTCTCAGATTAACCCCCTTTAAGTAAAAAATACTCCCTAATAATATCCTAATACCCCAATTATGAATCTCCAACAAGTCAATTCATAAGAATTTATCTCTATTCTACACGCTAACAAATCCTAGCCCTAGGCCCCCCAAACCAAAATTTTCAAAAGAAAGTCCAACCCAAAATAACCCATCTAAAATTTTGGTCTCGTGCACCTTTTAGTAGAAAATTCATAGCAAATTAAAAAAATACGAAACTAGTGCCCATGCCTTCATAATTCGATTTTGCACAATTTTATCTAATCTCAATTTCATCAATCGATTGACACTTGGCCGGTCGATCGATCGATCGACACCTCTATGAAATCATATTATCCATATCATGGTTTCTCCACCTCCATTAATGAACTCCAAAGCTTCATTTAAGCCTCCATCCAACATCCAAATAATAAAATAACATCATATAACCAATTAGGATATCTTTTTAATATCAAAACCCTAGTTTTAGATTAAGATTAAAATGAAAAATCAAATTATAATCCACAAACCCTAGATTATTAACTTTAATCAGTTAATTAACAATTCACGAGATTAACATATATAATGAGCGGGGTTGTGACTAATTTACAATAGAAAATATATTCAAATCATTTTCTAAGAATTTTTAATCTTATACATGAGAAAATCTCGAAATCAAAGGGGATTTAACCCAATTACTAACATGATTATGTCAATTATGAAATTAATCAATTAAATCTTACAAATCTGATTTAAAATATATATAAGGTTTAGAATTTAGTGAAGTAAACATAATCTAACACATTTGCCATCATAATTATATTTTTTGTAGAACTTTCCTTATGGATTTATTGAGAAATAAATTCCTAATTGTCCCAAATCTTTCTTTCCTCTTGGTGCTTTCTCTCTCTAGCCCCTCTAGTGCTTCCCCATTGTGTTTATGATAAAATGAGATCCCTAATGACCTCTTTCAACCCTTGAATCTTGAAATTAGGTTTGGGCACCAAATGATCTATAGGCCTTTAGACGACTTTAATCCATGGTCGAGCCTTATACTAACCCAACATGCCTCTAAACCATTATTTTGATATATAGACAAACATTATATGCATCCTAAAAGCCAATTACTAAATATGTACAAAAATGATAACAACTATGTTATTTAATAATTTCTCGATATGAGTCAGAATATTAATTAATTTAATTAATAAATCATTGCGCCTTAAGTCCCAATTCTAATCCAACTTAAATAACTCATAACAATATAAATAGTGACATCTATAGTCACAACAGGTAAACATATTTAATTTCTACATAAGAAATAAGGTAAGGCTATGAAGCCTTTCCTTCAGTTGGTTTTGCCTGGACCCTTTACTAGGTTGGAGCTATAAATCTTTTCTTTATTTGCCAAGCGAAGGAAGTGGATAGTGCCTTTTCAGCTTGCTACTCGCTTTCCCGCTTCTGATAAGGGAAGGCTTCTGGTGGTCTTATTGGCGCATACCACGGTGGGGTCTTCGACTGGGGTGAAGTCATAGCAAGGTAGACACAGGGGAACCTGTTGCTAGATTGAATCCTTCACGATGGAAATGCCCTCTTCCCCCAACCAACATAGGGGCTAGCTTTCTTCCAGTGGTGGCGGGTGGGCGAAGGGTCCAAAGGATATGTAGCTGGGGGAAAGCCAAAAAAGAAAAGAGTTCCATTTTCCTTCTTGTTCATCTATCAGAATTCAGTAATGTACTAATAGCCGTACTAATACCTTCTTTATGACTAGTTGCTTTAGTCTTATCTACTTAGGAGCTGTCTTACTAGTAGCATCCTTAATTCGAACAAGCAAAAAAATACGGGATATTACAAGAGGGGAGGTAACAGAGATACAAAAGGAGAAGATGGGTTTATAGAGAGAGAGTGTGTTTTAGTTTTGAGTTTTAAATTTATTTATTCTTGAATTTGGTTCATGGATAATTTTATCCATTTACGCTCAAAATGAGAGGAAACCCGATTTTGGGTTTACTTGAAATGGGTTGATAATTTAGGGGGTGAGTTTTTCGAGTATTTTAGTTGAGGGATAACCCATAAATTTGATATAGTTCAGGGGGTTTATTGTAATTTTCCCTACTTTATATGAATATTTGTTTAACTAACTATTATATCCAAAGTTTTTTGCATTTGACATGTCAGGTCTTTAACCAAATGCATAATTTGTTTGTTTAAAAAATAATTGTATATTATTTTCTTGAGTTTTAGATTTGTTAACTATATATATATATATATATATATATATATATATATGCATGAATACTAAAAAAATCAGATTTAAGAAATATATATTCAAAATAAATATTAAAAGTTGTAATGAGAGAAAGAATCAGTGTTTTCCAAGCTCAAAGAAAGAAAAATTTGGGAGGTCTTTGAGTCTCAAAGAGCTCCAACCGTTTCATGTAACATTCCACTTTCCAAATACATCCCTAGGACTTATAAGAATCCAAAATGAAGTGAAGAATCAAATAAGTGAGTGGCTTAAAATAAAACCTAATGATCCCACTTAATGAAACAGATTGAATGGTGGATATAAAATATGGGCCTTTCTCTCCGTGGTAACCTAAAATAACACGCCAGGTGGGCCAATAAAAAGTTGACACTTGTTATCATACTCAGTGGGTACAGAAACAATAGGTAGGCATGGTCGACATTATTATCTCCCTGGCCGACATGCTAGCTGACCACCCTTAAATATATGAAATTCCAGTAATGTGAACAGACACACATAAGACTGCCAATAGTCACTATGCACATTCACATAAGACTGCCAATAGTCACTATGCACGTGGATATTATCTAGTAGCTAATTATAATGTAAAGGTGTAATTACCTAATGTATAAAGTTATTCCACCTTTTCATCTTCCTATTAATATAAATAACTCACTACCTCCCTCAGCTAGAGAGGATGGACTGAAAACGTCTCATCCAAAATCTAAAGAGTTACTGAGAGGCATATACTAAACCCTAATACATAGTAACATTATACCTGTGGATGTAGGCACCTCATTGGTCTGAACCACATAAAATCCTTGTGTCTCTCTCTTTGTCCCTCATCTCTTTCTATTTTATTTCTCTTCCTTATTTTATCTGTGGTTGATAATCCTTGGTTTAACTAATCTAGGACTCACCCTAATTAGTCAATCAATTTAAACACCAACATATTGGCTTCTTTGTGGGAAACGACAAGCTAGTGTTGTTTTCTACCTATTTTCCATCAAGCAACTATTTTTTCAGTCACTTGCTATCAAGTATTGAAAATGGTAGATAATCCAAAGGGTAGCCATGCCATCGGAGATGCCTTTAGTCCCTTTGCCCCTTCGATCATAGGAGATTTATAAGGGATTTTTATGAACATAGCCAAGGGTCAAGAGGTTATACAAGTGACCATGAGATAGCTAACTCAGGCGCTCAAAACAAGGCCAGTAGTTGGACATATTTCTATAAGATAAATGTTGCCTCCTATATCCTATGGGCATAAGCAACCTGTAAACCTGGCAGGAAGACATGGAAAGAGCATATCCTGGTACACTAAACCAACCAACGATCAACCATATTTTCCTCACGTAACCTCGTTAGTCAGATCTACTGATTACTATGATGTGCATTCACTCTCTCAGGAAAGGTCGAGCGCTCTAAACAGGCTAAGAAAATGGCTTAGATTTTGATCGTTTGGGTCCCCAAGCTTCTAGGGGTCTTAATTATAGAAATCCCTCAAGATAACTAGATTACCAAAAATGATCTTTCAGATCAAGAACCAGTGTGCAAGGATCTGTCTATACCGAGGAGACTTCTTAGGATAAGAGCTCAACACAAACTCATGACCAAACACTGAGACCGTTTCAATCAATGTTGATCCAGATGAGCATCTATAGAAAGGTTTTATTCAATGGTTGGATTATCATTTGGAAGAAATAGGGAAATCTAAAAACCCCTTGCACTGGAGTTTTGTGAAGAGAACACCTTCCACCCCAATAATTATAAACTTCCCTGCACATGCCAAGTTTAATTCACCTTTAGTAACTCCAAAGTATGATGTCAAACTTGATCCTGTGATTTATGTAAAATAATATCAACTGTTGTCGATGTCTACTCAGTCCCTGACGAGATGTGTTATAGGTGATTCTCTATCACTATTACCGGATCACCGCAGATCTGGTACAATAACCTACCACGAGGACAAATCTCCAACTTTGAACAGTTGACTGCCTTATTCATTTATAAATTTTTCTTTGGAGCCAAATCAATCAAGAGGGTATCTCATCTGCTGAGTGTACTTTAGAGGGTTGGAGAAACTACGCGCGAGTACATCATTAGTTTTAAAGGAAAAAAATGAAAAGTCGTTGATTATGAAGAAGAGATGATGATCATTATGCTAATGAGTGGATTGATCCCCGAGAAATTATACTATGCCCTAGCCAAAGATACTTCGAAGACCATGATAAAATTATTGGTTAAGCAAGTAAGATTATGAACACCGAGGAAGCCATGTCTATAAAACCATCTCACAATACGAAGACCGACAACAGTAAAGGCTTCAAGAAGAAAGAGCAAAAGGACAAGAAGATGGAGAATCCCAAGAGGTATGATGAATACACCCCTCACTGTTGGAGTACATCATATCTTGGAGGAAATATGGGGAAGTAAGGATCTGAAATGGCTCGGGAAGCTAAAATCTCCACCCAACTAGAGGGATAAATATAAGTATTGTGAATTCCACAAAGACTATGGGCATAACATAAATAGTTTTATAGCCTTGAAGAACGAGATAGAAAGCCTGATCCTAAGAGGCAAACTATCCAAATTCGTATATAGAGAAGGAAGGTTAGAAGAACGAGAAACTTGAAGATGATTAGAATCTATCTGTAAAGGAGAAGATGAAAAGAAAAGAGACAGAGGTGATGATGTTGAGGACGATCCAAATCTATCAAAGAGACCTAAAAAGCCTGTGCGCGAGGTGAAAATGATTTCTTTTGGTCATCATTTCATTGCAGGTTGTGTTGCTGGTGGAAAAGATGAAATAGTTGAGATAAAAGCATACATAAATCAAGACAAAGCATGCTCCGATATTCTGCAAATCAACTTATCTGGAAATGTTGATCGTCACCCAAGGAAAGTGAATAGTTTGTAATAGGATTCTCTTAGGACAACCTATTTGGGGTACTATATCCTCATGATGATCCTATGGTCATCACAATGATGGTGTAGGAAGGAAGGGTTACCAGATACTGGTAGACAATGATAATTCAGCCATTGTCTTATTCTATGACTACTTCAAGTTACTAGGGCTGCGAGACAGTAAATTGGAGCCCTATGACAATCCCCTTATCATTTTTTCTAGAGAAAAGTGTATCCTTTGGGAATTATCAAACTCAAAGTCATAGTTGGCAATTTGCCAACCTGTTGAATTGAGAAGATTCATTCCTTCATCTTAGACAAGAACGTCTCGTTAGCCTACAACATTATCCTCGGCAGGGTCAACCTAAAAAAGTTTGAAGCTGTACCATCCACTGTACACCAGTGCCTGAAGTTACTTACCTATTATGAGGTCGACATTATCACTACAAACCAGGTTAAAGCCAGCGAATTCTATTACACTTTAGCTGACCAGGAAGAAGTGATAAAAGATACTACCACTTATCATTAAATACCATCGATCCTCGTGAGGAGGATGACTTGGTCAAAGGATAAGTTATGAAGGCAGTGGAGACTATAGTCCTTGACGATGAGCATTGAGAAGAGACAACACTAATTGGTTCATCCATGGATCCATCCATCAAGCAGGAGTTACTAGATTTCCTCAAATAGCGAAATAATGTATTCGGTTAGAACCACAAGGATATGATAGGGATTGACCTAGAGTTCATATGCCATGAACAAAACAATGTTAAAAATACAAAGCTGATCAAACAGGAGCGATGTGTCTTCAGCCCCGAGAAGAGTATGGCCATTCAGGAAAAGGTAAAATAGCTATGGAAGGCGAGTTTCATTGAAGATATTAAATACCTTGATTGGTTGGCCAATGTGGTTATAGTAAAAAAATAATAATAATAAATTACACATGTCTGTTAACTTCACGAATCAGAACAAGGCTTATCCTAAAGACCATTTTTCTTTGCTGAGGATTGATCAACTGGACGATTATATTATCAGATATGAATTGCTCAATTTTATGGATGTGTATTCTGGGTACAACCAAATAAAAATAAAACCAGAAGATTAGGAGAAAACCTCATTTATCACTACCTGAGGTACCTACTGCTACAACATTATGTCTTTTGGGCTAAAAAATACTGAAGCAACATACCAAATGCTAGTAAATAACGTTTTCGAAGAGCAGATAGGCAAAAATATGGGGGTATATGTGGATAAAATGATCACTAAGAGAAAGAAAGAAGTCGATCACATTAAAGATTCGAGTTAGACGTTCAACTAGTTGGAAAAGCACTAAATAAAGCTTAACCCGATCAAGTATGTGTTCATATACAAGAAGGAATGTTCCTTAGATTCATAGTATTTTAGAGAGGCATGGAGATTAGTTTAGACAAAATTCAAGCACTAATATTAAGTATCCTATAAATAAGAAGAACGTGGAAACTCTGACTAAAAGAGTGGCAACCCTAAACAAATTTGTCTCTCGATCTACCGACATGTGCCTACCCTTCTTCAAGGTGCTAAGGCAGACTTTCGAATGGAATGAAGAATGTGAAATTGACTTCATGGAATTAAAAAAAAATACATGGGGTATCCACTATTTCTTTCAAGACCACTAATATGAGATAAACTCTACTTATATCAGGCAGTGTCAGAGTCAATAGTTAACTCAACGCTCATCCGATTAGAGCATGGGGTGCAGAAATTGATTTTTACACCAGCAAGGCCTTCTAAGGAGCTAAAATTCATTACCCATATCTGGAAAAGCTAGATTTGGCCCTTATTGAAGCCTCTTGAAGAATAAAGCCATATTTCTAAGCCCATACCATTGTGATTTAGACAAACTTTCCCTTTCTCCAAGAAATTCATAAAAAAAAGAAATCAGGAAGATTGATGGCTTGGGTTATGGAGCCTGGAGGGTACTATATACATTATGGGCCTAAAACAACAGTGAAAGGCCAAGCAGTAGCATATTTCACATCGGAGTTTACCAATGAAGAAAAGTCTACCGATAAGTCTTCCACTAAAAGAGCTCAATAGTAAATTCAGCCGAGCAAACTTCTTCAAAAGAGAGCTAAAAAATTTAAACACCCGAGCAGACTTCTCCGAAAGATATCTCCATAACGGGTATAACTATATAAAAGGAAGATATATCGAAAACATCAAATGAGAGAGAAGTTTTTCCACACTACCTAGAGCAAAGTCATAAGATTTAATTATGGGATCTAGGTTGACGGGGATTTCAAAAAAGAACCACTGGTCTAGAAATGCATGTCGATGGATCATCATGTGCTTATGGCAGTGGTATTGGGCTGATGATTAACACCCCAGATGATGCGTCCAGGTTCCAGTTCAAAGGTTCTAACAATAAAGAAGAGTATGTGGCATTGATTGTAGGGTTTGAATTAGCACTCTATCTGGGCGTCGAGAAGGTACTGGCTTACCGCGACTCTGAATTGATTGTCAACCTAGTGTTAGGAGTGTACGAGTTCAAAGAAGAGTTTATGATGAGGTACTTAACCAAAGCACATGATAGTATATCCAAATTTTTATCTATCAAAATTATCAGGATTCTAAGGATTAATGATGTCCGAGCAAACATGCTCACCTGATTTGCTTCTATGACCAGAACTGAATTAAGGAGGACCATTCTGGTAAAAATTCTCATGCACAGAAGCATTGATAAAGAAAACATTAATTTGATTGCATTGGATTTGAGTAACTCATGGACATATCCAATGAAGGAATACATTAAGAGGGGCATACTATCGACTGATCCAAAGAAAGTGCGGAAACTAAGGTACAAAGTAACAAACTATATTGTGGAAGCATAAATTCTATAAAAAAGTGGATTCACTATTTCACTTATCAGATGTGTCCATCTAGCTGAGGTGCCAAACCTGATAAAAAAAATAAGTTAAGGATCCTATAGGGTCCATTCAGCATAAAGATCATTGGTTATGGAAGTAGACACATAAGGGTATTATTGGCCAATTATGAAAGCAGATTGTGCTGCTTATGCAAGACGCTGTGATAAATGCCAAAGGTTTGCTACCATTCACAGGTCACCTGGAGATACGCTCACACTAATCAAATCCCTATGTCCTTTTGCTAGGTGGGGAATTAACTTGGTCAGCCCATTACTGAAGATGAGAGGAAGGTTCAAATACCTAGTCATTACTATAGATTACTTCACTAAGTGGGTAGAAGAGAAACCTCTAGTGGACATGCCCTATGATAAAGTCTTCCAGTTTATATGGAAGAACATCATATCTTGATATTTTATGCTGTATGCCTTTATTATTGATCATGGCAGACAATTTGACAAGAAGGAGTTTGAGGGTTACTGCATCCAGTCCAAAATTCAAAAGTTGCATTCCGCTCCCGGATATCCTCGATGAAGTGTCTAAACAAAGGTGACAAACAAAACTCTTCTTGATGGAATGAAGAAAGATTGGATGCCAAGGGAAACTGAAACAATGAGCTACAAAGCATACTCTGGGCCTATAGGATAATGCTAAGGACAACCTTTGGCGAGACCCCCTACATGTTAGCATTTGGGACAAAGATAGTGGTCCCAATAAAGATTAGTCTACCCAGTCACTGATTACTCAACTTTAATTTCTTAAAGAGTGATCTCATGCAAAGGTTAGATTTGGACTGAGTTGAGGAAGTCAGAGAGAATGCAACACTATGAGTGGCATCATACCAGTAGCGAATTGACCAATTTTGTAACATGAGGGTCAAACCAAGCAACCTTAAAGTGGGAGACTACGTGTTGAAGAAGGTGCTCTAGAAAAGAAATGAATTAGATGCTAATTGACATGACACATTACATATTTCTGAAGTTATCCGACCAAGTACTTATTACTTGGAAACCTTGGAAGGAGAACATTTAAGAACCCATGAATGTCGAGCACTTAAGGAAATATTATCAGTGATCAATTGAAATGTAACCCCTTACTATTTTCTTGACTCACTTATGCTTTCTATAAGGAATACCACTTTCCATAATTATTTGGTTTCCTTTTCATATTTTATTTTCATTGTTCCGGGAGTGGGAGATGTACAATCTCAAACAATAAAGAAAAAAAGTAGTCATTAACTAACCAGCTACTAGTCCAAAAATTAAAATGTTATAAAAAACTTCACGTACGATTTCGTCTTTGACAAGTCACAAACGAGAAGTTCTTTAATGTATAAGGAAGAATAATTGATCTCGATTCCCTAAGTTTGGATTGACTACTAGAATTGGGCTTATCTACTAAGTGCAAGGGCCGAATAAGGACATCGTCTCCATGAGAACCCTAATACTTGAGGTATATTCTAACCAAGCTAATGTGGATTGCATCTATAGGGATCCATGAAGTATTTAACTTAAATCTAGGAGTAGGATGGTTCAAACATCTAGGGTCATGTAAATAGCAAATACTATTTTCTCTCGGCACATTTATTACAGTATGAGCATATATCCATCCCCACTTATAACCTTTTCTACGGGCTTGCTCTAGTCTCTCGCCCAAATGTACTAGATCGTCATCATTTCCATTCATGGTACGGGTTGCTTATGGAAATGTTAAGTAAGATGATCAACCTTTTCATCTAACCTTTTGAGTGGCCGATTGGTTCATGATAAGACTTGCTTGGTTGGCCAAGGTCTTATTTGATGTCTGCTCTTCTACGGATTGATGAGCATGAAAGAGCGGATACTCTGATACCAATTGAAAAGTGCTAAATATGGTTCCTACAAATATGTTGGGATAATGGTTCTGAATTTTAAATTTTTATACTTCTTTAAATTTAAATTTTCACTTCTTAAACAAAACCTCAATTCTAGTTTAGAAGAATATA
This sequence comes from Sambucus nigra, assembly GCA_949130495.1. Taxonomy (NCBI): domain Eukaryota; kingdom Viridiplantae; phylum Streptophyta; class Magnoliopsida; order Dipsacales; family Adoxaceae; genus Sambucus; species Sambucus nigra. The sequence continues at coordinate 392,141,447 of OX422216.1, forward strand.
AACCAAACTAAACACGAATTTTTCTAAATTAAGCTTTTTCTTAAACTAACACAACCCAAATTAATTAAGCACCAATTATACCATTTTTTGGTTAAACCAATTTTATCTTTTTAACCTAAGCATGCATATAGATTTGAATTTACAAGATAAAATAAACAACACAAATGCCACAATGTACGAGGAAAATCCACACTAGAAAAAATCTCGGACGGTCCAATCACAAGTTCACTAAGTATGGAATTATAAAATGACATGATAGAATAATTACACAACAACTCAATGCCCTCGTAAGCCTTAACGCTCTCCATTCCTTCAACCTCTGCCTAGTGACATCGTAGGAGTCCACCTATATATCGGAGTCCATTGATGGGGCACAACAACCGTCAAGCATACGGAGTCCACCTTATGTACACCAATGAACACGGAATCCTTCGCAAGAAATGTTCCTCAATGATGTTGAGAATGATAAACCCGATGCCAGAACTTTATCTCAAATATATATCATGAAGTAGCTTGGATCATAAAACAATTGGGTGTAAACATGTGTTTTGTTTTGAAAGTTAAACCATGAGTTTAGAACAAAAACACTCTTAAAATTTTCTAAAAGGTTTCTCACACTTAGAAGTTAGAAAAATCTCTACAAAAATTGATCTCCCTCACTACATAAATGGTTGGGAAAAAGTAGCGGGAAGTTAAGTGGAAAACTGGCAAGAGTAATTTTTGAAAAACTGCTATGGTCAAAATTAGTCTAGCTCGAACGACATAGCCATCTTGTTAGAACGAGATAAGAACAAGATTTCTAATGAGTAGTAAACATAAACGAAAAAGTCACCTATTTAGAAGTCGTTCGAACGAACACTAAATCACGTTCGAGCGACCTGGGAAAGTTGATCTAACAACTTGGGAAAAATTAAAATATTTTTTCTTGAAAAAAATATAAAGTCATTGTAAAATAGCTTAACAAAAATTTTGACACCCAATAATAAATTTTTAAGTCCAAACATAATATAAGCATTCATACCTGAGAGATCTTGGAATGCTGATGATGATACGAGTCATGAATCACGGCATAAGATATGATCTCTTTTGACTTGATCGCTTCGTCTTAGATAAAAATGTTATAGGCTTAAATGGTCACAAACACAACTTATATCCTATGACTCAAAGTGTTTCGTTAGGAATTATCATAATACATATAACTTGAATCAATTGATAATTTATCCTTACTGAGAATAACTTGCCTAGAAGATTGACCCCCTTTGATTAATTCCAATTTTCTAACTCCTCCATTAGCTAAGCATTCTGTTGCTCTAAAAATGAGGCACCTTCACTTTGGTCAGCATCAGTAGCCTTCTTTGCATCTCAAGTTTGTCCCTCAACATAATATTCTCTTGTTCCATGAGGCTAACCACCTTTCCATCACCCTTCACCTCAGACTTCAACATAAACTCCTTCTTGGAATATTACAATGATAAATCTTGTAACTTCTTATCAAATCCACCGTCGCTCCGGAGAAAGCCAAATTTCCTTTCATAGTCTGCCGAGAATCTAGCAACTATTTCTTTATGATCTTATTAAAGTTGGAGTATCATTTCATAATAATAGGCATTGGTCGCCAATACTTGGTGAAATAACCTACATATGTGGAGGTAAACCTTCTTAGCCTGGTTAGAAATGTCTAAGACAAGCTCCTCTTCCATATATTGTTCATCGGGATCCTCATAGACTGCCTCAAACATTTAGTTGGTGACTCCCAGTACGAGGGTACACTTTGGGCTTCATTGTCAATCAAAGGGGGATAGAGGCCAACCTTGAGAAGATGAAATGAAGACACCCAGAACCATCAAAGACATTCAGAGACTGACCGAACGAGTGGATGTACTTAATAGGTTCGTCTCTAGAGCTACAGATAAATGTCTTCCTTTTTTCAAAGTTCTTAGAAAATCCTTCGAATGGAATGAGTAATGTGACAAAGCTTTTAAAGATCTTAAGTCCTACCTTGGATCCCCTCTAATCCTATCTCAGATAATTCAGGGTGAGAAGCTGCATGTATATTTAGCTGTCTCAGAGTCAGCCATCTGTGCAGCAATAGTAAGAGAAGAGGATGGAGTGCAGAGACCAATTTACTTTAATAACAAGGCACTCCAAGGGTCTGAGCGGAAGTACCCTCAGATGGAAAAGTTATCCTATGCTTTGATACATGCTTCTAGGAAAATGAAACCATACTTCTAGGCTCACTCCATAGTCGTCCTCACTGATTCCCCACTCAGGTAGGTCCTCCATAAGCTTAAGAAGTCAGGAAGGTTAATGACCAGGGCAATTGAGTTGGGGGAGTACGATATTGCTTATCAACCCAAGGTTAACATCAAGGGACAAGCTCTCACAGATTTTATGGCCGAGTTTAACTGGGACGAGGTCGAGGTTGAGAACGGTCTTGAGGCTGCAGATGAGCCAGTAAAGTGAAATGTCAGTCGAACTTCGGACGAGGCCGAGATAAGTACAGCTAGACTAAGAACAGTTGAGAATGAAGAAGAGAGATACCTCTTCAAGCAAGGGACCATGTTAGAGGGAAACTTCTTTTCAAATAAAACCATCTGAAACCTCTTCGTTGATGGGTCATATGGCACAGATATTGAGTATGGACCGAGGTTAAACTTTAAAGCCTCCAACAATGAGTCAGAGTATGAGGCATTAATTGCAGGTCTCTCTTTGGAAAAAGCCCTCGGTGTCGACCAACTCCTAGTTCACAGTGACTCAAGATTGGTCATGAATCAAATCCTGGGGGTATATAAAGCCAAAGATAAAAGGATGGACAGGTATCTGAAGAAGGTAAGATCGATGCTAGAAATCTTTAAAGAGGTGAATACGAAGAGTATACGATGACTAGACAACAACCGAGCTGATGCACTCACGAGATTAGCCTCAGCAACAAGAATAGACATAAAGAGAACAGTACCAGTTGAGATTCTGCTCAAGCCTACCGTCAAAGAGGAAGAGGTTGCTAAACCTTGCCTAAATCTGAGTATAGGAGCCTCGTGGATGGATCCTCTTATCAGATAAATCAGAGAGGGAGAACTACCAGAGTCAAAGCAAGAAAGGAGAAAGCTGAGGTTCATCGCTGCTAAATTCTCCATTGTGGGAGATATCCTGTATAAGAAGGGATTCCTTTTCCCTCTTCTTAGATGCGTTCATCCTTAAAAGGTTCCATACATCTTGCAAGATGTGCATGAGGGCTCTTGTTCAAGCCATATTGGAGGAAGGTCGTTGGCTAAAAGGATAATAACTCAAGGGTACTGGTGGCCAACCTTGGCCAAAGATGCAACTGCGTATATGAAGAAATGTGATAAGTTCTAGAGGTTGTCCACCATTCCCCATCAGCCTCACCAACCTCTGGCTTTTATCATCTCCCCTTGGCCATTTGTAGCCCTTGCTAAGGGCTGTAAAAAACTATCGGTACTTAATTACGGTAATTGATTATTTCTTCAAATGGGTAGAGGTCGAGCCACTGATCACAATCACTGAGCAGAAGACCTTCCAGTTCATATGGAAGAACATTATATGCAGGTATGACCTTCCAAACACCCTCATCTCAGACAATGGAGCCCAATTCAAGAATATTTCCTTAGAGAAGTACTATGAAAGAGTAGGGATCAAGCAATTCTTCTCTTCCCCTAGCCGACCCCAGGCAAATGGTCTGATCGAGGTCACAAATCGAAAAATCATTGATGGGATAAAAAAGAAGTTGGAAGAGGCCAAAGGAAGATGGATAGAATAGGTATATGCTATGCTTTAGGCTTACAGGATGACAGTGAGGATAACCACAGGGGAAACCCCATTTATGTTAGCCCATGGCTCAGAGGCTGTCATACCTACAGAGATAAGGCTTCCCACTCATAGAGTTCAGACATAAGACCCTCAGAGGAATGGAGAAGAGAGAAGACTTGATCTTGATTTGATTAAGGAAATAAGAGAGGATGCAGAAATAAGACCGGTAACCTATCAACAGAGAACCGCTAGATTCTACAATCAGAGGGTAAAGTCAAGGCCGATAGTTGTGGGAGACCTAGTCCTAAAGAAGACGTGGAAGAAAACCAATAATCTGCATCCCAATTGGCATGGTCCTTATAGGGTAATTGATGAGGTTGTACCAGGTACCTATCGTCTAGAGAATTTTGAAAGAGAACCTTTCTCCAACCCTTGGAATGCCGACCACTTGAAAAAATATTACTTATGATGTTGCAATTATTTTATCCTTTTGTAATACACGTATCGACTAATACAAATAATGTTAATGAGAAAATATCAATGTTCTGTTGATGCTTTTGTTCCAATGTATATGTATTTAACATCATTTATTTGGTAAAATTATGAGGTGAAACATCATTAACTTGGTGACGTTAGACCTTTTACATCATTTATTTGGTGAAGTATGACGTGAAACATCATTAGCTTGGTGACATCAGACCTTTATCATCATTTATTTGGTGAAGTATGGGTTGAAACATCATTAACTTGGTGACCTCAGACCTTTAACATCATTTATTTGGTGAAATTATGAGGTGAAACATCATTAACTTGGCGACCTCAGAACTTTAATATCAGTCATTTGGTGAAATTATGAGATGAAACATAACTTGGTGACCTCATACCTTTAACATCATTCATTTGGTGAAATTATGAGGTGAAACCATTAACTTTGTGATCTCAGAGGTGAAACACCATTAACTTGGTGACCTCAGATCGTTAATTATAAGTGTCTGTTGTTGCTTGCTTTAATTCCCACCATTCAATTTTTATAATATGGTGGATAAGTGAAATATTTTAGACGTAGAATAGTAAAGCAACAAGTAAAAAAGTGGAATTTCATTCATTTGAAGCATAAAGATTACATCATTTGAAAAGAAGAGGTTACAATTCATACAAAAAAGGGGTTACATAAAAGATTCACAAAAAATGGCAGACATAAAGGTGAAACACTCAGATCTCAGTCTGCCCCACTGCTCCAGCCGACCCATCAGTAGAAGGGTTGGTTTTCTCAGGGTTTGGATTGGTAACTCCAACCTCGTCATCATGAGTTCCATTATCAGTCTCAGTAACCTCTAGCTGGCTGGCCTCAACTGTACCACCCTCCTCAACCTCCTGCAAGGCCTGAGCAAGCTAAGGATTATCAAAGCTGAGATCGATAACGTCCTCAGTCGACAGACTTCCAGAGCTGGCTTGTTTCATGGAAGCCCATCGGTTAGTTTTCTTAATGCCCCTCTCTAGATACTCAAGGCTAAATCTAACAACCTCATCTGAGGTTTGATACTGCTTGATTATCGTCTCTGAAGCATCTTCCATAGCAGCCTTAACAGCAGCAGAAACTTTTAATTGAAGGCTCTCATCCTTTGCCTTATGATCCAAGGTGTGGTCTTCCTTAAGCTTAATAATCTGGTCATATCTCTCCTTCAAATCTTTCTTCAAGTTAGCAATCTCCCTATGTAAGTTGGCCTCAGCCTTCTCAGCATCCCTACCTTTTTGGATCAGAGGCAACCTCTTTAAGGTATAGTCGACTAGATGATGAAGAGAGACGGCACTCTATAAAAAGAAGAATCAGACGCATTAGTAATAGTGAATAGATAAGATCAGAGGTAACACTTGAGAAAAGTTACAAATAAATACATGAACTACCCTATAGATAGAAAATTCAGCCAATAAAGGGACGTCCATTGAATGAAGGAAGTGTTTGTCATCCTCGGTCATTATACGATCAAGGGCATCTGAAGCCTAGACACTGTGGTCGATGAGGTTGTCACCAATATTCAGTTAAGAGATCCGAGCAGCTAAATCATCGTTTGAGGAAATGGGGATACCATGCTCAGTAATTGGAGCTTTGTTAGGCCTCGTACGAAAAGGATTTGCAGTTGCCTTCCTCTTCTTTATAGCGTCGACAGGGGGCTTCCCCTTCTTTATTTGGGTAGGAGGGGGTGCATTCTTGCCACCACGCTTCTCCAGCAGCTTCGTGATACTTGGTGCAGACATGTTCCAGAGATCTTCCGAAATGCCTTCTGGTCTTTGTACAAAAAAAAAACATCGGAGTTAGCAGCTCAAATACATGAAAGGTACTAGACTTAACTTGGCATAAAAAAGTTCTTATTCTAGAGCACTTACAAAGATCGGCCAATGGGAAACCTCCAAGACCTGGCTGAGATAAATATTAAGGGGTCATTAAATGCTCGTTCTTGACGAGATTGACATCTTCTCCCTAACTACGAAGGTTCTCAACACTCTTACGGTTCTCTTGGTTCAACCCAGGGTTAATTTTTGCCTAGATAGAGACCTTGGCCCACCTTAGGGGAGTTTTTAGGACATATTTTCCACAAGCCTCATTTGGGCCAAACTCCCAAGCCCCTGAGATAAAGAAGAAATGAGGCTTCCAGTTGTGGTTAGAAGTCTAAGTAACCAACAACATCTTCTTCTCAGACTTCCTAGCTACGAAGTGGTAGTATTCAGGATGATTTCTAGCAGATGAGGGTATGTAGCAAGCTGAGAAAACCCTAACTGGAAGGTTGGTGTGATGAACTACCTTCCAAAGGATGATAGACCCAACTAAAACCCTTCAAGTGTTGGGGGAAAGCTGAGAAGGAGCAAGATTAATATAAGATAGGACTACTCGGATAGTGGGGTGAATTTGAAGACAGAAGTTGAGTTTGAACATCTGCTCATAGATGCCGAGCTCTCCCTCACGACCGTCGAAGGCCCTCTCATCCTTCAGAGGTTTCCTTAAAGTTACAGAAGAAGGAATAGCGTACATATGTCAGAAGAGGAGAAGGTCGTATTCAGTGACAGAACTCTCAGGTCCATCAACTTTAGAAGTGTCAAGTTCACTCACTTCATCTTCATCGTTATCATCATTAGTCTGAGCCTGAGCCTCAGGGGGGCACCAGGAAAAGCCGTTAGAGGAACGGACTTAATTGGACCATGAAAAGCTACAGTTGGCTCTAAGACCTCTATAGAGGGAAACCTACGAGAAGTGCTACTCTCTCAGTTAGATAAGGAACAGTCAGAAACCTATGCTTCCTCAAAGACTACACTTCCCTTGGGGGAGTAATCCATAGCCTCTTGAAAAGAGTCTATGGACTCAGTAGCCTCAGAGGTAGACATTGAGTCTGATGCAGGTGCCTTAGACATGGGATCATTAACCTCTACAGGCTCAGCAGACTCAGGATATATGACAGCTAATGGTGGAGGAAAGATAGGTCTGAGCAGAAAAGCCTTGGCCCTACGAGCCTCTTCCTTGGCTAACTCTATCTGCCCAATCTTTTCAAAGGTCCTCTCATGCAGAGTTGGGAACTCTTCAATAAGTTTATACAAATATCTGAGCATTCGGTAAATGACACTACACTTGGGGGAGAAATCTCAAAAGGAAACAGGTAAACGACTTATGCTACCTAAATCAAAGATCAAAGTTTGGAATTCTAAGGGTTTTCACCAAGAACACTCAAAAGTTGGGTGGCCGGAGAAGATGATCGAAAGACAGGAAAGAGGTTTTTTTTATATAAAGCAACCTCTTATCATCCTGTAATAGCCTCTTAAAAAACCTAACCACACCAATCCTAGCCTAACAACCACCAAACAGTGGTGGTTTTCCTCGCCGAAAACCAAAAAACCAATAAAAAATTATGAAATGTGCAAACAAACCCAAAAAATTGAAAGCAAGGAACAAAGATGGTTACCTGAACAGTAAAGGATGAAGAAGCAAGGGTTATAAACCCAAAGTGACCAGAGAACCAGAGAAACAGTGGATGTTTGGCTATGGAAGGTGAGAAAGAAATTTTGCAACAGGAGTGTGAAGGCGGCAAAAATGAAAAGAAGAAAGAGAAATAAGGAAAGAGAAAAGGTTTTAACCTTCCCCAATGATGTGGCCCAACTCCCAAGGCACTCATTATTACCCTGGAAATCCTATATGGCATCGTCAGAGCTATCGTGTCGTGGGGAATACGTTAGCCACTTCAAAGAGTGACATGTGTCCAAAGAACCAATCCAAACCCCAAGACATCAAAAAACGTCCCTTTATTAACCTGACTCTTATACCCCTCAGTCATCTACTCACATAGGAGACTAAGGTCTAAGGGGTGATTAATACGCCCAAAGTGTGCCCTCATACTTAGAGTCACCAACCTCGGATGACCTCATAGCCGAGTCGTCAGGAAGCTCACAGCAGCCATAAAAAAGGTCATCTTATGCAAGGTCGGCTCCTCAACAGTATCTTATGAGCTCAAGATATTACTAACATCGTACTCTGCCTCAATCGAAACTACATTCGACCTCATACCTAACCTCGGCCAGTCTTTAAGGCCGAGGTCATGCTTATGGTTGACTGGACAAAGCAACTATCGTCCAACATCGTACTCATCTAGGCCGAGGTCCAAACATCTTACTCAGCTGGGCTGAGGTCCCACCAGACAATGTCATAAGTCCGAGCACACGTAAGCACATGGAAGACTTGGAACACGTGGCAAATAAATTATAACCAGATCATTCCCCTCACGTGAGTGAGTATTTGGTCATCATTCCTTATATGTGGCACAGCCAGGTGTCCACCTATGATTAATGTATTCAACTCACACGTGCTAGTAGCATGCTTGGGGGGTACACTACACCCCCAAAGCACTATAAATACATGTCTTCTCCTACCTTGGAGAGGTATCCATAATTATAACCCTAGCGGGAGCTCTGCAAAAATACATAGTATAAAGAGAAAGTGAGAGATTGTATCACAAGACATTAGTGCCCTCATTCTATTGAAACTTACTCACACACCCACAGTGGACGTAGGCCAAATTAGCTGAACCATTTATATACTAGTGTTTCTCCTCTTCTCCTCACCTCTCTACTAGATATTTACTCTTGTGCTGCCATTGTTATTGCTAGCTTAAACTTATCAACACCTCATACTGGTGGTGCTGTTTACCGCATCATCATTAAAGTTGGAGTATCATTTCATAATAATAGGCATTGGTCGCCAATGTTTGGTGAAATAACCTACATATGTGGAGGTAAACATCCTTAGCCCGATTGGAAATGTCTAAGCCAAGCTCCTCCTCCATCTCTTCTTCATCAGGATCCTCTTAGACTACCTCAAATAGTTAGGTACTTCTCCTAAAAATTTCACTTTTAGTAGAAGCCAGAATAACCTTCTTGGAGTTAAAGTGAAATGAATAGGATGTTGCATAAGTATAGTAGGCAAAAGTGTGCTCAGAACTAGACAACATCATTACTGGAAATAAAGAGCAATTTTATTAAGACTGTAAAAAAGGTTACAAAAAGATAAATTATTGAATCTACATCAACAACAGTACATAGAAAAGCTATAAAGGCCCTAGCCTTTTACACCTTCTCTTTATCACGAGTTACTTCCTTCTCAGGACGTGCCACCATCGTAGTTAGCTCTGGAAGCACAAATGACTTTGCCATGCCCCTTTCATCATCAATGTCCTCCTTAATATCTAGAGATGTTCCTGAATTTTTCTAGAGTACGAGGTCAGAGCCCACTGTAGTGCCTACTTGGGTAAGGGAAGCATCCCATCCTTCCTTGAAGGAATATTTCTTTAAGTACTCCACATGAACATCAGCAGTTGAATGCCTTATCCCATCCATGGGTGTAGGCATATTTTTTTTTATAATTTTTAGCCTTAGACTTTAACTCAGAAACCTGACCTTTGTCATCCTTGACCATTTTCTTAGCCTCCCGAGCGGCCTTCACGGCCTGGTCGGCCTTTTTATCGTCATCCCCTGTAGCCTTCTCAATATTGACCTTCCTATCCTCCATCTTCTTGGTGGCATCTTACCACTTATTCTTATCACCCTTATAGGATTTTTTGGTAACCTCCAAAGACTCACCATACCCTAAAATGACACCTCCACATCCATAAAGGACTCCCTTAATTGGTCATCCCCCCTTAGTAATTGGTCATAATTTACCAAGAACTGCAAAAGCCCACCATTTACAAGCGTCAATAAGTGAATAACACGGACATATGGTGATAAGAAAAAAGTAAATAACACTTACTAAGGCTAAGTTATAGTTGGCATGATCAACCAACCTATCTCGAGAAAGGGGAGCAACAGTAGCCTCATCGACTAGAAGGGCTCTTGCTCCAATAAAACCGCTATCAAGGCTTGGAGTAACAACAACAGAAGGGGCACTGCCCTTGCCTTTATCTTCCTGGTCCTTCCCAGGCAGCTCCAATGGGTTGTCTGTACCCCTCTTTAACTTCTTGAACTAAGGCTATTGACTCTTCATTACTACAGGCTCAATTACTATGGGGTGTTTTGAGCCCCCAATATCAGACTTTTCTTTATTGTCAGGCCATGGAGATTTTGAATCGACAAAGAGGTCGAGAATTTTTCTCTTAACCATCTTTAAAGATGAAACGATGGTCAGTATAAGTGTGAGATATAAGGATTCAAATGAGGAAGATTTTCCTCGAGTAAGAAAATTTCATTCAACTTGAGGTTAACATTCTAATTCAATAGCCGAGGAGGATGAAGTTCGTTCCTCTAGATTAATAGGGCTAAAGGGATGTCTTCGGTGGGTCGAGCAATAAAAGAGGTAATGAAAATTTGGTATCCAAGAAAAACGGATGCAAAACGAGGATGAACTTCCCTTATCCTCTATTGGATTGACTAAATGGCTTTAAGTCAGTAAAATTAACCTCTGAAGAGTGAGGAATATCCTTATTCTTTTTCTTTGCAAAATATAAAAAATAAAAGGGAAGTTAGTAGCATAATTAACTTAAAGACCCAAAAGAAGAAAATTACACAGGAATAAACAAATGTAGACCTATGCCCTGACCCTCCTGAGGGTAGCGGGGCCTGATATGACCAATATGGTCCCCTGCCATAAAAGAGACTCACAAAAGGCTTCTTCCATTGAACAAGGTGGCCGGGGAGTTATACTTATATGGATCCCCCCTTTTATCACTGGCCGCTACCTTGACCTAGATAGGCGGCAGAACTTTCTAGGTTGGTCCTTCAGATCAGCTAAATATTTCTTTGTATGCAAGACTGGATCAGTTTTCCCATCATACTTGGGAGTAACCACTGGTGGCTTAAATTTGGATGGTATGGGATAGTCCATGATAGCTTGGATGAAAGGTGATCCTTTGATGAAACTCCTCCGTAAAGGATTTTTTTATTAGTTATTTATCTTAGCCTATCTTCCAACTATTGCATGAATCCTTTCCATGAATGCCCCCCGGGTTTAGATTTGGTCGAGGTAGATTTAGAGATTTTACTGTGTCTATGTGCTGAACTATCGTCCTGAGAGGTCTGCTCGGCATGCACAAAGCCCTTCATACTATCCTTTGATCTTTATGGAACCTTATCTATATTCACTAAGACGATCTTACTATCCTCTAGTTACTCGGGGGCCAAGCTGATCAAAGGAAGACTCCATGCTAAGCCATTCCAAGACACTTGGTATTTCTTTGGAAAAAGATCCATTATCATAGTAATCAGTTGAGTGGAATGAAAAGTTTACCAGGATGATATGACCTATTATAAGAAGAACGATAATGATAACTTCTTTCATGCCTAACTGGTGGTGGCGGCATTTCCCTTATGGAATTAGAGGATTCAGACTACATAGTGCGAGCCAACTGTTTAACAATCTCCTGCATAGCTTCTTAAACTTTAGAAAGGTTAAGAAGAATGCTTTGTAAATCTGTTGCACTAGGAGGAGAAGATGGAATGATGGTGCTACCTTCATTTTGAGCGCTATTTTCAGGACCAGTCATTTCTTTAGGAATAAAAAAAATTAATGGTAGCGAATCAAGAGAGACAAATGTTCCCACAGACGGCGCCAATTTATCGATGTCTAAAATGGACTAACTCCAAATTTATAATCATAGATAAAAATAATAGAAATAACTCAAACCATTCACAAAAGAGACAAAGATTTTATAGCGGTTCTGCTGTAAAATAGCCTAAGTCCATTGCTATTGTTATTCAGTAGGGTTTACAATAGCTCAATACGATGTGCATATGAGTGATTCGAGTTGTCCCTTGAGCTAAGGGACTATTTTGTATTTATAAGGGTGTAAAACCCTAAAGATGGAGCGCCTTTATATTGCCAGGCGTTTACATCTATATATAATAAGTAAAACTCTTGGAATTTAGAGTTGGTTGGCATCCCAGCCGAGTAACGATTAATGTCCTTGTTGGTTTGCCTTCTAGTATTGGTTGGCCTTCTAGTAGACTAAGTGTCTCTTAAGATGATCAAATAGGTTGGTCTACCACGTTGGATAACAGGTATAAATTTATTATTGGTCCACGTGGGAGTATAATTTTTATATACAACAGATGGGATCATCATCAGGGGGTGTATCATCCCCACACTACGGGATAGGAGCAGTAAATATCGATGGCTAGTCATCTCTAATAGTGACATTTACTGACTCCATATACTTAGAGCTAGCCGTCTTATAAACCTAATAACCCTATTCGTCGATGAATATCCTAAAAATATCCTCTCGACACTGCAAGAGTTGAACCTTCCTAAGGGTTAATTATCTCGCAAGATGTAGCATGTACTCCTAAAGACACAAAAATATAATAGGTTGGGCTTCTTCCCTATCCATAACTCATAAAGCGTGTGAAGCGTGTGCGGACGAAGATATACCCTATTCACTATATGGCATGCAATACTCACTGTCTTCGCCCAAAAATTCTAGGCACGTTTCTCCCAAGATGCATGGATCTAGCCATGTCTTGTATCATCTGATTCTTCCTCTCAATAATTCTAATTTGCTAAGGAGTACGAATAACCAAAAACTCATGCTTTATGATCACTTCATCACAATAGCTATCCATTTTTACTTCTTTAAATTCAGTGTCATTATCACTACGCATCCGATTAATAGTGACACCGTGTTAGTTTCATAGGGAACGACACTTGGTTATAAGGAACTCAATCACCTTGAACTTTTTTTGAAGGAATCCTATAATCGAGTATCTAAAAAATTCATCGACCATCATGAGAATGTATCTCTTGCCACCTAATCTATCCATGCTAGTAGGACCCACAAGATCCATGTGATTCAACTTCAAAGCACTGGTGGTAATAATGGTTTTTAACTTTTGATGGGGACTTTGAATTTATTAACCTTGTTGGCCAGGTCCACTAATCGAGGAAGTTGATTTTCCAAGTGATGGTAAGCCACGAACTAAGTCTTTCTTAACTAACCTCTCGTGATCTCTAAAGTTCACATGACCTAGTCATTGATGCCAAAGGTCGATAGTGGAGACCATGACATTGTTGCACACAAAACAGGACTTGGGCATAATTCCATAACAATAATCTTCCGTTCTCACACCTTGTAGTAAAATATTACCACATTGATCATAAACAATACATTCAGCCTGATCAAACTTTATCGCAAAGTTTGCATCACATAGTTGGGTTTTTCTAAACAAGTATGCTTTCAATCCCTTCATGTAAAACACATCATATAACTTAGGAAATTTAGGTATCTCAAAACTGACACGTCCTAAAATTCTAGATCTACTCTTATCTCTAAAGGTGACTTTACCTTCCTTGCTATCCTCAAAGTTGGTAAAAAATTAAGACATCACCTATGTGCCTAGAACACCCACTATCAAAATACCATTGGGAAGTATTTTGAGCCTTGAGAATAACATGAACAACAAGGGCTTTCTCATCTCATTTAGGTACCCAAGTGGCGGTAACCTTTTGTTTGCCCTTGTCGTTATTGACTCTAGTCAGAATGTTGGAAGCATTCTCAAACGGAAAAGACATCCGTTGAAATTATTCCATCAAAATATGAAAAGTCGTGACTTAAAATTCAACTTGATACCGAAGACTAGCAAAGTTGATAAAGTGGTGTACGGGAGTATGTGTACGACTAATCCTACCTAATTTATAGCAAAACTCTCAAAGGTGACCTCTCTTTTTTCAATAGGTGCAAACATAGATATGTTTGGGTCTACCACTGTTTGATTTTCTAGGTGGAACTATTCTAACTGGATTAGGCTTCCTAGGTGGATTCGGTCGAGGGCCATAAGGATCCATCTCAAACTCGAGAATCAGCTCGAGTGCGATGTGAGAAGTGGATGCACCATCGTAGCCTATTCCTTACCTCTAAAGTTTCCTAAAGTGGGACCGAGGAGCATCTTACCAAACTTTTTTGACGTGTCCTCGATAGTTACCTTGACCTTCCGGCCATGTTCGGGATCTTTCTTGAGTTGGGATACAAGGGCTTTAAGTTTCTCAAGACTCTCCACGGATTCTTGAAGATCTCTCGTAAGACTAGTCAACGTGTTGGTCAAATCCTCATTATGTTTCTCAACTAAACAAACTCTCTCTCTAAAATCTTCTTTCACTGAGAATTCACTCTCTCTTGCCTCACGCAACTTTTTCTCTAATGCTAAAAGTCTCATCGCTAAACCTTTATTATGTTTCTTCGTTCTAAAGGACTCGTCTTAAAGTTCGACATAGAGGGTCACTCTCTCTCACTCGAAGCATTCTCTCCATCACTCTCCTCGAAATGATTAGACTCACTGTTGAGGTGATCATGTTTGGTAGTTTTCTCATCGTCATGCGGTGCACTTGATGTTCTAACATGACTAGCCATGAATGCAGTGAAGTTACATCTATGCGGTAATTGTTCTCCCAAACTCACCAAGTCGACCTCGCTATCACTAAGCGTGACATTTAAGGCAGTTTTTCCTTTCCCTTGACGTTTCAACCTAGTCGGACACTCGTGAGGTTTATAACTCTTTCCGTCACACTCATAATGTCTCTCCTCATCTTTCTTTAAGAAATCTTTCTTATCTTTTTTAAAAAATTTCTTGCTCGTTTTAAATTTTTATCTTTCTCAAAATCCTTCTTTTTGTTGGAAGTATTTTTCTTTTTAAGTTTAGGAAATTTCACAATTTTTTTAGCAAAAAGCGCCAAATCATGTACATCATAATCAAACTTAGAATCAGATGACGCTTCCTCTCTCTTTTTAGGAACTTCCTCTATTTTCCTAGATTAGGCTTTAAGTTTTACCCCCTTATCCTTAGGCTTAACTATTTTTGGGAATAAATCTATCTCGTACGTTTAAAGATCTACTACAAGTTCTTTTAACCTACGAGTATCTAAGCTACCTAGAGAAATAAGAACCGTAACCTTGGAAATAAAGCGAGCAGGAAGCCATCTCAAGATTTTCTTTACTAAATGAATCTCACGTATCCTCTCACCTAAATTGAAAATTGAGTTAACTATGTGGAAAAGTCGTGCATAAAACTCGTGGAACGATTCAGATTTAAGCATTATTATCGTTCAAATTGTGTGGTGAGGTTCTATATCTTAGAAGTTTTAATAGCAATAGTACCTTCGTGATGAGCTAGAGGGTATCCCAAGCTTCTTTAGACGTGCTGCACGTCATAATGCGGAGGAACTCGTCAAGGTGATGGCTCCAGAGATGACACTCAAACCTTAGGAATTAAACTTGCTCCACTTAAAATCGTCCTCTGTCCACTGTGAGACAGGCTTAGGGCCAATGATATTATCAACTGTGATAGTGGGAGGTGTCCACCCTCTTTCACAGACAATCTAGATGCATTTATCTATGGCCTTTAAAGCATACCTCATCCTATTCCAGTATGCATAATTAGTACCACCGAAGACGGACACTTGATTATACAAATTCTCCATTGAAATAAAAAATTTCAAAGATCAACCATTTTCGGAAAAAAATGATATCAAGAGAAAAATATTTTTCCGAAAAGATACACAATAAATTTATGAAACAGGCTCTGATACCAATTTGAGAGTGCGTTTGTGATCTTAATGGATAATTTCTATAATTAACTATCTGACACACAATAGTCCAAAATTTATCTTTATTACACTAAACAAGAAACTAGGTGATAAATAAGAGAAAATTATGCATACAAACACAAATAAGGCAAATTAAGGAAAAATCCCTTTCGGGTAAAACTTTTATTGGAACTATAGAGAGTTTTTACAAGACACAACTTGCAAAAATTTCTATAGAGTACAACTCAGTCCAGAGTCGTCCACAGGTGGCGGTCCACCCTCAATATCCACTGATCAACCTTGGTCTTCCTTTCTGCAATGATCCCCTCGAGAACCACAACGGGTCAGCAGTGAAGAGAATCTCCCCACAAGTATGACTGAGATATAGAAATCTAGAGTTTTAAACTGATTCACATAAATAAATGGGAGTGATAATTGTGAAGTAAAAAAGGTTTTTGACCTAAAAAAAGGTGAGTACTTTTATAGCAGTTTTGCATAATTCGAATTCTCAAAAGTCTCTATAATTTTCTGCACGAAACAAGTATTTATAAGGCAACACAAATTTTGAGGCGATTAAGGTTGTTCAAACAAAAATATGGCTTCATTTTAATGAGAATAGATTCTCATTTGAACGACATTGAGATCATTTGAACAACAACCTAATCTCGTTTGAACAAGCTTCAAACATAACAAAACAATAAGCCCTCGTTACATCTTCGATTGAAGTATCCTTCTAATGACCACGTCAAACGAGGTAGTAACTTTGTTAGAACGAGATGTGCATCTCATTAGAAAGATTTGCACACTTTTTGAAAAATTTTAAAACCTAGAAAAATGTTTAGAAAAGTGCCTCGATTTTAATAAAAAGTAACTCCTCGATATAAATGCGAATAAATTTAAATCCTAAATTATTTATACCTTTATTTTGTGAAGATCTTATTGAATTTAAAGATGATGAAAATCAGTTCTTTATGACGAATCGACACAATCGGTAACTGGATATGCCAAAAACTAAATGTAGCCTAAGCTATGAGAAAGTGGTTCAAATCTTTGTCTTACAACTTTACTCAAGGAAGAAGTCTTGTCCATAATGGAAATGGACTTTGTTTCTCTTTTTATGTCTAATTTTATGCGTTTGTGACTTGATATATCTCCATGATATCATATTTATTATGTTGGGGTTATTTTTGTGTGTTAACTATTAAATTAATTTTGGACGCACATTATTGAGGACAAAATGGATATATTTATGTGATCGGCCTGGATCACGATTATTCTTGAAAATCAAAATTTTATTTGTTCTTATCTAAACTTAAATTAATCAGGTAATCAATTTTAGGTATAGATTAAAGATTGGTTTCCGAATTTTATTTTAATTAAAGATGTTTTCATTTGAAAAAATAAAATAGTGAGTTCCAGTAATTTAATTTGTGTAAGAAGTTTGGAAAATATTGGTGATTTGATTTAGGGATTTATAATTGAATATATATTTTCCAAATATCCTCAAGTTCAAATTATTATGGGAGAGGGGTTTCAACATCAACCCCATGGTCTCCATTAGTACTTTAAATTTGTAATGTGAAAAATTCCTCATGTTAGCATTGGAGTTCCTCTCCGACAGAGGGAATTAATCATGGAATCACGATATTTTTAAAATTATTAAGTGATAGTTCTTTAAAATTAAGTGAAAGTTAGTTCGTTCCCCCCAACCGGGAAGTTCTACATGAGAAAATTTAATGAAAAGAATGAATCGATGGTATACACTTAATCAAAACTAATGGTAACCTCTCCAATGGAGTCACTTTCCTTACTCGTTGCACAAAAAAATGCCGGCTATTTAATTAGGTTAGAAAATATTTTCCTGGACTATCTCGATGACATAATTGAAAGATGCAAAGTCTTCCTAATTCAGGGTGATGTTATTTAGGCTCCCAATGAGAAATATCACTTCGCAAGGAAATAAGGATGCTTTACATGATAAATTATAACTCGTTGTGGCCATGCTAACCCTTATCGATGATGTGTGCACCCTCGGTGATAGTTCTCTCACTCATGGTGGCAAAGGGACACAAGCGGTCATCGTTGGTGAGATGAAGTGTGTGAATGAGTTGAGATCAAATTCACCAACCTATTTGACTTAGAAAAGGCAAAAGAAGGAGCCACCTTGAAAGAGATAGCTAAAAATACAACTAGTTCATGTGTAACCAAATGAGAGATTAGCTCGGAGACTATGTTACGGAGTAAGAAGGTGTTAAGCACCCACTTCAACCTTCCAGTCTGTCATGGTCTATTAAAATGTTACCATTATCCTAAATGCATGAATATGTATATCTATGGTGAATTAGTCGTGTGTGCGAAGTGAACAAAGTGGAATAAAAGTGGATATATACATGGATATACGATTTTATTAGTGTGTGAAGTAGAGTCACCGTATCCGAATCATGTGAAAGACATGTATGAATCCTGCAAAGGATATATAATTTGAGAAGAACCCCCAAAACATAACCCTAATGTAAAGAGAGTGAGTACGATAAAATGGAATGCAAGAAAAAGAGTAAACTAACTAAACAAGAGTAATATCAGAAAAGAAATGTATAAAATGGCCATAAATGTGAGCAATGCTCCTACATTATAATCTCACTATTAGAGAGAGAGTACACGTATACGGGACCACTAATGTGACATCTTGTACAATTATTAAATAGATTGATCAGTTCTAGACATAAATAATATGACAGTCAAAACAATTAGTCATATTCTCATCATGACTGAACTAAAATAAAATGATGAATATACTAACATTGCTAAAATATAATAATGGAATAATTCACAACTCGTCTCTGATACCAATCCAAACTATAACGAAATATAAATTCCCCAATGGAATATATATAACTCAAATGAATAGATATCAAAACTCTGAATACATAAAGGTCACCCCAAGATAAAATAATCCTCAATACGATAATTGAACTCAACATAATACATAAAAAGGAAGCCTAAATAATTGAAAGGAAAAGCATAAATCAAAGGTGAGCTATAAGCTCAATACCTACATCTTAAGAGTAAAAAGCTGGAACTAGAAGTTGGATAGGTGCAGAGACCTTGATACTTAATGGCACATTACTTTCATGACCCACTATCTTCCCAAAATTACATAAGGCGATTTCCTAAAAACCCAGACTTCGGTGATAGGAAAGTCCTAAACCTCTCGTGATCATAAGGGAATTCTTGTAAATATGAAAATCTTTGCACAACATGGACTTAACCAATTTTACAATGGACCCTATATTTTTAAACATCTTTTCATCAAATCTCCCTTATGCCCATTTGTGCCTCATTTCAAAGGATGAAGCCAAGTGTAGTCCCGATTGATGCAATTTACACTAATTATCACTTTATGGATATTTCGGACCTACAAACATTCATAATTTGGGAAAGTGATAAACAAAAAAGTTATATATATTTGAATATACTTCCAATGAAGAAGGTCATATGACAATCGAATCTTGCATCAAAACCCTAGGGCCCCTACATTGAAGAAATTCACATTATGTACCACTTTGGGGGTATTTTGGACCTTTTAAATTGCATGATTAGGTAATTTGGGATCCAAAAACAAGTAGATATATGAAATATCTTTCCAACTGTAAAAAACTCACGTCAATTAGAATTATGAGTAAAACTTTATGGAAAATAATGAAACTCCAACGAAACGTGAACTCATGCCATTTTTTTAACCGAACAGTCAAAGGCCTTTTTCGCTGTACGATTATTCGTGAAAGGATTTTTTTCATTTTTCCATTCGAAATCACTCAAAATGGCCATTTAATAATACACTTAACCATTTGACTAAATGATTAATCATTTAACCAAAATGTTAATAAATTTTGACATATGCCCCTTAAATATTATCTAAAAGACGACTGTCCCTAGTCCTTTAATCGAATGGTTAAAGCTTTTTACCGAACAGTTAAAGATCATGTAGTAATGATTGAAAAATCTTTGCAATTTTGCCCCAGCCATACACATGTGCCCACCCTCTCATCCTCCCTACACGTGTCCCAACCTTTAACCTAATGTTTGAAGTCCCTCTTCAACTGAAAGGTCCAAGGCCTTGAGTCAAGCTCCATAATTAGAGGTCCCCACGAACATTCAAAAGTACTCCAAAACCCCAAATGGACACAGGTTTCTAAATTTCTTCAATCCAGAGCTCCTGAGATACTCGAGCTCATTCCAAAAAGTACCGAGTGAAGTTCATACGTTTGGAAAAGTCACTTTCCTCTAAGGAAAGTTTGTGTTTTTTAAAATCCACTTCCTATGAGTGAAGTTTGTACTTATGAAAGTCACTTCATTTGAGAAACTGAGCCAAAACTATGCGCACATCCTACAAAAACTGAATCTTCTAAACAAAACTTTTACCAACATGGCACCTCATAGGGGAAAGAAAATCTGCATAATTCGAGTATATAAGCCCTATATATTGTGATAAACTGTCCATATCTATTTATCTCATTTATCCCGACCCCCGTTTAGGGCACTAGGTATGCACTTTATATCTTTTATATTTTAAAGCCTGGTTTTTAATCTAACTGTAGATACCCCATCATAGGACCCCCTTAAGCACCTCCTTAGGTTTTTATCACTCATTCGTTCACTACAAACCCTAGGTCATATCTCGAGTACCAATCTAGAGGCCACCGAATTATCTCGAGCCCCATTTGACTCCAGTTAACTTTTCCATTTGAGCAAAATCTCAGTAAATATTCTAAGCGATCTGAATCCCCTTTCCAAATGGTCTACCCTATGCATGAATTGGCCTTAAGATTCAGATGAAAGACCATTTTTACTATTGAAAATTGATCTGGAGGCCATCGGGTGCCCTCGATTTTGATTTTGACTTTGGTCACTTCTTCATCTGAGCAAAATCTCAATAAATCTTTGAAGGCCCCGATTACCCTTTCCAACGGTCCACCCCATGCTCGAATCAGCCTTACGGTTTAGATGAATAATCCATTTTACCTCAAAAATTGAACAAAAGGCCACCGGGTGCTTTCGAGATCTATTTGACTCTTGTCAACACTTCAGATCGAACGAAGAGGAATGAATCTTTAAAAGGGCTCTAAAAAACCTTTTCAATGGTCTACCCCGTGCGTGAATCAGTCTTACGATATGGACGAACGACCCATTTTACTCTAAAGGGTCACTAGATGCTTCTAGGCCGAATTTGACCAAGGTTAACTCTTCGAACCGAACAAAACTGAATGAAATCTTGAAGGGCATTGAATACCCCTTCCAACGGTCCATACCGTGTGCGAATTGTCCTTACAACTCGGACGAACGATCCATTTTCCTTTGAAAATTTCTTGTTTAGTAACTAATGGGCGCTTTTGGGTCCCGTTTAAGTTTGGTCAACTACTGAACCTGAGAGTAGCTTAATGGATTATTAAAGGGATAGAAATAACCTTTCTAATGGTCCATCCCATGTGCGATTCTGACTTATAATTCATATTTTACGACCGTTTTTCCAAAAAACTTGCCTCAGACTGCCAATTGGCAACCCCTGCCTATTGACAATGTGTCTGGGTTTCTATGCCATTTAGTATGTCTAGGACCATGACGATCGGCACCCCCTGGTCCTATAAATATAGCCCATGACATCACTTTGAAAGTCAAAGCTCAGGACCCTTGAATATCCCTGTTAGCAATTCAGAGAGAATTTCCTCTAATTTAGAGTTGTTCTTTTCTTGAAAGCCCATTTCCCACATTCCTTCCATCATTTTCATACTCTTTTGAATAAATTCCCACCCACCTCTTCAAAGCACCATCACTTCATCTTGGTATCAGTGCATCTACAAGTAAGATCTACTTGAAGTCTTCGTAAGGAAGTCCATTTCTTCCCATTTGTCTATAAATTCTCTTAATTTTGCATTATTTACTTCATTTTTGCTTTAGTACTTTACTTCATTACATGAAAAATCTTAATTTCAAACCTTTTTTTATTAGTATTCACACATACTTTATTTTCATAGAAAAACCTTAAAACAAGAAAAAGATGGTTAACTTGTAACTTCTAAATGGGGACTTTTCATTACACTTTCTCACACTAAAACACCTTTTTCTGTACACATACATATAATAAAGTCCCTAGTTGGACTTATGGGTTAAACCCCACCTCATAATGTCTTCGAACTATGTGGACTTTGATGCCCTCTGAGCTGCGTAGGCATCTTGGGTGAATCCCTTGACTCGAGTCCTCCCACATACATTTGTTATTTTATTCTCATCATATATTCATGATATATACATTCTATATGCAAGTTTTCTTGTGTCTTGTCTGATATACGCAATTGTTCCTTATAACGACTTATGAATTGAAAAACACTTACATCATATTTTTAATCATAATTTTGGGAACACTTCTAAGGATGTCCTCACTCTGCCTTTATCCATGATACGAGTTGAGTGATTCCATCCTCCATTTATATTATGAACATAAGAACACACATCGCAGAGTTCTATAAGAGAATATTAATACATGGACATGAGATACCAAAAGGGAGAGATTCAAGCCTAACACCTTCTCATTCCGTAACTTAGTCCCCGGACACTTGAACTACGTGGTTCCACAAGCATTAGTATTGTCCTTGATGCCATTCTCTCGAGGTGGCAATATTTCTTTTACCTATTTTGTACAAAATAGGCTAGCGATTATATCTCTACATATCACCCCACATCGACGATGACCGATCAAACCAATAAAGGATGGAATCCATCGTGCACGTCGAAAAAGGGAAGGAATAAGGGATCCACTTATAAGGGCATAAATTTCCAATTGAGTCGTATGCAGTGTTGCCTCAATTCCGAACAAAATATTTTGAGTCATAGGATCGAATGTATTGTGTATCCATCCAAGCCTATGACGAGTTTGTGTTGAAGACGTAGCGGCCCAGAAATTAAAGCTTCATCATTGTCGAGTTTAGTGCCTCGTTTTTACGTCAACAACAATTGGATTCCATAGTCTCCAAAGGTATGAATTCAATTTTATACATGTAGGAGACTTGGAATATTTTATGGGTGAAATTTTAATTTTAAATGGATTTTACTTTTCAGAAATTATTTTAGAACTTTGGATAAAGTTTTTGGACTTAAAATTGAAAATCTGGAATTTCTGTTTTTTCCTTCGAAATGTTGTTCGAACGAGATTGTCGTTTAAATGAGATTTCGCACGAGTTTACCAACAAGATTTCCATTTGTTCTCTGCTTTTTTGTTCAAAGTTTCGTTGTAACATTTTTCCAACGAGATTTTGACCTATTTTTTCTTTGAAATTCCTTTCGAACGATGTCGTTCGAACAACCTTGGAAAGTCGTTCGAACGACTTTGCAGGGAAAGCTGAATGTCTGGCAATTTTTGGAAACCACCCACTAACCCACATTTTGTACCTGCTTGTAACCATTTTCGTGGGAAGAATTTTGAAGAGAACTTTTCACTTTTCATGAGAGCTTTGATAGAGAAAATCTTCCAAGAAAAGTTCCATTTTTATATGTTTGATTTTCATATTGTTAAATAGTTTCAAAACACATATGTTTTATACCCAATATATTTTAGTTTAAATCCAAGTATCTTTATATATATAATTGTTGCTTGGTGTGTTTGGCACCGGTTTCTACTCTACCATTTGAAGAGTTTGTTTAGGTTTGCTTTTATATCCCATAACGAAAAAGATTTGTTGCTGCGGTGTTCCCACTCGAAGAAAGGCTTCGCTTGAGGGTTACGGAGACCAAAAGCCTCATCGGTTGATTTCGAGACCATGGAGGAGTTTATGGATGTCGACTAGGCAGAGGTAGTTACAAGAAGATGCGTCAAGGCTGAAACGGAATCGAGTCAAGGAAGTAAGTCATATGTCTTGTAATAATAAATCCATACTTAGTGAACTTAAGTCTGGGGCCATCCGAGGTTTTTCCCATTTGTGTTTTCCTCGTACATCGGTGTGTAGTGTGATTGGTTTATCTTTATTTTGCAAAAATCACTTAGAACACATGTTTAGGATAATTTAATATAAAATTGGTTTAATTATCACACTAATATAATTTCCTGCTTAAAATTAGTTTAGGTGATCTTTAACTTAATTTAATTCAAGTCAAGATAATTTTAATTTGATAAAATTTGGTTTGGCCTAAATAGTTAAATGAATTAATCTTGTTAGGCAAATTTTAGGACTTGGGTTAAGTTAAATTTGTTTAAGTGAATACTTATGTTGGATTAATTTTATTTCGCTTTAGTTGAGTTTAATTTTAATATGAAAGAAATTAAAATTTGAAGGTTGTGTGTGTTGTGTTGAACCATCCAATTCTGAATTTTTGGAAATTAATATGTACTTGAAAAGCGATTTTTAAATTTTGGGGGTTTTCACCACCTCCGGAGACCGACCCCTCGGGATGGCCACAGTGGAGACTCCGCTGGGGATTCTTCTATAAGTGGAATATAATCTATTTTGCGTGGGCGATATTCTTTTCTGCATGTGTGCATATGCACCTACTTGTATGTTCTATTTTCTCCTATCTTTACCTTTTTGTATATATCTTACTCATGCATAAATCACTTCCCACTCACTTGTACACTTCACACACTTACACTTAGCTTCACTTTACAGTCACATGCTTCAAACACCACCTAAAATATACATGCTTAGGCTTCACTAGCACACAACCGCACTTCCTACACTTGTATATATGTTCACTTACACATATCAGACACTACTTGTAGTTGATCCATGTATAGGTCCACTACCACACACACTCACTTGTATATATTCCCATGTCACATACTCACTCACATGTATCCATGCGTAGTATAGTTTCCATGCTAGATATACTTGTATATTCTCCCCATTAGTGTAGTTTTCATGCTAGATATACTTATATATCCATGCGTAGTATAGTTTCCATGCTAAATATACTCCCTCTCCAAAATTTGTCAATTATGATTCAATCATTTTTACACACTACATCACAAAGAGAATGGCTATATTGACCTAAATTTTGTCCCGTATTGGAGGGTCACTTTGTGATGGTGCTAGACCCGTGGGTCACACTTTGCCTTGGCAATATGACACTCAACTTCCATTGGCCTCGTACCTTCAACGTATATCGAACGATTCCCCCCGCATCGTACCGCTTGATCTAACTTACGATAGGAGCTATATAGAAGGGAACTTGTTCACGTACATCGAATATATTGAATTTTCTCTCAGATGTACTATCCCCGTGAGATATATAGTGAGTCCATTCATGTACACTCAGGTATATCAAATGGCTTGTCTACACATACCAATGAATGATTGACCTTATAAGCAAGAGGTATATCATGGAAGTAATCCCAAAGGGGGGAAACCTTCCACTAACCCAAAAATTGCATAAACCTCATATAGGTGTCAAACCTAGGACACTCATAATTAGTTTGTCAGTTACCATGCGAAACTCTGCTAAAATTATGGGTATGCATACTACCTGAATTTTTGCCCAATTTCACCTTTTTTTTAAAAATAAGACCCCATCCGTGAGCCTGGAAACAAGCCCAATTGTGTCTTACATATTTTAAACCCCATTTTCCTAGGGTTAGGTCCTGTCCATCACTTTTTTTTGCATTTAGGCAAATCTATACAAGTGAGAACCTAATAATAACATTAATAATAATCATGATGAGATTCCTCTCATTTTCCCTTCTTTTCCAAAAATACCTAAAATATTTTTCTCTCCCTTATGAAACACCTAAAATTTTCTCCCTCTTTTTAAAAAAAAATAAATTTGAACCGTTTTCCCTCTCAGGTCGATCGCATAACCGATTTTGGCCTGGCTTCCTATTGGATTCGATATTCCATCAAACCTCCCTGAAGCTCTCCCTGTTCTTCTACTACCTCATTCGAGTTTGGGATTTACCTTCACGAGATCTTCATGAAGATCGTCGGCCAAGCACCGAATGTGCAACCCGGTCTGATGACCATCTTGGCCAAGCTCGGTGCCATGATTGACAACCTTCAAACCGAGGTCCATAGGATACAACATCACCGGGACCAGATTCCTAAAGAACCCGAGGTTCTCTTTCCTCGTGTCATGGGTCCACCCTCTCTCGAGCCTATTTGGGTCCTAAAAGAGTATCAACATGCTCCGCAGGCCCCAACTACAAATGGGACACCGTCGACTAAACTCCCTATCCTGAACCTTGCCTAACCAGGGGCTAACCTGCCAATTCCACAGATCCTAAAGAAGAGGAACTGAACAAGGTTAAGGAATACATCAAGATGTTATTGAATATGTTGGACTAAGTCAAGATATTCGAGAACATCATGGACTAAACCTATTTATATCCATATCCCAAAGCCAGACTGCCAGAGAAGTTCAAGATGCCAGACATCGAGACATTCGAGGGAAGTGGACCCAATTATTCACCTTTGAAGCTATTACCGAGCCATGACCCTCCTTGGTGCCTCCAAAGAGATAATGGGCTAAATGTTCCAGCAGACCTTGAAAGAAAGTGGCCTCCATTAATTTCTGTCAATTAAAAATTATAGAATCCATAGTTAGGAGGATGTCTATTGAGAATTTATGTTCCAGCACAAGTACAATGAGGAGCTAAAGGTTACACGCTGAGAACTAGAGATTTTTAAAAAGAAACTTAGAGAAACATTTAGTAGATCATAGGAAGATGGAGAGAGAAGTTGGTACCATGACCAATAGACCCTCCTTATAGGAATAAGTCAGTATTGTGAAGAATAACTTCTTGCCTTATATCCGAGCATCCATGGGAGGACAATATTTCCCACACTCCCAAGCCCTTCGAGAGGTTGGTATAAAAAATTGAGGAATGAGTTGCCAAAGTCGAATCTAAACCGAAGAAAGTGATAGGACTGGTCACACCCCATAAATATGAGAGGCCCTCCATTGCAATAGTCTCAACCATCAATAATATTTCTCAACCTGCTACCTCTTGGGCAGTAAAAAGTTTCCCTTACCCTACCAACAAAGATTACACTGAGCTCCATTCTCTCCTATCTGAATTCCATCAGGCCCTACTGAGCCACAACCTCATGAAGCCCTTGAACTCTCGTCCATTACCAAATCCACTCCCTAAAAATTTCAAATTCGATGACCGCTGTGATTTCCACCAGTCTGTTGGCCATACTACTGAACAATGCGCCCACCTTCGAAACATAATCCAAGGTTTAGTTGGCCGATGTATCATCTCTTGACTAGCCAATCCTAAAACCAACACCACTTATAACCCACTTTCAACCCACACAAATGCCATCTTCTGAGAGGGGGACCCCGAATTTTATCCATCCACTTAAATTGTTCCCTATGAATCACCCATCATACTCGTAATCTCACCCAAAACATTCAAGGTTTGCCTGTATTTTCTCCTACACCCCTTCTGCTTCACCCATCAAGCATTGTCACTCCTTATACAGGCCTGCATTACCGTCTATACTGGGTCTAAAGGGAAAGATATGGATTTACCTGCTGTGTTGTACCAAATCTTGGATTTTGGGCTAAAAATGCCCACTGAGATGACTGTTGATTATCAAAAATTCAGTGGCTTGTTCATAGAAGCTGTTAAATGGGCTTGGGTGGGATGGGGTGGGGTGGTCAGATGAATGGGTGGTATCCATTAAAGAAGTCAGTTTAGATGATGTATTATAGATTATGGCCGACACGATTCCAAAGACATTTGAAATTTGTAGTATAGATAACCTACACACCACTTTGAAGCTTAAGGGACGATTGGTCCCTTCACTCCTGCACTACCCCATTGAGTGGGAAGATTTGTATGATGAAGCCGTCAAGGTAGTTGAATGTATTGATTTTTTGGAAAGAAAATACAGTTTCCACCGGATGGGGAGATGACTTTAACAACTCAAATGACGAGCCCAGTCAGGAAGACACCAGTCTAGTAGCCTGTTTGTGCAGATTAATATCCTTCGAATGGGAGAAATTAACAAGGAGGTAATTCAGACATAAATAGATGAAGACATGGGGTTCTTGTTCTTCCCCACCTCGATAAATTACATAACCAAGTCAGGGAGACATTAAAAAGATCCGATTACTCATGTGACCAAGACAGATAAGGAAAGGGAGTTGCCCAAGAACTTACCAAACCATAAATGACCGTTAAAGAAAGCAAAGTCGTTGACCAGCTCAAGAGAAACCAAGCCAATGTCACCTTTCAGGGGATTTTCATGTCCTCCTAACTACACCATAATGCTTTGATAAAACTACTCATCGGACCTACAATCTCACCTTTCACCACACCCGAAGAAGCCATTAACATGGTTGGGTCCTTGAATGCTTCCAAAATCTTATCCTTTTTCAAAGAAGAGATACCAAAGATCGGCCCTAACCACAATTATGCCCTCAACATCTCCGTTAAAGTATTGGGAAAGATAGTCCCACTCTTAATTATTGATAACAAATCTTCCCTCAATGTTTTCCCTCTCAGAACCTTCACTTGCTTGGGCTTGAAAGTTAGTGATCTCACTCCCACTTTCGTCACTGTGCACGCTTACGATAATACCCCCGAGAGGTAATGGGGTTCATAAAACTCATATTAGGGGTTTTCCCTATAAATACTGTCACTGAGTTCCAAGTTATTGACATACTTTTATGTTTTAACCTTATTCTTGGCTGTCCATGGCTCCACAGTATCCGAGGGGTATCGTCTTCTCTTCATCAAAAATTAAAATTCTTCGCCAATAGCTAGATTATCTCCATCTTGGGGGATGATGGCAGTTAGGACACCGTCAGTACTAATAACCCAGTATTAGAGGTCCAACATGGAACTAATGATATATTCATCTCTAGCTTTAGAGATTCCCACTTCCCTTTTCAGTTGGAGATAGTTTCAAAGACGAGGTATGTTAAGAACACAACCCTCACAACAACGTCAACGTCAACGTGATTCAGATGTTCAAGAACATGCACTTTATGCTTGGAATAGGGATAGGTCAATGAAAACAAGGGATCCTTGAGCCCATAGTCCTGAAGGAGGACTTTCCACTATATGTCCTAGGCTACCAACCTTCACCAAAAGAACTTAAAGCACTCTGGCAGGCACGATCGAAAAGAATCTTAAAAAAGGAAGGAAGATTTTGAGAGACTCTTTGAATGGGAGGTTTATTAAAGAAGGTGAATATTTCCATTTATGTAGCTCCCCCAAACCATGGCATGACCACGTTGATAAGAAGATGAAAACAGGTCTGTAAATCTTCTTTCAAGATAGCCACCCTTGGGTTACGGAATGCCAATATGAAGTTCAACCTCTCACCAAGAAAACTGAGACAACTATCGGGTATTATGAGGAAAGTGATTTCGAGGACTCATTCAACATGCAGACACTGGAACTAAGTCTCTGCATGATCCGTTCAGATGTCGCGCCGTCGGACCCATCTACTCAAATAAGAGCTGTTAACATGTCTCTTCTCAACTGGAATGCTATGCCTGTCCCACCTTCCCAGATTAAAGCCAACCCTGTTGTGTACCCTATCCAAATCTCTTCATTCAATTTTATTATTCCATTGTCTGATATCAATATAACTAAGACCTCTTTTGATGAGGTTATCAATGTTATTTTTCCCTAAAATGAAATAAATGAAGACTTCAAATATCTTGCCCTGTCTTACGTTAATTGTCTTGATTCTAATCAAACTCTTGATGATGAGGATTTTGCAAATGAGCAATTTTTAACCAATTTTAATAAGGAAAATAACAAACAACATAATTGATTTCAAATTAATGATGATGATACTATTTTTATTAATCTCGATTATAGTACCCATTAGTGCAAGATTAGGAAAGGGTCCACCCATAACGAGTATGAGCGTGTTCAATTCAAAAAGATTATGAAAGAATTCGTGGACGTCTTTGCATGGTCCTATGATAACATACCCAACATTGACCCAGAAATAGTTTAACATGAGATAAGAACACTCTAATATTGCAAATTGGTCAAACAGAAGCTACAGAAGCTCCACATCGAATGCTCACTCGAACTCAAGGAGGAATTGGTCATGTAATTGAATGTCGATTTCATTCTCATATCAAATATCTTACATTGCTCGCCAATATCGTCCCTGCACCGAAGTTAAAAGGGAAATTCCGCATGTGCATCGAGTATTGGGATTTGAATAAATGATTAACCATTATCCACCATCAACATGATTGTGGAAAACACGGAAAATCTTGCCCTCAAATCTTTTATCGAAGGATTTGTCGAATAAAATCAGATCAATATGCACCCTGACCATTAAGAGAAAACCACCTTCATCACCCCATGAGAAACCTTTTGCTACACGATCTTGCCATTTGGACTAAAGAACGCTAGGGCTACCTACCAAATGGATGCCATAACCATCCTACATGACCTTATTCACAAAGAGGTCGAGGTCTATGTGGACGACATGATCATTAAATCTAAGACTCGGTAATGTCATATCCCTGCCCTCTGAAATTTTTTTGCGGGGATAAGATAATACTAGATGTGGTTAAATACACTGAAATGCATTTCTGGCATTACGAAAGGAAAACTCTTGGGATTCATGGTCAGTGAAAGGGGAATCAAAGCAAACCCTACCAAGCTGAAAGCCATACTTGAGATGGCACCACCATAGATAAAGAAGGAAGTTCGAGGATTCTTGGGAAAACTATAATACATCAGTCGGCTCATCGGCCAGCTAAGTTCTATCTACAAACTAATTTTATAGATTCTCCATAAAGATTCTACTAAAGTATAGAATGAGGCTTACTTAGAAGCCTTTGACATAATCAATCAATACCTTACCCGACCTCTGGTACTTATGCCTCCACATCCTGATATCCTCCTACTCGTATACTTAAGCGTGACAGATACTTCAACTGGGTCTTTACTAACCAAATACATTGAAGAATCGTGTAAGGAAAGTACGATTTACTATGCAGAGCAAAATTTAGCTTGATACGAAGTCAACTACACCTCTTTGGAGAAAGCATGTGTTGCCTTGTTCTTAATCACGTAGAAATTACGGCATTACAGGATTTACCTTCCCCGCCAGTCTAGTATCTCTTATGGATTCCATCAAGTACTTTCTAGAAAAACCCGCTCTGTGCAGCCTAATGGCTCCATAGTTGATGTTACTAGCTGAGTTTAACATTATGTATGTCACGCAAAAAGGTATGAAAGGGAGAGCCATGTCCGATTACCTTATTGATTACTGCATGGAATAAGCTAATGTTTAGGTCTTTGAATTCTTGGACGAAGGTATTCTCTTCACCTATCAAAAGGACCCCAGATAGTAGATGTTCTTTGATAGAGCTGCCAATAAGAAAGGATACGGTATTGGGATACTTATGATCGCCCTTGATGACTCTCACACCCCAATTGCCATTAAGATAGACTTTTCATGCATGGACAATATGGATGAGTAAAAATAATGCACTGTAGGCCTCAAGATCACTTTCTAGAAAGGAATTCGGCACCTACTACAGAGACTCTGCCCTTCTCGTTGGACAACTCCTCAGAAAATAGAAAGTTAAAGATGAAAAGCTTCTACCCTTCAATGCCAAGTTAGAAGAACTGGCCTCCTAGTTTAATATTGTCACCTTCAACTACTTGTCCCGTGCAAAGAAAAGCTTGGATGATGCCCTTGCCACCCTGGCCTCCATAGTCAACATGCCCGAGGGAATAACAATAGCCTCTTTTAAGGTTAAAAAATAAGCTAAGCCTACTCACTGCTACCTCATTAAGCTCATTACTGAGGAGGATTATTATATGTCTAGCTTATTGTACTATGACATATAATGCCTCCTCAAATAAGGTAGGTATCCCCAATATACCGATAAGAAAGACTGTGCGATCCTTCGTAAGCTGGCTACGCAATATATCATTTGGATAAAGAAGTGTTCAAATGAAAATTTGTTGGAACCCATTTATACTGCATAAAAGGGGCTGAAGTTGAAGAAATGATGCAGAAGATCCACATAAGGGAATGCAGGCCCCACATGAACGTCCACATGCTTGCTAAAAAGATCACCCGTCAAGGGTAATATTGAACCACTATGGTTTAAGACTGCACTGCCTATGTTCGAAGATGCCTCAAATGCCATCTATTCTCTAATCTCAGACACTTGCCTCCCTATGCGCTATACAACAAGACCTATTCTTGGCCCTTCCTCACCTGAGGCACTGGCAACATAGGGAAAGCTACTGCCAAATCTTTAAATGGTCACGAATTCATCCTATTCGCCATTGATTACTTCATTAAATGGGTCAAAATTGACTCATACACGGTGCTGGATGCCAAGAAAGTGTCCAAGTTTATCAGAAAGAACATCATCTGTTGATACGGAGTCCCCCACGAGTTAGTAATAGACAATAGGTTTTACTTCTAAGCTGAAGTCACATAACTAGTCTACGAATACGAGATTTAGAGACACAAATCTTCTCTTTACCGACCCCAAACCAATGGTGTTGTCGAATTCGCCAATAAAATCCTCAAAACCATAATCAGCAAGATGACTGTGAATTGCAGATATTGGGTCGACCGGATCCCTTAAGCCCTCTGAGGCTACCGCACTTCAATCAGAACACCTATTAAGGATACCCCTTATTTTCTATTATACGGTATGGAAGCAGTCCATCTCGTTGAGCTAGAAATACTTTCTCTCCACGTCCTGCTTGAAAGTAAAGTCGATGAAGAAGAATGGCACCAGAGCCAACTTGATGAATTATCACTCTTGAATGAAAAGATACTCAAGACTCTATACTTTCTATAGGGGTAACATCTCCAAATAATGTAATCATTAAATTGGAAAGTCAAGGAGCGTGTCGTCGAGGAAGGAGATCTTTCTCTCAAAGAGATTGTAGAACTCGTCTGGGACCCAGGGGTAAATTCAAACCATATTGGAGCGGCCCCTACATCGTGAAGATGATTCTCTCAAGAGGTGCCACGATGCTCAAAGACTTTGATGAAGAATAGATGGTGAGACCATTCAACCTAAACCGTCTCAAGAAATTTTACCCTTAGTCCAAAATCTTGACGCGCTATGATTCTTCTCACCCACCTTCTACTTTAAAAAAAAGAAAAATTCTTTATTTCCCCTTACCCAGAACTACGTGGGACCTAATCCTCTCAAAAAAAAAATTCAAAATGAAACTCATGAAAAATTTCAAAATTCCCAAATGTACGCAGGCAGCCCATACACCATACATGGGTCTGGTCCTATTTTTTTCTCAAAATACTATTTTAACACCAGAGATTGGCTACCCATTCTTTCATTTACATGAAAAAAAACATTATATTCTCCTTAGCGATTAGTATAGATAATTCAAATGCAAAACTCGTCAATAGGCACAACAAAATATGTTCAAAATTAACTTTTACTTATGATTAAGGATAATAACGTTGTTACACGAGTATCAGTGAAGGGAATCAAACTAGCCACCCCTCTTCGCTGTCCAAACTGTTCCTAAACAAACCTAACCCTAACTAAACTATACGAAGTTGTCCCTATACCCTAAATACAAAAACACCCTACTCACCATAGCTTCACACAAATCACCAAACGCTTTACAAAATGATGCCTTCGACAGACGGATGGCCCTACTTTATCGTCACTAGCCCCTAGAGGTTCCCAAGTTTCCCACTCCTGATTGACATTTTATATATGCTCCATGGAGTGGTATGCCCTGACAAACCTGGACAAAACCACAATACGATCTTCCATGGTGTCAAAAGCCACAAACCACCTTTGACCACTCTCCTATGCCAGGACCTTTTCTACTACCAACTTCCATAGCTATTTCAGGTAGTCCCCGAATACATGCTAAGCCCATCCTATGGAATGTAATGGACGGATAGATGGCTGACGACACTACCATAAAGAGCCTAACATCATCCTTCGTGATTGAGTCAAATCCTCCACCATAATGAAATTTATTATACGAGGGGACACAATCTATTCCCACACGACTTGACACAAGATCTGCCATGGGAAATAGAAGGAGGTCAGTCGAAGTCCCATAAACCATATATACCGATAATCTCCAAGCTGAAATATAGGTAGTAAGTCCCCCCACTATGACACTGGCCAACGAAGACACGGGATCCATGCTCTACAATCCATTTTACCTAACTCTCCACAAATGGGTCGAAGCTGAAGTAAGGCTGAACAGAGAAATTGGGTACAATCGCCAGATGGCACTCAGGAGGCCCCCCTCCTCCCCAGAAAAAACCTCTCTTCAAGCCACGTAAATATCTTTACAGGGCTCTTCTTCAAAAAGTTATAATGATCATCCTTCCTAGTGTCCAAGTTGTACAGGGTCTTATCCATAACCATACCACATGATTATGGAAGTAAGACATTCTGGACATTATCACAGCAACCTAGGGTTCCATAGTCAAGTCCCCTATCACTAACAATGGCCTCGTAGTAAGGCCGAATGTGATAGCCCCAACAAAGTCAGCATCCTCAAAACCCCTCAGACACATTGAAAACAAAATTGCCTATGTAGAAATGGACCCTCATGTAACCAATGATCTAGAAGCCAATGGAGAAATGTGAAGCAACTACGACAAGAAAATTCAAGGAGAATGGGAGAAATCAAGCATAGCCGCCACAACACTAGGCTGACCCCCATGGTAAAAAACACCTCATAAGTATGACAGACCTCATCCAGGCCAAAGTGAAAAACATAATCTTCAGTATACCAGAACTTTACTGCTTCTACTAACAGGTTACAGTCCATAGCGCGGTTACACCATAATGAAACCCGATGCAGGTTGAAAGTGTCGTAGTCAATTTTATACAAGCACATGTTCTCTAGACCGTCAAGGTAGGAAGGAAATCCTTCATCCATGTGAAGATCCATTTGAAAATGAGGAAGATGAATCAAGAAAGAAAATTTTGGTATTAGTGAGAAAACCCATCCCACACACCCCCTTTTATACTTAAAATCTGTGGCAAACGACAAGAGCCCTAGAAACTCGAGTAAAATTCAACCCCATTAGAGTACTATGATGTGCAATAAAAGCCTTGGGATGATTTGGATTGACCCCCATGCCGATAGGCAATTCAAGGGGTATACCAATGGGTAACCCCCCATGTTTTAGAAAATTCCATCTTTCCACTTTTATCAAAATCAATTTTAGAAAAAAAACTCATTTTGACAAATTACCCTCAGGTTATTAACTCATTCTTTTTCTCAAGAAAATCATTATATCTTAAAATAAATTCATACTCAAAATCCTTTTCCCTGAGTTAATGACTTTTACTCCTTTTTTCCAATAATAATAATCCTTTTCCCTCCATTATCATTTCCATACTTATTTCTATCTTTTCATAAAATAAACAATCTTAACAAAAAATTAAAAGTGCATATAGAATAAGTCACTAAATCAAGAAAAAATACAAAAAGAAAATGCATATATATATATATATATATATGTTTCTTCACTGAGTTACATTTTGCAGATGAAAGACAAATAGGACTCTTCCCAAACCCACAAACTCTCTGTCTCTAGGTCTTAACCCCCACGGTGGACGTGATTTCCCCTACGATGAGCGGTGGATCATCCACTCCCAAAACCTGATCCCACGTCAGCACAAATCATGAAGAATTCGAGTTCTTAATATACTCCAATATGGAGGATACCCAATCCTTTATATCCCTTAGACAAGTGGTCGACACCTGAACATAGTGTAAGCAAAGAAACAACAAACAAAAAGCAAATAAGTCAAGAAGTAAAGTAAAGTCAACATAACAAGATAGAAAAGGATATACCTTAGGTCGAAGGGCATCATTCGTAAGCCCTGTCAATCCAGACACTAATGCGTGACGTGATGCAGCACACTCAGTGACTCCCCGCCGCTCAAACAAAATTTACAAGAAGTGGGAGTATCTAGAATAATAGAAGCCTCCGCTACCACCACCATTGCTGAAGTTCCACCATTTTCACTATGGGACAATCCCATCGGTGCACTAGTCCCCCTGCCTGAAGCCACAGTGGGTGGAGGCATGTTCTCCACGTCGTAGATACAGGAAGGCATCCTTCAGCTTGTCATAATATCTAGACAATCATATCTCACCGATGTATTAGTATAAATCGTATAGGTCTCCCCGATCATTGATGCTGCTAGAGTATCATTTGACATCTCCCTCACCCGTCATGTGTACATAGGGGGCACTGATGGAGGGACAACCACCACCTCCTCCACATTCTGCCTAAGTACCCACTCCCATAGGTACCAGATGTACCCAAACTCATGCGCAATCAATTTCCCTATCTGTGCATGTAGGCCCGTCACCCCATTAATCATTCGGAGTCTCCCTAGGGGTAAAACATCACTTACATCCCCAACAGAGATCCAAAAATCCACCTAGAAGCAAATTTCTAAAGCACTAAGTCCATACCAATCGCAACCCCCTGACCATATCGTCCGACAGTCGTCTTTTCCCTTTCCCAAGGAAGCGCAGGAGTCCGTGTCCTTGCCGATTGGAACCACCCAAGACTAACTATTGTCACCCCGTTAACATTTATTACAATAAAATGCTAGAAAAATAAAAAAAAATTGCTCAAAAAAATCCTAAAAAAAAATATAGAACCTCATTTTTCTCAAGAAAATCACTTTTGGGCACTAAAACCCCTTACAAGACTCTCGAAATCCCCAATATGATCAATCTCACGCTCTTATCCTGACTATAAGTCCTAGCCAAATTAATCTTATAAGCATATCATCAACATGTTCCACAAGAAGAACCAAGGATGTGTTCGTATTCAAGAGTACCATTTACCAGCCTAAATATCCCCTGGTGGAGTCTCAAGACAACATAATTCACAGCCAGATATCTTAAAGATATGTCCATTCCTAGCAGAGTCCTAAAATAGCACAATCCCTAGTATAATCACAGATGCATCTTCAGCCCCAAGATAATTTAAAATTCCTAAGAGAGAAACTCCCCGCGTTATAACTTAAGGCCCTCATAATTAACCTCGCCCTCACTTAAGGTCCTCAAAAATGATCTCGACCCTCAGAATTGGTAGTCATCACTTAAGGTCCCCAGATTTGACCTCGGCCCTCATTATCAATCATCATAACTTTTGGTCCTCAAAATTAACCTCGACCTTCAGAATTGGTCGTCACAACTTATGGTTCGCAGAGTTGATCTCGACCCTCAGAATCAATCATCACAACTTATGATCCCCAGAATTGACCTCGACCCTCATAATCGCCCGTCACAACTTAAGGTCTCCAAAACTGACCTTGGCCCTCAGAATCTCTCGTCATAACTTAAGGTCCGCAGAATTAACCTTGGGCCTCAGAATTGGTCACTACAACTTTAGGTCCTCAGAATTGACCTCGACCCTCAGAATTGGTCGCTACAACATTAGGTCCTTAGAATTGACTTTGACCCTAGGAATTGGTCGCTACAACCCTAGGCCCTCAGAATTAACCTTGGCCTCCAGAATCAGTCGTCATCAACTTAAGGTTCTCAGAATTGACCCTGGCCCTCAGAATTGGAATCCCCAGCATAACTTTAAAATTAAGCTCATCCTACCAAATTGGTCTCTCTAACACTTTAAAACCAATCTTAACCTCTTTAACCCTCTAAATCGGTCATCTTCGTCTCCCTAGGTCCTCAAAACTGATATTGACCCGCTGAATCGGTCATCCTCATTTCCCTAGGTCCTTAGAACTAACCTCGACCTGCTGAATCGGTCATCCTTATCTCCCTAGGTCCTCAAAACTAACCTCGACCCCATGTATCGATCACCCTCATCCCCTTAGGTCTTCAAAATTGACCTCGACCCACTGAATTTTCCAACCTCCTCTAGGTCCTCAGAATCAACATTCCATGTGGTGTCTATCATTCGATGGTCTTCACTTGTTCCGAGATCATCCATCAAGGGGCTCTTTGTAGACACCCCATCCTAGGACCTAAGAACCTCCTTAGGTCCCTATCACTCACTCATTCACCATAAACCTTAGGTTATACCCCATGTATCGATCTAGAGTCCATCGGGTGCTCTCGGGCCTCATTTCACTCTGGTCAACTTTCCTATCTGAGTGAAAGATTAATAAATATTAAAATTGATCTAAATCTCCTTTCCAAACAGTCCGCACTATGAACGAGTCGGCCTTACGGTTCGAAAGAACGACCCATTTTACTAGAAAAAATTAATTTGGAGGCTAACAAGCGTTCTCGGTCCTTATTTAAACTCCGATGACTCCCTCGCCTAAGAGGAAGCTTAAAAAATATTCGAAAGGATTTGAATACCCTTTCTAACGGTCCACCCCATTCATTAATTGGCCTTACAATTCGGACGAACGATCTATTTTACCCAAAAAATATATCTAGAGGCCACCGAACGCTCCTATGCTCTGTTTGAATCGTGTCAACTCTTCAGCTCGAATGAAGCTGAATGAATCTTCAAAAGGTTCTAAATAGCCTTTCCAACGGTTTATCACGTGCATGAATCAACTTTACAGTAGGGATGAACGACCCATTTTACTCCGAAGGGTTAACGGGTGATTTTAGGACCCGTTTGACCAAGGTCAATTCTCCTAACTGAACAAAACTGAATGAAATCTTTACTGGAAATGAATACCATTTCCAATGGTTCATCTCATGTGCAAATCGGCCTTACAGTTTGGATAGACGATCCATTTTCCTCTGAAAATTTCTTATTTAATGACCAGTAGGTGCTTTCGGGCTTTATTTGACTTCGGTCAACACCCGAACACGGGATTGGATTAATGTATTCTTATAGAGATCTGAATACCCTTCAAATGGTTTGACTGAATTGCGATTCTGACGTATGATTTGTGTTTTACGGCCATTTTTTTGAAAAACTCACCTTTGACTGCCAATTAGAAACCCTAGGACCCGACCTATCGGTAGTGTGTCTGGGGTTCTCTAGGGGGGCTTGAAGATAATATCAAGATTAGAGATAACCCCCCCAACTAATACAATATACTCAAGGGACGAGGAAGCTCAAGCGAGGCAGCTCAGCATGGCATCCCAAGGAGATCGTCTAGCGAAGTAACTGGTCAAGAGGGATCACCCTTTATCTTTGTTGTCTTACTTAGTCATTTGTTTATTTTTATATTGGATACATTTATAATGATTGTAATGATGTAATGATTATAGAACTATTCAGTGTGAGGTCAAATGGTACTCACAAGAGACCAGGCCTGGCAGAGCCTGGGACAACTTTCATGCTCTATCGGGAGACCTCGCCGTGGGAACATCAGAGGGACATGGTTTGGAGGATTGAGAAGTGAGGTAGCATTGAGACTTGTCCTGACCATCTTAGATACACCTGCTAAAACATCGAAAGACCTTTGATCATGGAATCTTAGGTGGAGAAGCCTTGAGTTCCATCATGCGTTGAGTCGTCAACCAAACAACCTTATACTTACCGCACTTGAGTAAACCACCATGGTATTCGGGGCTATCAGATAGTTGGTAAGCCACCTCTGTGATAACAGTCCCCTGACGCACAATGGTTAGGCAAAAGGCATGTCTTGGCATTTAATGTTTATGACGTGGAGCTGAATAGTCCATCAGGAATTTAATGTTTCTGACATAAAGTATAAGTGATGTGTTTCACAACTGTAAACACAGGGGCACCTTGGGAGTGGTGTGTGTGTGGGTGGGTGGGTGGGTTGGGGGGGGGGGTATTTATGGGCCTCAACCACTTTTGAGAGGGATGATGTTTTGATGAGGGTTATTTTCTAGAGATTTTATTGGCTAGAGAGAAAAGAGATCAAAGAGAGAAGTTATTGCAAACCAGAGCTCTTACTCACCCACCATTCTTATTTATCATGAAGCTTTTAAATGCTAACTAGAGATATTTTATAGGTTGTTGGTGTGTTTGGCTGCCTGCCGATGTGTTTCTAGGGTGCTTACTCGTCTCTCCCTTTGACAGAGTTACTTATGAGTTCTTCTTATTATTGATTGAGTTATACACGAGTGTATTATGAGTCCGATCTGAGTGTTGATCAAATATAATATTGTATGTTTATTTGTGTTCATTAGAGGGTTTATGGGTTATCATCTATCATCATACCTATTGGGGTTACACCTCAACTAGTATTACTATACTCCCAGGTTACATGGGAACTACCCTCTTACATTTGGTGACTCCGCTGGGGACGTATTATTCTAGAAGTATGTCTCAAGATAATGTTAACCGGGCTATAGATTTTGACACCATTCAACATCAAAAAGAGCAAGCTGCAAGGGATCTTGAGGTAGCTAGAGATGGGGTCCCTCGTTTGGATATGCCTCCAGTTCAAACGGCGCCGGGTGTCCCAGGGATAAGGCAAGATCCCACGAGTGCTGGGATGGGGCAAGCTCAAGTGGCCCTCCTCATGAGTAAGTTTTACGAGTTTTTATATACACCCATTGCTACAATGGTGTTTGGGGGATTTGATGCCTGTTCTTTCATGACTCCAGTGGTGGCTCCGATATCCCCAACGAGCGCCCCCTCAAACACAGTACCCACTCCCGTTCCAACAGTGGGTACCCTAGGTATGACAGGAGTTCCACCCATTGGGGTAACTATAGGTGCAATGAGTTTCCCACCAGTGGTCCCACTGCCTGTTCCCCCAACGATCGAGAAAACACCAGCATCTGCTTTGGAAGAGATGAGGAAAGAGATACAGAAAGAAATATTGAAGTTGATGACAACTTCCTCGTAATCAGGCGGAGAGGTGGCATCGATGTAGAATGATTCCCGTACACCCTATCCCCAGGAATATAATGATGAGACCTACCCGAAGGACTAAATTCCTCTAATCTTTAAAAAAGACACTGGGAAGGGGGGAAACCTGAAGGAGCATATTAAACGCTTCATCGAACACTTGGGAGATCATTATAAGAAGAAGAATCTCAGGTTGAGTGATTTATCCAAATCCTTAATCGATAAAGCCTATACCTTGTACTCCCATTTGGCGCCAAAAAGTGGTTCAGCGTGGGAAGAGACGCACGTGTTATTTATCAAGAAGTTCTTTTTGGCAGAAGACGAGTTTACGTTAACTCAGCTAGGTAGGAAAAAGCAACGACCTGGAGAAGACGTGGTGGCATATGTCTGAAGATTCAGGGAGAGGGGACTCGATGTGGGTGAGGAGGCCGAAGAGTCCAAACTATTACAACTTTGCGCTGAATGTTTCCTTCCGAAGTATATCTGTCACCTCATTAATGAAACACGTGAGGGAACTTTCGCAGAATTTTTGAAAGCAATAATAAATATATCATTGGTGGTTTAGTCAAACCCCGTCATAGTACTGGGGTTGTCCAGGCAGCCGATATAACCCGTTGTAACATGTGGCCAGCCCCCACGGGTAGGGTATGCTGACAGAGGTGAATGGGCTAAGAAGCTAAAGAAAGATAACAAGAGAAAGTTTAGAAGAGATAGTGAAGACCCACCACCACTTCCTTGTACAGTGGAGGAGGCTATTAGTTTCTATAACACCATGGTCTGAGGAGGAACGAAGTACGAACCAAATGGGATTTCGACTGTAGATCTAGATGAAGTAACGAGAGCTAATCCCAAATACTACTAGTTCCATCAAAAGGTGGGTCACCCAACGGAGACTTGTTTCACGCTGAGGAAAATCATCATCAAACATATGAAGACAAGGGCTTTGAATATCCCTCAAAGGAACATAAATCTGGTGGTTGCCTATGATGAGGAGGCCGAACAGGAAGCGAGGGAATGGGGAAAATCTGGTGGTTGCCTATTATGAGGAGTCCAAACGAGAAGCGAGGGAATTGAAGTTCCAATGGGTAGAAATTGAGGATGCTCTGGAAGATTATACAAAGCACATGGACAATGTGGTTATTGCCTACGACGAAGCAAGTGAGAGGGATGTGGAGGAGGTATACAACCTAGAAGGGGAAGAAGTGGACCAAAGGTTAGAGTTCCAAGATGTTTTGCAGCCACCCAAGTTCTCGTGGCTCTATGACTAAGTGGGGATGCCAAAGGCAAGACATTTGGAGATAACGCAAGCGATTCTAGACATCTCGAGGAAGAATGCGATACCAACATTGAGATGGAAGGGGCCAATGGCTAGGATGGTGAGAAAATTCTTGTCTAAAGTAACTTTTGGTGATGCTGAAAGGGCTGTGATATTCCCACACAACAGGCTCCTGTACATAACGACAATCATCAACGGGGTAAACTTTGTAAGGGTCTTGATGGATGGGGAAGCATCAATAAATATCATTCCTATCAGTTCCTTTCAGATAGCCAATATTCCGGAGGAAAGATTAATACCAATGTCTTTGGTGATTTCTAGCTACGATAATCAATCGTCCAAGTCTATTAGATATGTGAATATGGGGATTGAGATGGGTAACCTTACCTCGCATATTAAGTTCAACATGATTGAAAGTGCCACTTCGTATCACCTGCTGATAGGGAGGGTATGGATGCACAACCATGGTCTAGTCCCTTCGACGTATCACCAATCCGTAAAGGCAAATGTTAAAG
The DNA here is from genome assembly GCA_949130495.1 of Sambucus nigra. Taxonomy (NCBI): domain Eukaryota; kingdom Viridiplantae; phylum Streptophyta; class Magnoliopsida; order Dipsacales; family Adoxaceae; genus Sambucus; species Sambucus nigra. The sequence goes on from OX422216.1 coordinate 392,183,783, forward strand.
GGACTGAATTCGTTATACGTGCCATAAAAAATCCTTTTGCCGCCGAAAAAGCTCATTTAGTTGATATAGATTTCTACATGGAGTTGGAGGATGATTCTAGGGTGCTGATAAGAAGGATGGAAGGAGAAAGAGTTCCCTCTATCAGAGAAAGGATGGGGCCTATGAACGACCAAAGCAGCGAAGGGGAAAAAGGAAAAATAGTAGCCAAAGAAGTTCACTTTGCTGATCCTATGAAATAGAACCTCTCGAAGCGGCTTAGGGATTGAATGAGGCCCATGATAGACTCGATGGAACATCTGGTCCAACGACAGAGTGTCTTGAGTAGATATTCGAGAGATATACTGGCAAAAGATTCGAGGGAAAGGAAGAGAAAAGCAATTGCAACGACGAGCAGACAGTGCAAAAAGAAGATCACGGAGTATGGGAGAGTGATTTACCTCCTCTGAGGGTGTGAGCGAGCAGTCAAAGGAACTGATCTAAGGGCTGATAAGGAGGCTGAACCAATATATGAATGTTTTGTAGTGGACCAGCAAGGGCAATACATGGTCATTGATAACTCAAATATACAGGAGTTTATGGAGGATATAACCGAAGAACTAGAATATATGATGGATCGCCTAAATCCCCAGGTACAAGAGTTAGAACAGTTGAACCTGGATGAAGAGGGAGAAGATGCAAGGCCTATTTTCATTTTGAAGGACCTGAGCACAAAGAAAAGAATGACCTTGATAGTGTTGATTCGAGAATTTAGAGATGCCTACATGTGGAAGTACATAGATATGAAGGGGCTAAAAGAAGAGGTGACTAGCCATAAGCTGAATGTTATGCCTTCAGCTATACTGGTAAAGCAAGCCAAAAGAACATACAAGCCAGAGCTAGATTTGAAGATTATGGAGGAGGTTCAATAGTTGTTAGCAACAGGGTTTATCGAGCTGATACACTTTGTCTGTCAAGCATCATCCCTGTAGGGAAGAAGGGCAAGAACCAAATAAGGATCTTTATGGACTTCAGAGATCTGAACAAATCCTGGTTGAAATCTGAGTTCCCTCTACCATCCATTAATAGCCCAATTAACACAATAGTGGGTCATGAGATGTACAGTTTCATAGATGGGTATATAGGATACAACTAGATCAAGATGGATCGAGTTGACACAGAGAATACGACATTCAGGACCCCGTTGGGCAACTTCATATATAAGGTGATGCCTTTGGGGTAAAAGAATGCCGGAGCAACATATCAAAGGATAATGAGGGCCATTTTCCGTACTTTGTTTCATAAGTTTTTATAATTCTATGTGGATGATTTGGTCATCAAGTCAAAAAATGAAGGGTCCCATCTAGACGACTTGAGGAGGGTGTTAATTCACTATAAAAAATACAAGATGAAGATGAACCCACTAAAGTGTGCTTTCGGGGTCACAAGTTAGAAGTTCCTAGGGTTTGTGGTGGATCGACAGGGAGTACAGATGGACTAGGACAATCAGCGAGCAATACTAGCAATGCCATGTCCAATGAAAACCAAAGATCTCAAGTGTTTCCTTGGTAAAGTCTCTTACCTTAGGAGATTTGTACCAATGATAGCCAAAATAACTCACCCATTAATGGAGCTATTGCAAAAGGTCACAAAGTTCAAATTAGAAGAAGATCACCAGGAGTCTTTGACCAAGGTGAAGAAGCTGATGACATCCCCACAAACGATGATCCCTCCAACAGCAGGAGTATCGTTGTAGCTCTACCTCACGTCTGCCACCAGGTCCATCAGAGCACTCTTGGAGCAAGAAGTCGATGGGCAAAAAAGGCCAGTCTACTACCTGAGCAGAATTATACATGGACCAAAGTCAAGGTACAATAGTGTAAAAAGGCACTGTTTAACATTAGTTTTAGTAGCACAAAAAATTAGACGTGCTATCTTTCACAATTCACATTGTGACAAGATGTGACCCAATTAAGTTTTTGTTGGCAAGAACTATTTTGATTGAAAGAGAAACTAGGTGGTTCCTCATCTTTTTAGAATATGACTTAAAGTGTGTGGTTCCTTGCGCGATTAAGATCCAGGCATATGCAAAATTATTAGTAATATTTCCATCGGGAGTATTTGAGACACCTCGAGAGAACATCCCGGGGGATAACTTGCAGGAAAACTTTTTAGAAGCCAACCTTGAAGAAGGGACAATGCAATTCGATGGATTTTTGACAAAAAAAAAGGAGGTGCAGGGGTTATCTTTTCTAAAGGAAAGGAGTAAATTTGACTTTCCTATAAATTGGATTTCCCTTGCTCTAACAATGAAGTAGAGTATGAGGCGTTAATACTGGGGGCTGCTAGAGGCCCTTCAAAGAGGCATCCGTTCACTATGAACCAAAGGCGATTCTAACCCGGTGGTATAGCAAGTTAATGGGGAATATGCGTTGAAACACATCAGTTTAACGCCTTATAGAACGATCATCCAACGACTGATCAATCAGTTCCATCAAGTCAAGATAAGAAGGTATCCTAAAACGATAAATAGACATGCTGATCCTATGCCACCATTACTCAAAAGTTCTCTACAAAGACCCATACAACTACTGTGGTGATCCAACGAAGAACAACCCCATCGGTTGTGCAATTAATCTTACATATGAAGGTTATTTGATATAGAGGGGTGAAATAAAAAAGCAGTTAGAGTCTGGAGAAGGTAAGATGGAATTGAAAGGGCTAGCGCAATACTTTATCAATCATTGTAACCTCTGCTTAAGGAACTTTAGAGGATGGTTATCAAGATGTGCCAGCCCAAAAGAAGAAGAGCAAAGATTGAATAAAACACATGAAGGCCACTAAAAAATAATAGAGATCACTCTATACAAAAGAATTCAAAGGGAAGGATACTTTTAGCCAACGTTGAAATAAAATGCAACTTAGTTGCAACGAAAGTGTGATAAATGCCAACTTTTCTTTCAGGCAGTTGAATGCCACTTCGTTGAAACTCAAACAGATTAGAGGTAGACCTATATTGACTTCATCAAAGACGGAGTTGTTCCTTTGGAAAAAGTAGATAGAATGGGACTTAAGTGGAGGGATCCACGTATTTACATCTAGGAGGATAACTCTATCGAAGGGGATACTTTAACAGGCATTTGAGATGCATTACGAAGGATAAGTCAATAAAAGTATCAAAACATGCTCACGATCCAACCCACATTAGAGGGGCCAAGCTATATGACCAACTAATGATCTTAAGGTATTATTAGCCAACTATGGGGAAGGATTATACTGAGTTTGTGTAAAATTACAAGGCATGCCAGCTACATAAAAATATGATCCATGCCCCTTTGGTGGACTTGCATTCTTTGGCCACTCCTTATCCATTCCACACTTGGGAATTTTACCTGGTAGGAGAAATACATCCTTCATAAAGAGGAAAGATCTGAATATTGGTGGCAACGCAGTGCTTTATCAAGTAGGCTAAAGCGATACCACTTAAAAGAGTAATGGACAACGTGGTAGCTAATTTTATCATAGAGTACACAATCAGTCATTTTGGGATCCCAAAAGTCATCCTCTCTGATAACGGAACCCTTTTCGTCAATAAAGAGTTAATAATGCTCACCGACAGATACTCTATCATCCATCATACCTCAACGGTGCCCTAAGGGAAATGACTAAGCGGAAGTGACTAACAAGACTTTGGTCAACATTTTGGCCAAAATGATGGAAGACTTCCAAAGATCGTGGGATGATAAGATCCCAGTAGTACTGTGGGCCTACCGAATGACCAAGAGAAAACCCACATGACATACATAGTTCTCTTTTGTATATGGAGATGAGGCAATCCTATCAGTAGAGTTATAAGTTCCCTTTACCCGTTACGCCATGTGAAGCAACATGCTTCCTCACAACAAACACGTATAAGTGGAAACGTTAGATGAGCACAGAGATAATGCGATGAAACACTTTCAAATGTACATGAAGGAACTCTCAAGGGCATATAATAACTTGGTGAGACCAAGGAAGTTCGTTGAAGGAGACCTCATTTTAAAAGCAACTGTGAATCACATGAGAGGGCTCCCTCTCCCTAAGTTTGCTATGAATTGGGAGGGACCTTTCATTGTGAAGGAAGTTCACGATTTATGTTACTGTTTAATTTCAAAAATGGAAGATGATAAACCATTCAAGATTAATAACAAATGGCTGAAGGTTTATCATCTATAATCAAGTAACCTTAGAATAGAGATGTATTTGGTTTCCATGTATACACAAATCACTTTGAATTTATATCTATTATTGTGACTAGAGTTTGATTGAATATTGCAAGAGTTTTAATTTGTGCAAGATATAGAAGAGCAGTTATAACACAAAGAGATGATAAGATAAAAATGATCTCCTTTTTGATTCATATACTTGGAAATATATTACAAAACTGGGAACTACCACCCAAGAGTTACATATAAAAAAAAGGATTTTTTTTACAAGGCATTGGGAGTCATCAACCTAAGAGGAAACACAAGTCTGGTGAAGAAGAGAAATCCCCAAGTAAGCCTGAAGAGGCTTCCAAGCATGTTCTTGCCCACTGATAGAAACCTCAAGGCACGCTAAATGAGGACTCTTTCGTGTTTTAGACTGGCAATACAGAGAGACTCTTTGATGGTCTGGACCACTCGATCAATTTCCTTCAACAACAGCTCCAGCTCAGCCAACTTTGCCTCCTCAGCCCATCGAGCCTCTAAATGCTTCTGAAGTACCTCCCTCTGGTTTACCAACTGATGGCTCTTAAAAATATTTAAGTGAATAGTCAACTAGTCGAATTGAAATTCATATCTACCTAACTCCTTTAAACTTACCAAGTATTGATTAATGAGGGGCCTGGTGAGGTTTGAAGTCTGGGTATTAACAATCTCTACAATAACGGTCGCCATACCCTGAAGGCTGAAATCCATCATTGCTATGTTTGACCAAACCCAGTCAGTCGTAAAAGTATAGGGATGATAAGTCACAATCTATTTTATGATAACACGATACCATGACGGGACCTGGGAGATTCGCAAAGCACCAGGAGGCAAAACTCATAAGAAGACATTTTGGTCAGAGGAACCTCACAACCAGATTCACTTTAAGATGGAACATTGGTCATGGAACCTTAATCATTATGTATGGACTCCTCAGAGCCAGCTAGTACATGCTAGGTTTGTTCTTCGGCAAGAAGGGACTCCCTAGCAACTAGAGGTGAGAAAAAGAAGAAAAATGAACTTGATGAAAAATCTTAACAAGTGGTTTTCATTGTTAAGTCACTGTTATTGGTGGAGTTTGATGAAAAAATCTTAACAAGTAGTTTTTATTAAGTCATCGTTACTCATGGAGTTTGATGGGAAATCTTAACAAGTGGTTTTCATTGTCAAATCACCGTTACTGGTGGAGTTTGATGAAAAATCTTAACAAGTGGTTTTCATTTTTAAGTCACCATTACTGGTGGAGTTTGATGAACAATCTTAACAAGTTGTTTTCTTTGTTAAGTCATCATTACTGGTGGAGTTTGATGAAAAATATTAACAAAGTGTTTTTTTATTGTTAAGTAAGCATTGTTAAAATGAGATGTATATATTATGGTAACGGATTGTTATACATGTATAACGAAAGGATTTATACAATAGAATGAAAGGCACTCGTTACCTTAGTGGAAATGGTTGGAGAAATATCTGCAGGAGCTATAACACCCATACCCTTTGGGCTCTCAGCAGAACCTTCATGCAGAGGACTAAGAATCGAGGTAGCTTGGCTATTAAGAGGAATAAGCACAAAGGCTAGAGAAAGTTCCCCTGAAGTAGTTGGGACATGGGGAGACATGGATGACTTCGTATTCAGAGGAACCCTTGACCCACGAGATGAACCAGTACTAGCCTTAGGCAAACGTAAACCCTCGAGTTGAAGAAGGGGAGTTAGAGTGGGAGAAAGATACAATAAAAATGTTATATATAATATACAGGAGATTAAATATGACAAGGGGCAAGGAAAATGTTTCTCCTTATCTCAGTTTTGTTGGAGAAAGGGGAAAGCCCAGAGATTGGCCTCAACAAAGGAATATAAAGAAGAGATTAAACAATGACTGAGGCTAACCGGGATCCAGTTCCAACCTGAAATAGGTCAAGAGACTTAATAAATATGAAGGCAGAAGAAATTTAAGGGATAATCAAGTTATTACCTCTGGAGGGATACTAGAGTCAACGGGGACAATATCCAAAGGAACTACCGAAAAGGAAGATAACACAGAAGAAGCCCTATCGATTTGGCCTTGGTCGGTGTCTAGACTATCATCCACAGTTATAGCTTCAGTTGCTCATTTTTTCTGAGTCTTAGTGCTTAAAGTCTTCTTTATAGCACTAGAAGCACCAAGGACTCAGGGAATTATTATACTTTTCCTTTGCTTTGATCCCCCCCAGATGGATCTACAAAAATGGTGGGGAAAGCAGCATCAGGAGGAACGGAAGGAGTGTGCCAGTGAAATTTAGTGTTTATTCGTTCCACCTCAACTTGAACTTTTTTTCTTAATTCCTCATTCACTTCGACAGACATACGAGGAGGAACGAAGGCAATAGGGAATGCATCCAATGGAGCTTGAGGTTAAGTTTGGGACTTGGAGTTTGAGTAAGTACCACTCTTAGATCTCCTAGTCCTATTGGCTGGTGTCTTGGAAGGTCCTTCGCTAGGAGCTGCACCGGTTGGAATATCCTTACCGGAAACACCTTCAAAAGGGGTAAGCTATTTTGGGGTTAGAACATTCCTGGGCTTGGGCATGGCAGTGAGGATCATGGGGCAATACAGAGGTAGCTCGCTGGGAGGATCGTTAGGAGTCTTACTCAAAGGGAACTCAACCCCAAGAACATAATTTCCCTTGAGGCCTAATTCCAAGGCAGGGAAAGAGAGAACTGGGGGATACTGAGGGGGAATTTGTATAAATTCATGAATTCTGGTCAGTTGCATCGACCAAAATTTAGTGGCAAACAAAGTGGACACATCCCCTTTCCTGGTAGCACTGGGTATGGTAACCTGACCATCCATAATAGAAGTTACGCCAAGTAAAACAGCAGAAAGGTAGAAAATTCAGGCCTCAGTAAAAGTAGCCCTCTCATTTATTAACTGAAATACAAGTCAAGGAGACCCTTAATCAAAACCAAACTGCCTGCTGCATTGATTGGGGTTGTAAGGTTCAGAATTACATCCCCACTCGGTGAATGAAGGAAAGAACCCAGGGGTGATAAGAAGCACCACGGCTTGTGAAGGATCTTCTACAAAAGGAACAAAAGTGACCGTTCTAGTTGTAGAAGGAAAAAAAATTCCAAGTGTGGGCAAAGGTTGATTCCCCATATGGCCACGTGATGAAGGAGTCCAAATGGTCAAAATTGCCCATTATCTCCTTTCGGCTTTGTTTTTTATGAAAACACAGGAGGCGAGGGGGTTGATGCCTTGGCTAAGGGGATAAGGAACAAACTTGGCGGTAATAGCAGGAAAACGGGTGTAAAGGAAACCCGTTACAATAATGGAGTTGGAAAAATTGGCTAGGTTGTTATGGCCAAGGGACCGTTCCATGTCAAGATGGGTCCTATCAAACTAGGTGTAGAGGGACCCCAGAGCAATAGCGGCTAGAGGAAGATTGAAACCTCTGGATAAACGAGTGGAGATGTTTATGAGGTCCCTCCTAGACTAGTCGTTAGGTTTTCCAGTAAAGAAGAAACGGGAGAGAAAAATAAGTATGTAGGCTGGTAATTCTAGGGATGTACCTTTACCCCTGTCTGTGACGGAAGTGGCATCCTTCGTAGTAGGAGCTTTGAAGAAATAATTGATTAGGGGAAAAATGTAGCTTTGTTGGAAGATCTAGTGCAGCGTCGATAGATTCGATCTAACTCTGCCCAATCAGTAGCTTCCTTGGCATCCAAGGCCTCATCAAGACAAGCAAATTCACCCATGGGTTCAAACCCAAGCAGCTCACAAACATATTCTAAGGAAATGGTGAACTCCCCCAGGAAATAAAGAAGGTGTGAGTTGTGGTGTTCCATCTAGAGACCAACACTTGGAGTGAAATGTTATGTTTGAAGAGAGTGAACTCCCCAAACCAGTTGGCTCGGTGAAGACCAACTTTGGTAAGAGCTTTTGCGTGGGAGATCTGCATATGTGCATGCCAGATGACAAGATGAGTTAGACATCCCCCAGGTGCTTCGAAATCAATCTGGGAGCAAGTAAAGTCACCACGATCCAATCTGAAGCACAAAGCCCCTCTGGAAGGAGAAAACTCCATTTAGCTGACTCTTTATCTTCATCACACAACAACAAAGGGTCATACTTGGTTGAAAAACTACAAGTCTTGCACGCATCAGAAAAATCATCGTCCTTACCAAAAATAGGAGAACGACGGTAGAAACATAGTTGTTCCTGACGCTCCGTTAGCAAGGCGGTGGAACTTAAGAGGGTGGAAGGTGCAGGCATAAGGGAGGTTTCAGGCGAAGAACTATCAGTGGGATCATTTGGCGTGCTGGAAGAATCAATGGAAGATAGTGGTAAGGCCAAAGCTTCTAAGGAAGAAGTAGGAGGCTGAAAGTGGTAGATCACAGTCGCTAGAGGCGGTGAACAAGGCAAAGAAAGAAAGAACAAGAAGATAAGCTTGGTAACAATGGAGGTTTGATGTTCTCTCTCTAAAGCCTCTGGGAGTTTGAAGAAGACGAAGGTAAGGTAAATTAAAAATGGTTAAGTGTTTGAATAATAGCCGTTTGAATTTTTTTTAAGTTGGCCTTTGAGTTTCCCACTACCGCATATAAAAATTTTCCCTTAATCATTTCAAATGGACACGTGGCACTTCGGGGACTACCCCGACAGTTGAAAATATAGTACCACATCATTAATGAAGTGACGCATGGGGAATAGATAGGGTTTCTTTCAAAAGAAGTTATTATTTTGGTGTCAGAATTTTTTGTTAGGTGCATCGGATATCCCACAATGTAGAAGGTGTCACCACGGTTCAAAAAGCTATGATGTCCCCTCGCCACAAGTCCAAATAGGGTTAACTTTGACTCAGTCACATCGGGAAGAATTTTGTTTTTTGAAAAAGATGAAGTGATGATGTAGCACAGTCCAAACGAGAAATTACCTTTAACTTGGGGGAATTTTATTGGTAGAATTTATGCAGGAGAATTCCAACGTTAGAGAAAAGTCTCCACGCAGCACAGTCCAAACGAGAAAGTACCTTCGGCCGGGGAGAATTTTATAGATCAACAATTTCTTTGGGAGAATTTCACAAGTCTAAATTCTAGGAATATTTAGGAGGGAGATTTCATACCACAAGGGGAAGTCCTAATGCAAATACTAACTTATTACAATTACGTTGCACGGTGACACGGAAGAGTGTAGACACTGGAGAGTTTAACTTTTGAACAGTCAGATCGGATGATCAACAACTTCCTCAGACATTTCAAAGAAATCCAATAGCTAGTGAAGAAGACGGAACGACTGAGGCATAACAGCAGAAATAAGTTGCGATGTCCCCTTGCCATTAACTCACAACTTGCAGCGCTTTGGTTCAGGTACATCGGGGAGAATTTCACTTTTTTTGGCAGAGACAACGACAGAAGTTTTAATGAAGACAAAAATGCAAGAATTTTTTCATAAGTAGGGGGTTCATCGAATTGAGATGTTTTTCGTATAGAAATTTCTTGTTATCGCAACAAATCTCTATAAGAAGGAGCAAATGTAGGGGGGATTGAAGATAATCTCAAGATTAGAGATAATCCCCCAAGCTAATATAATAGACTCAAGGGAATAAGGCAGTGAGGAAGCTCAGCATGGCAACCCGGAGAGATCTTCAAGCGAAGTAACTGGTTGAGAGGGCTCACAATTTAGCTTTGTTGCCTTACTTAGTCATGTTTTATCTTTTTACGTTGTCTACAGCTGTAAAAATTATAATGATGTAATGATTATAACATTATTTAGTGTGAGCTCAAATGGTACTCAGGAGAGACCAGGCCTGACAGTGCCTGGGAGAGCTTTAATGCTCTATCGGGAGACCTCGCCGTGTGAATGTCAAAGGGACTTGGTTTGGAGGATTGAGAAGTGAGGTAGCATTGAGGCTTGTCCTGACCATCTTAGATACACCTGCTAAAACACCGAAAGACCTTTGATCGTGGAATCTTAGGTGGAGAAGCCTTGAGTTCCATCGTGCGTTGAGTCGTGAACCAAACAACCTTATACTTAATGTCACATCTATTTAGGTGATGTCACTAGCCATCTAAGTAATGTCAAATCCGCACTTGAGTAAACCACCATGGTATTCGGGGCTATCAGATAGTTGGTGAGACACCTCTGTGATAACAGTCCCCTGACGCATAATGGTTAGGCAAAGGGCATGTCTTGGCATTTAATGTTTATGACGTGGAGCTAAATAGTCCATCAGGAATTTAATGTTTGTGACATATGGTATGAGGGGTGTCTTTCAAACATGTAAACACTGAGGCATCTCGGGAGTGGTGTGTGTGTGTGTAGGGGGTATTTGTGGGCCTTAACCACTTTTGAGAGGAATTATGTTTTTGATGAGGGTTATTTTCTAGAGATTTTATTGGCTAGAGGGAAAAGAGATCAGAGAGAGAAGTTATTGCAAATCAGAGCTCTTACTCACCCACCATTGTCATTTGTTGTGAAGATTTTAATAGCTAGCCATAGATCTTTCAGAGGTTGTTGGTGTGTTTGACTGTCTGTCAAGGTGTATCTAGGGTGCTTACTCCTCTCTCCCTTTGACTGAGTTACTTCTGAGCTTTTCTTATTATTGTTTGAGTTATACACGAGTGTATTGTGAGTCCGATATGAGTGTTGATCAAATATAATATTGTGTGTTTATTTGTGTTCATTAAAGGGTTTATGGGTTATCATCTATCACCGTACCTATAGGGGTTACACCTCAACTAGTATTACCATACTCCCAGGCTACATGTTGACTACCCTCTTACATGTTCTATGCTTATAGCCAGATCTAAGACCATATCGATTTGTACCCCATTGGTCCTATAAATAGAGGCCATGAACTTACTTTGAAAGGCACCCCTCAGGACCCCTAAACATCCCTCTCATTAATTCAGATAGAATTCCCTCAAACTGAGAGTTATTATTTTCTTAAAACCCTATTTCCCACATTCCTTCCATCATTTTATACTTTTTTGAGTAAATTCCCACCCACCACCTCAAACCACTATCACTTCATCTTGATATCAGCGCATCTATAAGCAAGATCTACTTAAAGTCTTCATAAGGAGGTCCATTTCTTCCTCTTTGTCTCTAAATTCTCTTAATTTTGTATTAGTTATTTCATCTTCGCTTTAGGGCTTTACTTCATTACATCACACATCTTAATTTTGTATTAGTTATTTCATATTCGCATATACTTTATTTTCATAGAAAAATCCAAAAAAAAAGAAAATGATGGTTCATTGTAAATTCCAAAAGGGAATATCTCATCATACTTTCTCACATTAAAACACCTTTTTTCCACACAAACACAAATAATAAAGTCCCTAGTTGGATTTATGGGTGAAATCCCACCTCGTATTGTCTTCAAACAACGTGAGTTTTGATGCCCTCCGGGATACATAGGTGTCTTGGGTGAATCCCTTGACTTGAATCCTCCAACATACATTTGTTATTTTATTCTCATCATATGTTCATGATATATACATTTTATATGCTCATTTACTTGTGTCTTGTTTGAAATAAGCAATGTTCCTTCATAACGACTTGCGAATCGATAAACACTTACATCATATATTTCATTACTATTTTGGGAACAATCCTAAGGATGACCTCGCTTCACCTTTATCCATAACACTAGTCAAGAGATTCCATCCTCCATTTATTTATGCACATAACAACATACATCAAGGAGTTTTACAGGAAAAGATTAACACATTCCCATGAGAGATCGAAAGGGCGGTATGGGTACGTAACACTTTCCCATTTCATAACTTAGTCCTCGGACCCTTGAACTACTTGGTTTCGTAAGCATTAGTATTGTCCCTGATGCCATTCTCTCAAAGGGAAAACATTATTTTTTCCTGTTTTATGCAAAATAGGTTGGCGACTCTATCCCTAGATATCACCCCCACACCGACGACGATCGAGTGCCTCGATAAAGGATGCAATCCCGTGTGCGCGCCATCAAAAGGGGAAGGAGTTAGGGATCCACCTCCAGAGTCTGACCCCTTGGGATGGCCATAGTGGCGACTCTGCTGGGGATTCTTCTATAAGAGGAATATACTCTATTTTTGCGTGGGAGTTGATCTTTTGTGCATACATACTGTATTTTACCTTTGATACTGTCTTTACCTTTTTGTATATATCTCACTCATGTATATATCACTTCCCACTCAGTTGTACACTTCGCACACTTGCATATTCTCTCCATGTACACTTCACATACTTACACTTAGCTTCACTTTACACTCACATGATTCACACACCACTTAGAATATCCATGCTTAGGCTTCACTAGCATACAATCACATTTCTGACACTCGTATATATGCTCACATACACATATCACACACCGTTTGTTGTTGATCCATGTATAAGTCCAGTTCCACACCCACCCACTTGTATACATTCCCATGTCACATAGTCACTCACATGTATCCATGCGTAGTATAGTTTTCATGCTAGGTATACTTGTATATGATCCCCATTAGTGTAGTTTTCCCTTTATGCATCATGCAAATAAAAAATGATAAAATATACTCACTCTCCATAATATGTTAATTAAGACTCATGCATTTTTGCACACTACATCACCTAAAGCATGGCTATATTAAACAAAATTTTGTCTCGTACTGGTGGGTCACTTTATGATGGGAGTTGGACCTGTAGGTAGCAATTAGCCTAAGTGATATGACTCTCACCTTCCATTGGCCTCGTACATTCGACATAAATCTAATGGTTCCCCCCGTATTGTACCTCTTGACCGAACTCATTATGCATGTATATAGCAGGGAACTCGTTCACGTACGTCGATTATATCGAATTTGCACTCACACATACTATCCCCATGAGGTATATAGTGAGGTAATTCATGTAAACTCAGGTATATAAAATGGATTTTCCATACATACCGATGAATGATTGTCCTTATAGGCAAGAGGTATATCGTGGAAGTATTGCCAAAAGGGGGAACCCTTTCACTAACCCAACAATTGTATAAACCCCATATAGGTGTCAAACCTAAGAGACTCATATTTAGTTTTTAGTTACCATGCAAAACTCTGTCGAAAATTCATGCTAGTATACTGCCCGAATTTTCCAGTAATTTTGTCTTTTTTTTTCAAAACAGGACCCCATCCAATAGCCAAGAGATAAGTCAAACCGCATCTTACATATTTTCAAACCCCATTTTCCCAGGCTTGGGTCCTGTCCGACCCTTTTTTTTTTTAATTTAGGCAAACCTAATATAAGTGTGAACCTAATATAAACATTTATAATAATCATGATGATATTCCTCTCCTTTACCCTCCTTTTAAAAAAATATCAAAAAAAAAAAAATTCTCTCCCTTTCGAAATCACCAAAATTTTCTCCCTCCTTCTTTCAAAAATAAATTCAAACCATTATCCCTCATAAATCGATCTCATACTTGATTTTGGCCTGGCTACCTATTGTCTTTGGTCTTCCGTCAAACCACCCAAAAGATTTGTCGGTTCTTCTGCTACCTCATATGAGTTTGGGATTTACCTTCACGATATTTTCATGGAGAATACTAACCAAGAACCGAATGTTCAGCGCCATCTAATGAGCGTCTTGGCCCAGCTCAGTGCCAAGATTGACAACCTTCAAACTGGGGTCCATGAGATACATCATCACTGAACCCAGATTCCCAAAGAACCCAAGGTTCTCTTTCTTCGTGCCATGGGCCCACACACTCCCGAGCTTATTTGGGTCCTAGAAGAGTATTAGCATGCTCTGCATGACCCACCTACTAATGGGCCACCACCAATTCATCTCCCTATCCTGAACCTTTCCCAACCAGAGGAAAAACTGCTAGTATCCATAAATCCTAATAAAGAGGAACTGGACAAGGTCAAAGAAGACCTCAAGATGTTGTCGAAGAAGTTCTACTAAGTCAAGATATTCGAGAACTACATGGACTACTCCCATATGTCTCCCTATCCCAAAGACAAACTACTAGAGAAGTTCAAGAGGCTAGACATCGAGAAGTTTAAGGGAAAAAGACCCCTAGTTGTTCTCCTTAGAAGTTATCCCCAAGCCATGACCCTCCTTGGTGCCTCCGAAGAGATAATGGCCTAAATTTTCAAACGGACCTTAAAAGAAAGCGCCCACCAGTGATTTTTATCCCTCGAAGAATAAAAAATCCGTAGTTGGGAGGGTGTTGCTCGAGAATTCATGTCCTAGTATAAGTACGATGAGGAACTAAAGGTTACGTACTGAGATCTAGATCTTCTTAAGTAGAACCCTGGGGAAATAGCTAGTAGATTCATAGGAAGGTGGAGAGAGAAACTGCTACGAGACCAACGGACCCTCTGAAGAGGAACAAGTCAGTATCGTGAAGATGAACTTAATGCCTCGTATTCGAGCATCCATGGGAGGGTAGTATACCCACACTTTTGATCCCTTCGATAGGCTAGTGAAGAAATTGAGGAAAACATTGCCAAAGTCGAATCTGAGCCGAAGAAATTAACCGAACACTTCACTCCTCGAAAATATTATAAGCCCACGAGTGCTATAGTCTCAAACATTAAAATAATTTCCTAACCTGCTACCTTCTAGGCACCGAAAAGTCACCCAACCCTACCAAGAAAGAGTACACTAAGCTCCACGCTCCCCTCTCCAAAGTTTAACAGGCCCTGCTGAGACTCAACCTCATCAAACCCTTGGAACCTCATCTGTTACCAAATACACTCATTAAAAATTTCAAAGATGATGTCCGCTATGATTTCCATAGTCTGTTGGCCATACTACCGACCAATTCTTTCACCTTTAGAACGTGATCCAAGGTTTAATTGACGACGTATCATCACCCCACTAGCAAATCCTAAACACAACACCACTCATAGCGCACTTCCAACCCATACAAATTCCATCTTCCTAGAGAGTAACCTAAAATTTGATCCATCCGCTCAAATTATGCCCAGTAAAGCAACCACCATACTTATAATCTCACCCAAACCACTCAAGGTTAGCCCGTATTTTCTCCTACACTCTACATGTTTCACCAATTAATCTTTGTCACTCCTTACAAGGGTCTGCATTGCCATTCGTACCTATTCTGAAGGGAAATATATGGAGTCACCTACTGTATTGAACCAACTCTTGGAGTTTGGGCTTGAAATGCCCATCGAAATGACTGTTAATTACCGAAAATTCAGTGGCTTGTTTATGGAAGCCCGAAAATGGGCTCGGGAGTCAGATGAATGGTGGGTACCCATTTATGAAGTCAGTATGGATGACTTAGTATAGATTATAACCGATGCATTTCAACAGACATATGAAATTTGTAGTATAGATGAGCTACTCACTACTTTGCAGCTTCAGGGATGATTGACCCCTTTACTCCTGCACCTCCCCATTGAGTTGGAAGATTTCTATGATGAAGCCGTTAAGGTTGTTGAATATATTGATTTTTCTTGACAAGAGGATATAGTTTCCACCGAATAGGGAGACAACTTTAATAGCTCAGATGATGAGCCTAGTCGGGAAGAGACTAGTCTAGTAGCTAGTTTGTGCAAAATGATATACTTCTATGATCTATAGGGGAAATTAGAAAGGTGACCATTCAGCCAGAAATAGATGAAGACACGGGGTTTAAGTTATTCCCCACCTTAGTATATCACATAAATAGGTCAAGGAGACACTACAAAGATTTGGTTTCTCATGTGATCGAGACAAATAAGGGAAAAGGAGTTGCCGAAGAACTTTCTATGCAAGAAATGACCATTGAAGAAAGAAAAGTCCTTGACCATCTCAAGAGAACCCAAGACAAAATCACCTAATATGAACTTTTCATGTCCTCCTAACTACACTGGAATGATCTGATAAAACCCCTCACTGGACCTGCAACGTATCCTTTCACCACACTCGAAGAAGACGTAAACATGGTTGGGTCCTTGATCTCTTCTAGACTCCTATCCTTTTTTTGAAGCAAAGATACCAAAGATAGGACCTGACCATAATTATGCCCTCAACATCTCCATTGAAATATTGGTAAAGACAGTCCCATTATCACTTGTTGATAATGGATTTTCCCTCAACGTTTTCCCTCTTATAACCTTCAATTGCGTGGGCTTGAAAGTTGGTGATCTCACTCCCACTTTCTCTGCCTTGTGTGCTAACGACAATACCCTCCGAGAAGTAATGGGGTCCATAAAACTCACCATAGGGTCTCGCCCTATCAATCATGTCACTGAGTTCCAAGTTGTTGATATACCTGTATGTTTTAACCGTCTTCTTCACTGTCCATGGATCCATAGTATCCGAGGAGTATCATTTTCTCTTAATAAAAAAGTTAAAATTATTTGTCAATGGCTAGGTGATCATCATCTTGGGGATTGATGATAGTTTAGACACTGCTAGTACTAGTAACACTGTATTAGAGATCGAAGAAGGGATGCATGACATGCTCCTCTCTAGTTTCAGAGTTGACCCTCTTCTCTTTCCAGCAGGGGATAATTTTAGAGATCAGGTGTGTCTAAAACACAACCCTTACGATAATGTCAACGTGATTTAAATGTTCAAGAATGCGAACTTCATGGTCGGACTGGGGTTACGGTGACGCCAATAAGGGATCCTTGAACCCATAGTCCTGAAGGAGTCCTTTTCCTTATGTGGTCTGGGATACTAACCCTCACCAGAATAACTCCAAGCACTCCATTGGCCATGACAAAAAGAAGTTTGGAAGAAGGAATGCCCGTTTTGAGATACTATTTGAATGGAAGGTTTATCAAGAAAGGTGAATATATCCTTTTTTACGGCTTCCCTGAAACATGGTATGACCAAGATGATAAGAAGACTAGAAATCTTCGTTTAAGACAACAACCCTTGAGTTGCAGACTGCCAAAATGAATTTCAACCTTTCATCGAGAAAGCCATGACAGTTACCGGGGATTCTAATGAATGTGATTTTGAGGACTCATTCAACCTGCAGACACTGGGCTTGAGTCTCTATATGATCTGTTTAAATTCCTCACCGTTTGATCCATTTACTCAAATTAGTGCTTCTAATATTCCTCTCCTTAAATGGAATGTCGTGCCTATCCCACCTGCCCAGATTCAAGCCAAACTTGTTGTCTACCCTATCTTAATCTCTTCATTCAATGTTGTTGTTCCATTTTCTGATATCAATGTAATAGAGACCTCTTTTGATGAGGTTCTCAATGTTGTTTTTCCCGAAAATAAAATAAACGAAGATTTCGAGTATCTTGTTATACTATACATTAATTGTCTTGATTCTAATCAAACTCTTGATGATGATGATATTGCAAATGAATAGTTCTTAACTAATCTAAATAAGGAGAATAACAATCAACATATCCACGTTTAAATGAATGATGATGAGACGGTTGTTACTAATCTCGATTCTAGTAGCCATCAACGCAAGATTAGGATATGGTCCACCCTTAATGAGCATGAGCGTGCGCAATTCAAAGAGCTACTGAACGAATTTATGGATGTCTTTGCATGGTACTACGATGATATACCCTACATTGACCCAAAAATAACTCAGTATGAGATCGTAACATTTCTAAAATGCAAACTGGTCAAATAGAAGAGACATTTTGTTCCACCACAGAAAATTATTTGATTCTTGCCTTTCAAAGAATTTCCACGATACACTAGAAAAATCATTTATAGGATTTAATGATTCCTAAGAACAGATTCACTCTTGTAAAAAGATCTGTATTTGGTCCGGTCATTTGATTTGGTAATAGTAATAAGTAATAAAGATAATCACAAATAGAAAAATGAATTTCTACGAAATCTCTGCACCGAATGGTCACTCATAGTCAAGGAGGAAGTAGCCAAGCAATTAAATATAGGTTTCGTTCGCGTAGTTGAATATCCTACATGGCACACCAACATCATCCCTATACTAAAGTCTGAAGGGAAATTTCACATGTGCGTCTACTATCGAGATTTGAATAAAGCATCCTTGAAGGATAATTACACGTTACCCAACATTGAAATGATCGTGGACAACACAGATAGCCATTCCCTTACATCATTTGTCGATGGATTTACCGGATACATTTTGTTCAAGATGCACTCTGATCATTAGGATAAAACTGTGTTCATCACCCCATGGTGAAGCTTCTACTACATGGTCATGCCATTCAGACTCAATAACGTCGGGGCTACCTACTAAAGGGCTTCCATAACCATTCTGTATGAATTTATTCATAAAGAGGTCGAGGTTTATGTGGACTACATGATCATAAAATCTAGGACTAGGGAAGGTCATATTACCTCCCTTCAAATTTTTTTTGAGCGACTACGGTAATACCAGTTGCAGTTAAATCCACATATTTTCATTTTTATACTTTACGAAAGGAAAACTCTTGGGATTCATAGTCAATGAGAGGGGAATCGAAGCAGACCCTGCCAAGCTGGAGCCAAACTTGAGATTATAACACAATAGAAAAAGAAGAAAGTCTGAGGAATCCTGGAAAAACTATAATACATCAGTCGATTTATTAGCCAGCTGCATTCTATCTACAAACCATTTTCAAGCTTCTTCAAACGGATTCTACTAAAGTCTGGAATGAGGCATGCCAAGAAATCTTTGAAAGAATCAAGTGGCACCTTACCCGACCTACGGTACTTATGCCTCTGCAACTAGGTCTGCCCTACTCCTATACTTGATCGTGATAAATACTATAGCTAGGGATTTATTAGCCCCATAACTTGAATAATTCCATGAGGAAATATCCATTTACTACGCCAGTAAAAGATTAGCTAGGTACGAAGTCAATTGCATTGCTTTGGAGAAAGCATATGTTGCCCTGGTCTGGGTCATGCAAAAATTACGACATTAAATGCTTGCCTTCCTCATCAGACTAGTATCCCATATGGATCCCATCAAGTACTAACTAGAAAAACTCTCTCTATCTAGACGAATGGCCTAATGGTTGATGTCGCTAGTCGAATTTGAAATTGTGCACGTTATATTGAAAACAGTGAAAGGGAAACCAATTTTCGACTACCTTGCTGATTACCCCATGGAAGAGGTCAATGTTTGGGTCTCTAAATTCCTGGACGAAGATATTTTTTGCACCTCTCAAGAGGACCTCAGATGGCAAATATTTTCTGATAGAATCGCCAATAATAAAGGATATGGTATTGTGATATTCCTGATCCCCCTTGATGACTTTCACACCCCAATTTCCATCAAGCTATGCTTCCCCTGCACCAAAAACATGAATGAGTATAAGGCATTCAATGTAGGCCTCAAGATTGCCCTCTAAAAAGGAATCGGGATCCTAAATGTCTACGAATACTCTACTCTTATCATCAGCCAAATCCTCAAAAAATGAAAATCAAAGGCGAAAAGCTCCTACCCTTCCATTCTCACTTAGAAAAATTGGCATCCCAGTTTAATGATGTCATCTTCCTCTACTTTCCCATGCAAGGAACATCCTGGCTGACACCCTTACCACCCTAGCCTTCATGGTCGACATACCCAAGGGAATAATAATGGCCCCTTTCTTAGTTCAGAAATAAGAAAAGACTACTCAATGTTACCACAATGAACTCATTATCGAGCATGATTCTGATGTGGTCGGGTTATAGCACTATGACATTTGGAACCTCCTCAAACATGGCAGGTCTCCCCAAGATGCCAATAAGAAATATTGTGTGACTTCGCAAGCTGGGTGCTTAATATATCATTTACGATAAAGCACTGTTCAAAAGAGACTTCGATGGAATCCATTTATACTATAAAGCAGGGGTTGATGTTGAAGAAATGAGGTAGAAGGTCCACAGTAAGGAATGCGGGGCTCACATGAAAAGTCACATTCTTGCTAGAAAGGTCATCCATCAAGTGTACTATTGGACCATTATGGTTGAAGATTGCATTGCCTATGTCCGAAAATGCCTCAAATGCCAACAGTTCTCCAATCTCCAACACTTGCCTCCCTGTGAGCTATACAATATGACCTCTCCTTTGCCCTTCTCCACCTGGGGCATTGACATTATAGGAAAAGTTACTTCCAAAGCTTTAAACGGTCATGAATTCATCCTGGTCTCCATTAATTACTTCACCAAATGGGTTGAAGCCGAGTTATACGCGGTGCTAAATGCCAAGAAAGTAGTCAAGTTTATAAAAAGAACATCACCTGTCGATACGGAGTCCTCTACGAGTTAGTATCAGATAATGGGCTCCACTTCAAAAGATGAAGTCACAGAACTAGTCGACGAATATGGGATTCAGATACAAAAATCTTCTCCATACCGACCCCAAACCAATGGTGTTGTCAAAGCCATCAACAAAAGCCTCAAGACCATAATATGCAAGATGAATGAGAGTTATAGAGATTGGGACGATCGAATTCCTTATGACCTCTATGGCTACCGCACTTCAATCAGAACACCTAATAGGGTTACCCCTTATTCTCTAGTATAAGGCATTGAAATAATCCTACCCGTTGAGATGGAAATACCTTCCCTTCACATCCTACTCGAAAGCAAAGTTGATGAAGAAACTAGAGCTGACATGATAAACTATCACTCTTGGATGAAAAGAGACTAAAGTTTCTCTATAGGGGTACCATCGTCGGATAGCGCGATCATTTAATAGTAAAGTCAAGGACCGTGGTGTACAAGAAGGAAACCTTGCCCTTAAAGAGATTATAGAACCCGTCTAGGACCCTAGAGGGAAATTCAAACCAAATTAGAGTGTCCCCTACATCGTGAAGAAGATTATCTCAGGAGGCGCCGCTATGCTCAAAGCCCATTATGAAGAAGAGATGGTGCATCCAATAAACCTGGATCATCTTAAGAAATTTTACTTTTAGTTCGAAATCTCAACGCGCTACGATTTTTTGCCCTACCTTCTACTCTAAATTTTTTTTCTTCATTTACCCTTACCTAGAACTATGTGGGACCTGTTCCTCTAAAAAACATTTTCGTTGCAAAATGAAACTAGTAAAATTTTTTAGAACACCAAGATGTACGTATGTAGCCCATACGCCATGCAGGGGTCCGGTCCCCTTCTTTTCATAAAATGCTATTCTTTTCTAACCTCTGATAACAGAAGTCCATTCTGCCATTTACATGAACAAAAGGATTATGTATGCCTTAGCGATAAGTATAGATAATTGAATTACAAAACTCATCAAGAGGCACAATGAAATATGTTCAAAATCAACTTTTATTTTTTATTAAGGATAATGGCGTTGTTACACAAAGTATTAGCGAAGGGTGTCAAATTAGCGACCCCTATCTACTGATTGAACTATTACTAAAAAACCTAACCCTAGCCGAAGTACACAATATTATCCTCAAACCCCAAATACCAAAACACCCCAATCACTATAACTTCACAAAAACCACCAAAAGCTTTATAAGACGCTGCCTTTAACTGTCGGATAGTCCTACTTCATAATCACCAGCCCTTAGAGGTCCCCAAGTTTCCCACTCCTGATTGGTATTCTATATACATTCCATGGAGACGTATGTACTAACAAACCTAGAAAGTACCACAACACTATCTTCTATTGATTCAAAAGATATGAACCACCTTTGACGAGTCTCCTCCATAAGGAACTTATCTACTACCAGCTTCTATAGTCATTTTAGGTATTCCCCAAATACATGTTAGGACCCTCTCACGGATTGTGATGGATGAATAGACGACCGACGGAGCTTCCAAAAAGAGCCCAGCATCATCCTCAACGACTAAGTCAAATCCTCCACCAGAAAGAAATTTGTCATACGAGGGGGTATAATCTGTTTCGATCCGACATTGCACAAGAGCTGCTAGAAGAAATAAAAGGAAGTCTGTTGAAGTCCCGTAAACTGTACATACCATTAATCTTTAAGCTATAAGATAGGTAGAAAGTCCTCCCACCATGGAACTGATCGGTGAAGACATCGGGATCCATGCTCTACTTTTTAGTTTATGCAACTCTCCATAAATGGGCCGAAGTCTCTCTTTCTCTAGCTCTCAACCACTACGGTGGACGCTCTTTCCCCTGCGGCGAGCGGTGGATCTTCCACTCCCAAAACTTGAGCCCTCATCAAAAGTGGCAGTCGGCACAAATCATGAAGAAGCTGAGCTCTTGATATACTCCAACATAGAGGACATCCAATCCTTGATATCCCTTATCCAAGTGATTGACACCCGAACAGACTATAAGCAAAAAAGCAAAAAGAAAATCATTCAAGAAGAAGAATAAAATGAACATAACAAGATATAAAAGAATATACCTCAGGTCAAAGGGCATCGTCCATAAGCCCCGTCAATCCAGGCGCTAATGCATGAAGGCGATGCGGCACACTCAATGACTCCCCATTGATCAATTGAAAATGGTAAGAAGGGGGAGTAATCTGGATAATCAAATCCTCCTCTACTGTTGCCGCTGCTGAAGTTCCACCACCTTCATTGTGGGACAATCCCACCGGTTCACAAGTCCCCCTACCCAAAGCTGTAGCGAGTGGAGGCATATTCTCCACGTCATAGATACAAGAGGGAATTATCCATCTCGTTACAAAATCTAGATATTCGTAGCTCACCATTGTATCCTTATAAAGTGTATAGGACTTATCGATCATTGCCTCCTAGGCATCATCCGAAATATCCCTTACTTGACTCACGTACACAGGGGGCATCGACGGTGGGACCGACACCTCCTCCTCTATAATTTGCCTAATTACCCTCTCCCCTAGGTACTAGACGTACCCAAACTTATGCGCGATCAACCACTGCATCTGTGCATATAGTCATGTCACCCCGTATCACACGGGTCCCCCCAGGGGTAAAACGTCACTTACATTCCCAATAGGAATCCAATAATCCACCCATAAGCAAAGTTTTGAAGCCCTAAGTCCATACAGATCGGCAGCCCCCTGACCATGCTAGTCGGCATTCTTCTTTTTGCTTTTCTAAAAAATACCAGAAGTCCATTCCCTTGCCGATTAGCACCCCCTAGGGATGCTTATCAGTACTCTCTCTAAATTTTGTAAAAAAAATGCCAGAAATGGCAAAAAAATATAAAACAATTCCTTAAAAAATTCCCAAAAATCCTAGGAAAATAAGGAACCTCATTTTTATTAAGAAAGTCACATTTGGAGCACTAGATCCCCCTTACAAGACTCTCAAAATCCCCAGTAGGATCAGTCTCACACTCTTATCCCCAATATAACCCCTTTTCAGATTAATCCTACACATCTATCCTCAACATGTTCCACAAGAAGAATTAACGATTCGTCTGCATCCAAGACTGTTATTCTCGAGCCTAAACATCCCCCAGTTAAGTATCAAGATAATAAAATCCCCAATCGGATATCTAAAAAATAAGTCCTTTCCCAGTGGAGTCCCAAAATAATAAAATCCCTAGTAAAACCACAGAGAATCTGGACCCCCAAGATAATTTAAAATTCCTAGGAGAGCAACTCCCCATGTTACAACTTAAGGTACTCAGAATTGAGCTTGGCCCTCAGAATCAGTTGTCATCACTTAAGCTCCTCAGAAAGGACCTCGTCCCTCAGAATTGGCCGTCGTCACATAAGGTCCCCAAAATTAACATCGACCCTCAGAATCGGTCGTCAAAACTTAAGGTCCTCAGAATTGACCTCGACCCTGAGAAGAGTGCGCTTGTGTTCAAATAAGAAAGTTATTTAATTAAACTCAGTTTTTATTAATTAAGTCCTAAACATGCATCTATGCATGATTGATGATGATAAAATCAAGTAAGAACATTCAAATACACACAAATGAGGAAAAATTCCCCAACGGGGAAAAAACCTTTTATTTTCACTTTAATTTTGTAAGAAAACGGCTTACACGGATTACAATGAAAATATGTGACACAGAAATACCCTCGGGTGTTGGTTCTGACGTCGTCGGCTGGAACTATCCCTTTCCAGTAGGGCAGCAATGAAGAAGAGAACGACTTCCTCAGAAATTACTCCAGATGAGTAAATGATCCTCTTGAAGGTTTAAAGATTCACACATATATATGAGAATGGTTTTGTGAATCAAAAAGGTTTAGAAAACCTTAAAAAGATGAAGTTTTATTCTGGACTTTTTTCATAGAATTTTGAGATTGCAGAAAGACTTAAAAATCATGTAGAAGGTGAACAGGTATTTATACAAAAATCGAGGCGGTGGCTCGTTCAAACGAGATAACCATATCGCTCGAACGAAGGACAGATGTTGTTCGGACGAGATCGCGCGACATGCCTATCTCGCGCGAACGACAGTCAAAGTCGTTTGAGCGAGCTTATCGTTCAAGGCTCTTAGCTTCTACACTTAGAGAAAAATTTACTTTTGATAAAAATTAGTCTAGACTTCAAAAATAATTTTCAAAAAAAATTTCCCAAATATTTATGCAAATATTAAAGCTCCAATAAAGCATTTTACCGATAATGTGTAGTGGAGTGGTGGGAATAAGCTGAGCAGCACGTCGCATGAAGCATGATGCACGTGAAGATAATGGATGCAATGAATTCGAATAAAGGCCGTCGAGGATGATCGAGTTGACGTGCCGGATGTAGCAGTATCAGACATACAAAATGAGATCTAGAGAAAACATAAAATTCCTAGATTCTACCCCAGACATTTATAAAATTATGTGCTTACAAATCTGCCCCTTTGTCTATGAGGGTACATACATAAAAAATCCGAATTATGCAATCAAATGACATACAAGATAATATCCCCATTAAACCCTCAAAATGAGAATACTAAATGACTTGTCTTCCAAATCTTCAGCTCTTCAGAAACTTCCAAAGCTTTTCTCATCAGGGTGTGTAATCAAATAATGAGCAATGTTGTACCTACACACATGAGATAAAGCAAATACCCGTGATAAGAAATAGTTTGAAATATAATGATATGAAAAAATTGATGATCAATTAAGCTTAAGAAAATCATTCATAAATCAACCAAACACCAAAACAATCCCCCCCTCCATAATTCTTCTCCCCCTTTTTATGATGTCCCCAAATAGACAGATATGAGAAGGATAAATGAATGCACATGGAGAATGTCACACAAGAATAAACTGCTATTTTTGTATTTTTCAAATTTTTTCACACATAATATACAACAAAGAATCATACCATGAAAGAAAACAAAAACAACCAAGTCGATGATAGCGTAAATGTAGGGGTGTGATCAAATTCGATAGGAAAATCAATGCATACAAACATGACATATGTTCACGATGAATATCAGATACTCCTAACGAATGAACTCAAAATCTTCCTTTGCTGTAAAAACGTGGTAATATGAGACATTGACTCAATCAAATCAACAAATTAAAGCTCAAAGTGATTTCCACACCAATAACGTCCAAAACTATTTCATGCTCTTTCAGGACTTTCAAGGAAGTGCAAACCCGTTTATATTCTCCAACCAAACTCCCTCAGATTTATATTTTGAATAGAGGCATTCTAAATTCTCAAAGTTTGGATAATTTATTGTGAAACCTAATGGCCCATATTTGGCATATATTACTTTTCATTGCCTTTAATTTTTTTCGGGCTCTTTTAACCTCTTTGGACCCCGGATAATAAAATTCCTCAAGTTTTAGGTCCTTTTTAACGGTGGCTTAGAATCGCAAAGGCTAAATGAACCTTTCGCAACCCTTCCCCGTTTTCAAATAAACACACAGTCTCACCAAAATGGTTTTTACATGCATTCCAATCTTGTCAAGTTTTATCCCATATTGTTAGTTGTATAGACATAATTGAGATGGAAACACTCAAGCCAATATGTGATAGACAAGTACAATAATCAAATAAAGCCATGCATGTGTGCAATAAAGGAGATTGGAGTCAAACATGTAGAAAGATATCACTAATCACATCTTAAAAACTCCAAACAATGTAAAGCACATGGATGAAAAGATGTAGCGTCTCAAATCTCTATCAAACAGTCACATGGATAAATGGAATGAAATTGTGACTCGGATATCTTAAATGCTCATCCATAAAAAGTGCAAATAAAATACAAAAATCTTTTTGGATTTTTCAAAAATTTATCAAAATAAAATCTTTTTGAGCTTTTAAAAAAAATTTAAAAATCTTTTTGTATTTTCAAAAAAAATAAAGAAAACAAAAGTAATAATACACATGATACAAGCTAGCAATAGGAAGCATATGATATGAACATGAAAAGGCATCCTATCCTAGACACAGACCAACCCCTCAGTCAACTGTGCAAATCCCCAAAGACTTCCTAAGACTCTCAAATCTAAGGTCATATAAAGGTTTCGTGAAAATATCGGCTAACTGACGGTCGGTGGGTACGAAACTCAGGGATACGACTTTCTCCTCAACTAACTGACGTATAAAGTGCTCGCGTATCCTGATGTGCTTTATGCGCGAATGTTGGACTAGATTGCGGGATATGTGTATTGCACTTGTGTTATCACATGGAATAGTCATGGTGTCTTGTGAAATCCCATAATCCTCAAACATTTGCTTCATCCACAAGAGTTGCGTGCAATAACTCTCGGCGGCAATGTACTCAGCCTTCGCGGTGGACAAAGAGATGGAATTTTTCTTTTTGCTCAGCTAGGAAATAAGAGCAGAACCAAAATAGAAACACCCACCAGAAGTGCTCCTACAACCATCTACATCCCTGGCCCAATCGGCATCTGAATAGGCGAACAAACGGTCATCGGTATAAAAGGAATACCAAATACCGTATGAGAGAGTCCCACTCACGTATTTGATAATACGTTTTAGAGCAAGTAAGTGTGAATCTTTTGGGGATGCCTGATATCACGCACAAACTCCAACACTAAAGGCTATGTCGGGACGGCTGGCAGTCAAGTAGAGAAGACTACCTATCATACTCCGATACAAGGTTTGTTCTACGTCCTTGCCTAAAGTGTCCTTACTAAGCTTGGTAGTGGTACTCATAGGTGTCCGTGCATGCTTAGCGGAGTCTAAACAAAATTTCTTCACTAGGTCTCTAGCATACTTGGATTGGGAGATGAACATCCCATCCTCTAGCTGACGAACCTGGAGACCAAGGAAGAAAGTAAGCTCACCAACCATGCTCATCTCAAACTCATTTTTCATCTCCTCCTCAAAGTGATGAGCATGTTGGGAGCATGTGGATCCAAAGACTATGTCGTTCACATATACTTGGGCAACCAAAATAGCACCGTCATCTCTCCAGACGAACAACGTCATATTAACTCCCCCTCTCTTAAAGCCACGGGCTAAGAGATAGGAAGTAAGCCTCTAGTACCAAGCATGGAGTGCTTGCTTCAAACCATACAAGGCTTTCCTCAGATTGTAGACATGCTCCGGGTGCTTAGGGTTTTCAAACCCTTTCGGTTGTTCCACATAAACCTCGTCCTATAGAATGCCATTCAGAAAGGTACTATTGACACCCATCTGATATAACTTGAAGCGCAGATGACATGTGATGGCAAGTAGTAAGCGGATGGACTCAAGCTTCGCAACAGGAGCAAATGTCACCCCAAAGTCTACACCCTCTATCTATGTGTAGCCTTGAGAGACCAACCTAGCCTTGTTTCTGATTATGGTACCATTTTCATCCATTTTATTCTTGAGAATCCACATGGTACCTATCATATTAGTCTTATTAGGTCGGAGGGCTAGTTCCCAAACATTTTTCTTTTTAAACTGCAGCAACTCATACTGCATAATAGATATCTAGTGTTCATCCTTAAGTGCTTCTCTGTGATTCTTGGGCTCGACTTTAGACGTGTAGTAAAAGTGACTAACGACATTCTCTAGATGAGCATGAGTCTTGACCCCAAGAGTGAGATCACCTACAATGGAGGCAAGGTAATGACTCTTGCGAACCCAAGCTGGTGTGTACCCTAACACAAGAGTAGGATCCACAGAGTGTGGGTAAGGGACAAGTAAATCACTGCTAGAAAAGTCCACATCCTCACACTGAAGGTTAGGATCAATAACCGTCGGAGGTTCGTCATGTTGCACGGTGATGTTTATTGACTCCATAACCTTAGAGCTCTTTAAGTTAAAGACCCGGTATGCTCTACTATTTGGTGAATATCCTAGCAATATTCCCTCTTCGCTCTGGGAGTCAAACTTTACTAATTGCTCTCTATCTCGTAGGATGTAGCACGTACTCCCAAAAATACGAAAATATGCAAGGTTGGGTTTATTTCCAGTCTACAATTCATAAGGCGTCTTAAGTGTGTGTGGACACAGGTAAACCCTATTCACCGTGTGCCATGCAGTAGACACTGCCTCTACGACCTAGAAGCATAGATCTATCCATTTCCTAGATCGTCCTATTCTTTCTCTCAATAATCCCATTTTGCTGAGGAGTCTTCACAGCAGAAAACTCATGTTTGATCCCAAGGCTATCACAGTAAAGACCTACCTTTGCTTCCTTAAATTCAGTGCCGTTGTCACTACGTATCTTGTTAACAGTGACTCCATGTTGATTTTGTAGGACTCGGCACTTGGTCGTTAAAAACTTCACAACATCGGATTTCTCCCTTAGAAAACCTACAATCGAGTATCTGGAAAAATCATCCACCATCACGAGGATATACCTCTTACCACCCAGATTCTCAGTACGAGTAGGACCCATAAGATCCATGTGAATAAGCTCAAGTACACGAGAGGTGGTAATGGAATGCAACTTCCTATGGGGGCTACGAATTTGTTTTCCCAATTGACAGGATCCACAAACTGTCGAAGTTGGCTTTCCAAGAGATGGTAAGCCACGTACTAGCTACTTTTTAGCTAAACGAGTTAAATCTCTAACATTCACGTGACCTAGACGTTGGTACCACATATCCATAGGAGTGATCCTGGCACTGTTGCAGACAAGTGAGGACGTGGGCTCAGTCCCATAGCAATTATCCTTTGTCCTCACTCCTCGCACTAAAAGTTGATCGTCTTGATTATATACATTACAATCGTCCCGATCAAACTTTACAGCAAAGTCAGCGTTGCACAGCTGGCTAATGCTAAGAAGGTTTGCTTTCAAACCTTTAACGTATAAAACATTCTCTAACTTAGGAAATCCTGGTAACTCTACAGTACCACGTCTTACAATGCTAGACTTGCTACTATCAAAATACCACTATGAGGTATTATGTGCTTTGAAAGTGACATGAACAACAAGGGCCTTTTTATCTTTATTATGTACCCAAGAAGTGGTGACCTTTTGTTTTCCGTTGTTGTTGTTAGTTTTAGCCAGAATGTGAGAAGCATTCACTGACGGCAAAGAGATCTGTCGAAATTCCTCCATCAAATTCCGTGATGTGGCAGCTAAAAACTCAACTCGCTCTCTCAGACTGGTAAAATCATCAGTATGCTGTGGTGGAGACGTAGTACATCGTATCCGACCAATATTATAGCAAAACTCCCTGAGGTGGCCTTTTCTTTTGAAATATGTATAAAAGAACACAGTCTTAGGACGGCCTTGGTGTCGAACTCTCCTTTGAGGTTTTCGATGATAGCCATAAGGAGTCGTAGTAAACTCAGGAATTGTTACAGGTGCAATTTGGGACGTGGAGGCACCATCATAACCTATTCCCTTCCTATCACCAAAACCTAAAGCCGGGACGAGGAGCATCTTTCCCATCTTCCCAGATCTGTCATCGATTTGTACCTTGACTTCCCGTGCTCTCTCAAGATCATGATTAAGCTGGGCTACAAGGGCTTTAAGTTTCTTTTGAGTCTCCACGGAGGAATGGATCTCACTCGTAAGACTAGCCACTTATTTAGTCAAGTTCCCTCTCTCTTTCTCAAAACAACTCTTTCTCTCTAAACAAACTCTCTTTCTCAACACAGGCAGACTCTCTCTCTCTCTCTCTTAAGGTAGTGCAGGTGGAGGACTCTCTCTTTCTTTTCTTAAGTCTTCCTCTAAAGTGGTGATCCTAAGAACTAACGATTTATTACGCTGTTTAGTTTTAAATGACTCAGAATATAGATCGGCATAGGCGCATTAAAGATCACTCTCACTTGCGTTATCCTCCCCCTCACTTACATCGATCTCAGTGTCCAGGTGTTCCTATGAAGAAGCATCCTCATCGTTGTGAGGAGAACTAGAAGATCTCTCAATACTAGCCATGAATGCAGTGAAGTTACACGCATGCGGTGACTCATCTCTGGAATCCACCGACTCGACCTCACTATCGTCACTAAGGGTAGCATTAAGGACAACTTTTCCCTTTTCTCTGTTTAGCCTAGTAGAACACTTAAAGCTCTATGACCCCTACCGTCTCACTCAAATCATCTCTCACTTTCCTTTTTAGGAGGATCTTTAAAATCTTTTTCATTTTTCTTTTCAAACTTATTTTTCTTAAAATTCTCTTTAAAATTACCATTTTTCTTGAATTTGAGAATTCTCTTGAAATTTTTAGCAAATAGGGCCAAATCATCTAAGTCAAAATCACACTCAGAATCTAACGTATCTGTCTCTCTTTTTCTAGATGACTCTCCCCTCTTTCTTGCCGACCCCTCACTCTTTATCTTCTGGGCATCAAGTGCAATTCCCTTATCTTTAGACTTGACAGATTTAGGAAACATCTCGATTTCCTACGTTTGCAAGTCTCATACAAGTTCTTCCAATTTAAGCATATTTAAATTACCCATAAAATTTAACACAGTGACTTTTGGGATAAAACGCTTAGGCAGTGATCTGAGAATGTTTTTAACAACTCTAGCATTAGGAATGTGTTCACCAAGATTAAAGCTAGTGTTAACAATATCAGACAGTCTAGCATAAAATTCATCATAACATTCAGATTCAAGCATGGTGATTGTTTCAAATTGAGTTGTTAAATTTTGTAGTTTAGACTCTTTCAGAGCATTAGTTCCTTCATGGGTAAGTTGCAAAACATCCCATGCCTCTTTTGACGTAGTACACATCATTATGCGATTGAACTCATCAGGTGTGACAGACCCAGAAATAGCACTTAAACCCTTAGAGTTAAAAGATGACCATTTAAATTCTTCTTCAGTCCATGTAGTAACATGTTTTAAATTGGTCACGTTTTCAAGAGTGACGGAGGGAGGTGTCCACTCTCTTTAAACGAAATTCCAGACACGTTAATTAATGTCTTTTAATGCAGATCTCATGTGGGATTTCCAGTATGCATAGTTTATCCCGTAAAAAATTGGCATTTTATTATATAACTTCTCCATTATGAACACACTCGTTTTAAAAAAAAAAAATTCAAAAAATTGATATCTTAGAAAAATTTTGCGGAAAGTTACATGGTTAAATTGTGTAACTGGCTCTGATACCAATTTGAGATGAGTGCGCTTGTGTTCAAATAAGGAAGTTATTTAATTAAACTCAGTTTTTATTAATTAAGTCCTAAACATGCATCTATGTGTTATTGATGATGATAAAATCAAGTAAGAACATTCAAACACACACAAATGAGGAAAAATCCCCCAACGGGGCAAAAACCTTTTATTTTCACTATAATTTTGTAAAAAAACGGCTTACATGGATTACAATGAAAATATGTATAAATACCCTCGGTTGTCGGTTCTGACATCGTCGGATGGAACTATCCCTTTCCAGTAGGGCAGCAATAAAGAAGAGAACGACTTCTTCACAAATTACTCCAGATGAGTAAATGATCCTCTTGAAGGTTTAAATATTCACACACTTATATGGGAATGGTTTTGTGAATCAAAAAGGTTTAGAAAACCTTAAAAAGATGAAGTCTTATTCTGGACTATTTTTACAGAATTTTGAGATTGCAAAAAGACTTGAAAATCGTGTAGAAGGTGAACATGTATTTATACAAAAATCGAGGCAGTTTCTCATTCGAACGAGATAGCCATATCGCTCAAACGAATGACATATGTTGTTTGAACGAGATCGCGCGACATGCCTATCTCGCGCGAACGACAGTCAAAGTCGTAGGCACTTCGCTTCTACCCTTCGAAAAATTTCTGCTTTTGATAAAAGTTAATTCAGACTTCGAAAATAATTTTCAAAAAAAATTTCCCAAATATTTATGCAAATATTAAAGCTCCAATAAACCATTTTACTAATAATGCGTAGTGGAGTAGTGGGAATGAGCTGAGCAGCACGTTGTATGAAGCATGATGCACGTGAAGATAATGGATGCATTGAATTCGGATAAAGGCCGTCGAGGATGATTGAGTTGATGTGCCAGATGTAGCGGTATTAGACATACAAAATGTGATATAGAGAAAATAGAAAATTACTAGATTCTACCCCGGATATTTATAAAATTATGTCCTTACAGCCCTCATAATCAATCGTCATGGCCTAAGGTTCTCATAATTGACCTCGACCCTTAAATCGATCATCACAACTTAAGGTCCCCAGAATTAACCTCAGCCTTTGGAATCGTTCATCATAACCTAAGGTCCACAGAAGTGACATCGACCCTCAGAATTGATCGCTACAACTTTAGGTCCTGAGAATTGACCTTGGCCTTTAGAATTGGTCGCTACAACTTTAGGTCCTCATAATTGAATTTGACCCTCAGAATTGGTTGCTACAACCCTAGGTTCTCAAGATTTACCTCGGTCCTCGGAATCGATCGCCATTAACTTAAGGTCCTCATAATTGACACCGACCCTCAAAATTGGCCATCCCCAGCACAACTTTAGAATTAACCTTGACCCACTGAATTGGTCTCCCTAGACCCTTATAACCAATCTGAACATCTTAGACCCATTAAATCGGTCATCTTCGTCTCCTTTGGTTTTGAAAATTGACCTCGAATCATTAAATCGGTCATCCTCATCTTCCTAGGTCCTCAAAACTAACCTACACCCACTGAACCGGTCATCCTCATCTCTTAGGTCTTCAAAATTGTCATCAGTCCGCTGAATCGGTCAACTTTAAGCTCTAGATCCTCAGAATCGATTTACAAAACCTCTTACCCAATGTCGATGTGGTATCCATCATTTGACGGCCTTCACTTATGCCAAGCTTACATGTCGAAGGGATATTTATAGACACCCCATCCTAGGTTCCCTCTAAGTACCTCCTTAAGTTCCTAGCAACCACTCGTTCACCGCAAACCCTAGGTCATACCCTGAGTAGTGATTTAGAGTCCGTTGGGAATTTCGGGCCCTATTTGACTCCGATAAAATTTCATATCTGAGCGAAAGCTCAATAGATATTTGAAGGGATCTAAATTACCTTTCTAAATGGTATACCCCATGCAAGAATTGGCCTTATGATTAGGAGAAACGACCCATTTTACTATTAAAAACTGATTTGGAGGCCATCGGGCGCTCTTAACCCCGTTTTGAGTCCGGTCACTTCCTTACTTGAGAGAAAGCTCAATAAATTTTTGAACGACTCTGAATAAACTTTCCAACTGTCTACCCCAGGCATGAATTGACCTTATTGTTTGGACAAATGATTTATTTTACTTCAAAAACTGATTTGGAGGCCACCGTATGCTCTCGGGCTCCGTTTGACTGCAGTTAACTCTTCAGCTCGAACGAAAATGAATCTTCAA
The DNA here is from genome assembly GCA_949130495.1 of Sambucus nigra. Lineage (NCBI taxonomy): Eukaryota > Viridiplantae > Streptophyta > Magnoliopsida > Dipsacales > Adoxaceae > Sambucus > Sambucus nigra. Next base: position 392,217,443 of record OX422216.1, read on the forward strand.
AGGGCTATGAATACCCTTTCCAATGGTCCATCCCTTGCATGAATCAGCCTCATGGTATGGATGAACGACGCATTTTACCTTGATGGGTCACCAATCACTTTCAGGCCTCGTTTGACCAAAGTTAACTCTTCGAACCGAATAAAGCTGAATAAAATATTGAACGTCATTAAATACCCTTTCTAATGGTCTTTACCGTATATGATTCGGACTTACGGTTCAGATAAATGATTCGTTTTCCTCCGAAAATTTCCTATCAAGTGACTAGCGGGCGGTTTCGAGCCCCATTTATCTCCGGTCAACTCCCAAACTCGGGAGTGGATCATTGGATTCTTAAAGGGCTCTGAATAACCTTTCCAATGGTCTACCCCGTGTGCGATTTTGAGTTTTGGTTCGCTTTTTACGACTATTTTTTTCAAAAAATCTACCTTAAACTGCCAATTGGCAACCCTAGGATCCTACCGATCAGTAGTGTGTCTGGAGTTATATATCGATAGCATGGTCTAGGACCATACTGATCGGCACCCCGTTGGCCTTATAAATATAGGCCATGACCTCACTTCGAAAGGCACACCTCAGAACCCCTGATTATCCATCTCAGCAATTCAGGGAAAATTCCCTTGAATTCAGAGTTGTTCTTTCCTTAAGGCCCATTTCCCACATTCCTTCCATCATTTTCATACTCTTTTGAGTAAATTCCCACCCACCTCCTTAAACCACCATCACTTCATCTTCAGATCAGTGCATCTACAAGCAAGATCTACTTCAAGTTTTCATAAAGAGGTTCATATCTTACTCTTTGTCTCTAAATACTCTTAATTTTGTATTATCATTTTCACTTTAGTACTTTACGTTCCAAACAGGGATTTCTCACACTAAAATACCTTTTTTCTACACACACACACACACACACACACACACATAATATAAACCTCGATTAGATTTATGAGTTAAACCCCACCTCATATTTTCTTCAAACTACGTGGACTTTGATGCCCTCCGGCCTACGTAGGCATCTTGGGTAAATCCCTTGACTCGAGTCCTCCCACATACATTTGTTATTTTATTCTCATTATATATTCATGATATATACATTTTATATGCTTGTTTTATTGTGTCTTGTCCAATATATGCAATCGTTTCTTCATAATGACTTGTGAATCGACAAACACTTTCATAATATTTTCAATTACTATTTTGGGAACACTCCTAAGGATGACCTCGCTCTGCCTTTATCCATGATGCGAGTCGAGCGATTCCATCCTCCATTTATATTATGTACATAATAACACACATCGCAGAGTTCTACAGGATAAGATTAACACATGTCGATGAGGTACCGAAAGGGCGGGATGGGTGTCTAACACCTTCCCATTCTGTAACTTAGTCCCCATACCCTTGAACAACTTGGTTACCTAAGCATCGATATTGTCCTTAATGACATTCTCTCGAGGCAACAACATATCTTTTGCATCTTTTGTTCAAAATAGGTTGGCAACCCTATCTCTGCATATTACCCCACATCGATGATGGTCGGGTGCCCCGATAAAGGATGCAATCTCGCGCGCAAGATTGAAAAAAGGGAAGGAAGGAGGAATGTGTAACACCCCACTCTTCCACCACTAATATTGTCCCCACTTTAACCACTACACCCAGCGGTGTGTGATTTTATTAAATCTATATCTACAAACTGGTGTCAGTGGGGTTCAAACCACTAGCATGTGCATCATCAATCACATGCCTGTGTTAGAAGAGTGCAAATCTACATATATGAATCATTACTTTCCCTCACCTAGGAGATGTGGGATATAACTCTCTGGATGCTAAATCAACCATATCCCACTCTTTTACAATCACCCAACATTTTGGTACACTTATTTCGGTTGGGTACTGGCTCTGATACCATTATGGAATACCCCACTCTTCCACCACCAATATTGTCCCCACTTTAACAACCACACCCAACGTTATGGGGTTTTATTATGTTTATATCCACAAACTGGTGTTAGTGGGGTTCAAACCCTAACACATGGATCATCAATCACATACCTTACCAGTGGAGCTAAAAGGCCTCGGTGTTAGAGGAGTGAAAATCTACATATATGAACCATTATTTTCCCTCACCTAGGCGATGTGGGATGTAACTCTCTGGTTTCTAAATCAACCATAACCCAGTCTGTTACAAGATGCACCTCCGAAGATTGACCCCTCGGGATGGCCACACCAGCACCTTTGTTATTAAATTGAAATGACATACTGATATGTTAAATAAATGCTAATAAAATTGTACGACTAAATACAAACATGAAAACATACTTTTCAAATCGCTCTCAGAAAAGTGTCAGTGGCCTGAGTTATTCTAATTAAAGCCCATCACTACGACTTTATCCCCGAATATGTGTTTTCCTGCACATACTTATCAGGAACCAACCTTTGATTAATGTATTTTTAACATATAAATATATCATTTCAACCCAACGAAAGTTCTACATTAATGACTATGGTCCATAAGTACCATAATAATGTATATTGTATACCCGGTATCCTATCGCCTAGACCTGTAAATATGTCCCATTTGTTAGAACTACGCTTGCTTTGATCCCAAGTCCTCTTGGTACATAGGCGCTATACTGAACCAAACTCATGAAGCCTAAGCCATATAATGCATCTCTTGATGTATTATGTATTAGGGGTGCATCCACCCCTCGACGAAATACGAAATAACCAACCTGAGGCATAGATGTCTATCGATGGATTATGGTCCAATACAATCCTAAATATGGCCTCCCCTCTCCTTCTACACCTATAAACTATTTCGAAGGACAATGTCTTCCTGCTACTGATCACCTGACGATCATAATATAATGCCAATATCGACGATCTTTAGGCCCATCCCCATTCTGAACCTCCATCGACGATACCCCCTGTCCTATAAATAGTTTCCCCATATTAAATAAAGCCTTACACTTGCACACACATCACATTTGAACACATGTACAACTGAACTACGTAGGCTTTGACGCCAAGTCCTACTGGGTACATGGGCGCAACATTGAGTCCTTCTCGTCCGTACAAGCCTCGATAATATATCTCTCGATATGTTGCCAGAACAGAGATGCATCCATCTCTTATTTTACCTTTCTATCCCTCCTCACTTTGAATGATATATTAAAACCCTCTTCAGACGCGACTTTTCTTGCATACAAGCATATAGCTTTAATGACCACCCGTTACCCAAGTCGAGCTTCCTCGAGTATTTACATATTTACTAACAACCACCCGTCATCCGAATACACGATCACACACAAGCACTCTTGTGTACCTATACCAGTTTAAATGATGGTTATAAACCTCTCACTTATACAATTTTATACCTAAGCACCTATCTATGTTTTAAGGTACTAATAAGTAATCACATAATTTTAATAGCAACGATAAGCATATAATTAACGAAGCATAAAGGATAAGTGAGGTTTTTAATACCTTCCTCACTTGTACTCCAATTCTCGAACCCCATAACAAGAATCTCTGGACCAATCGTAGTCCTAAACCTGCCTTAGAATTAGCCCAAAAGGCCTAACCAATTTTTTTTTTGTTTTTGTATAAACAAGCTAGCAATTCTGAACAACGAATGATCACGCAAAATACATCTAGGCTTAGACCCAAACCAGGGCGTGCGATAAAAATTAGATATAGTGTTTGACAACTTCCTGGGGCAATCATTCACAAGTGAAACCCAACCTCGAGGGGGAAGCGGTGGACCCAGAGACAAGCACTCCCGTATCCCCGTACTATTCCCCCTGAGAGCATCACCGCTTGGGGCCTATAACATCACAATGGTGACTCGACTGGGGATATATCAAGAGAACCAAACTATTCCTATACTTCCCTTTTATTATGCCTAATATTTCTCTCCGCATGACTATATTACGCAAATTTTAGAACTGTTTAGTGGCCTTAATTTTACAGTCCATCGAAATATAAATACGTGCAAAGGACCTCGAGATAAAACAAACATCAAAGTATGTAAAAAACGATTACTCATTTTGATCACGCACCTGACTAACTTAACTTTCATATTATTTATGCCTTATACCCCCGAGGCCATAAAAGATCAACCGAAAGGAAGGTCACCGATGAATATTCTCACTCATTTTTACCACCCGTAGTTTATATATAGAATCTCCTCTCTAGATCCTAAGAGGGAACATTTGGATCTTATCTAGTACTAAGGTATATCGAATACGCTTCCTTAAATATTCAGTACTAAGTTAAATTGGCTTGACACATACCTTAAAAGTGGCTCAGTCCAATCAACCTGATCCATGGTAATGAAAAGAGATCCACCGATCACCGAGTCACATCTCCTTTTGGCATATAGGAAAAAGGCTCTAGGTATACACCTTATCACACAAAAATAATAGATACCTATAGACCGATCGCTTTGACAAAAAAATTTAAATTGACAAATGACTGAATGTTAGTCCAAACCTCTCATATTCTAGGCTAAATGTCTTCCCATTTGAAAAGGTGGTAAGAATGCTCTTACACCATTTAGAGAGAGTGGAAGGAACTGATACCGCTATGAGAATACGAAAACAAATGTGCTCAACAATGATACAAATTTGAGAGTGCGCAATTATTTATTGGTGTTAACTTATTAAATTTAGAAGACAATCCACACCAAATTTTAATCTTTTAGCCCTAGAACATGGAATTATGTGATTCAAAACATAAATGAAACCAGGCATTTAACAAAAGCAAAGTTTTAAGAAAATTTTTTTTGGGTAAATCTTTATTCGGTACTTTAAAAAAATTACAAGACAGTCGACTAACAAACTACTTGATAACCGTCACAAGTATTATGTGCTAATCTTTGTAAATATCGGAAGAACAACCATGATCCTCGCAAGAATCACAAGAGCGTAGTCCTCCCTCTTCAGCCTCATCCTTTGTCTTCAGCAATGAGTTCCCTCGGGTATCATAAGTCAGCCATGAAGATACCTTCTCTAAAAATATTGTGTATACAAGGATCCAAACTATAGGGTTTAAACTTGATTCACTCAAATATATTCTGGGAATGATTTGTGAATCAAAGAGGTTTTTCAAACTCAGAAGGTTGAAAACTTTTTCAAAAGATATGCATAATCAGTTCTGGAAAAAGTCTTAAAGAAAACAAACACGAAACATGTATTTACAAGGGGGCGACGACTCTTGTTTGAACGTAATATGAGCCTCGTTTGAATGAGAAAAGACTCTCGTTTGAACGACAGCAAAACTAAATCCTAATCTCATTTGAACGAGCTTCAAACGTGACCAAATAGTATGCCCTCGTGAGATGTTTGATCAAAGGAACCTTCAAACAACCCCTTCAAACGAGATACCAATCTTCTTTGAACAAGATTTCCATCTTATTTGAACGAGATGCGCGTATTTAAAATATTTTAAAATAAAGAAAAACTGTCTCAATTTTTTAAATAAAAATTCCCTTTTTAGTTTTAATAAAAATAAACATCCCAAAATAAATCCAAGGAATAAATTTAAACACTAAAGCATTATACCTTCATAGAATCGAGATTTTTGAATGTTGTAGATGTTGGATCTTCGAACTTTGACTCGACTTGAATCAAACAGTAATGGGATATGCCAAAAACTTATGTAAGCCTAATCTATGAGAAAGTTATGCTCTTATAAATCTCCCCCGTTTTGGCTATTCTGGTACATACATAAAACTAAAATCCAAATTACAAATAATACCCTAAGAGGAATACAATAATTTAATACCCTCCTAAACCCTAAAATGGATAGGTACAAGATAGAGTTGTCTTCAAAATAAAGTCTTTAAATTCTCACTTCTTCTTGGTCTTCTCTTGGATACTTTGTCTTCATCGAGTGTAATCCAAATATGATTTTTCAAAATACCTATACATATGAATCAAATAAAATATCTCGTGATGTATCGAGTTTGAAATATATCAAATAAATGCATAAAGATAAAATCTCCTCCATATATCAAACTTTCCCCCATAATTTGTTCTCCCCCTATTATTTTGTCCGAAACAGACAAGCAGTAGAAACTAATAATGAAAATAGGTAACATCACTAAGCATAAAAAGATATCATCACAACAAGATAAAAATGAATAACCATGCAATGATAATCTCAAAAGACAACATAAACTATTTTTGATTTATCAATTTTTTTCAAAAACAAATAATTTTACAAAAACAACATACCATGGAGAAACACAAAAATAACCGAATCATGGAAACAAAATGTAGGGGTGTGAAAGCATTCTATAGGTTAATCAACATAGACAAACATAACATATGTGCATGAAGGAATGAATCACCACCAGTGCAAGATCTGAAAGTCTACCCTAGGAGTAAAAATGGTGAACTTAGGTGAAATATACTTAACCTATCCAACTAATCAAGATCGTGAGTGATTTTTAAACTAATAACGCTAAAAACTATGTAATGCTTTACGAGATTTTATTAGGACGTGCAAACCCATTGATCTTCGACTAAATTCCATCAAAACTCACGTATTGAATTTTTTCCTCTCAAATCTTTTTGAAGAAATCAATTCTTATATGTAGCAAAGCATCCATGTTCTTTGAACTTGTCCTGGTAATATATTTTTTCTTTTTATGTGCCTTTAAATCTTTTAGGATCTTTTCTTTTTGCAATGGTGGCTATTCACGCAAGGACAACATGTCTTTCACAGCTCGATTCCATTGCTTTAAATATATCAAAATTTATCAGAGATATGATTTTCAATTTTTTCAATCCGGGCAATGGTTCTGAGAAGCACTACTTTTATTATCTCATTTTTTACATTTGGTTTATTTTAAAAGCAGGATTGAGGTGAAAAATACTACAATTGACACGTGAAAGTAAGTGCAATACTCAAGTAAGTTCGTGCTCGTATGCATTAAAGGTGGCAAAGATTTAAACATGTAACAAGTAGTCATTATATCAAATCTTAATGACTCCACACATTATAAAGCATAAAATGAAATTATGTCACGTCTCAAAACACTACAAAATAGTAACATGAATATGGAATGAATGGGTGACTCGAACATCTTTAATGTTCATCCACATACGGTGCAAAACAATACAAAATTATTTTTGGATTTTTTAAAAATTTATCAAAAATAAAATATTTTTGATTTTTTCTTAAAAAGAAACCGAAAATCTTTTCGAATTTTTCCAAATTTTTTTAAGATAAATAAAATCTTTTTGAATTTTTCAAAAAAATATCAAAATGAAAAAAGATAAATACAATGATAATACAATAGTAGTTCAAACTAGCAATAGACATGTAAAATATGAACATGAAAAGCATCATATGCTAGCAAACAAGTCTAAACCTCAATCATTCGACCCGAAGGAGGTCTCCAAAGGAGACGACTACCTAGGAAAAACATCCATCAAATCTTGTGATGTTTTGACTAAATACTCTACTTGCTCTCGAAAACTCTCAAAATCTCTCATGTGATGTGCCGGAGCATGTGGAGCCACATGTATGGCCGTGCATGCGGGAACACGTGTAGTAGCATATGATGCAAGATAATAATGATACATTCTCCCTAACTTAAAGAAAATTCCCTAAGGTGACCTCTTTGCTTTCAAGGGGAACAAACATACAGGGTTTTGTGTACACCTCTCTCAAAATGTCTAAGTCTATCTCTCCTATGTGGATTCAAATGCCTAGGTGGGTTAGGTAGGTCGAGGACCGTATGAATCTAATAAAAACGCGGGAACCAGCTCGGGTGCAACATGGTAAGTGGACGAACCATCATAAACTATTCTTAGCCTTTTAACATTACCCAAAATGGGGCCGAGGAGCATCTTTCCAACCTTATTAGATGTGTCCTCTACGGTGATCTTGATCTCCCAGGCATTTTCGAGATCTCTCTCAATTTGGGATACACGAGCTTCAATATTCTCATGAGTGTCCAATAAGGATTGAAGATCTCCTTAAGACTATCCACGATATTAGTCAGTTCACTCTTTTTCCGACCTAAGACAATAACCTTTATCTTCTCGAGCTGACTCGTCGATTCAAAACTTTATCTTCTCCCTCCAAATCTAACACCTTAAGAGACAAATCTTTGATTTACATTTTGGTTTTTAATGTCTCGATGTCTTAATCACTAAAGACTTTTTGGAGATCCCCTTCTCCCTCACTTGCAATCTTATCCTCACACTCAATATCTCTTGAATAACTCGAAATATCATCGAGGTTGTCACGTTTACATGTGTCCTCATCGTTGTAGGATAAACTTGAAGTACTACTATGACTAGCCATGAACGCAACGCACGCTTCATGTGGCGATTCTCCCCTGAATCAACCGAATTGATGTCACTATCGTTAAGAGTGGCTTTATTTGCAATTTCTTTTCCATTTCTCTTTTTTATTGTGGGACTCTTAAATGACTTGCCCTTTACATTAACACTTAAAACACATTATCTCTTCCTTTTTCACACCGCTCTCCTTGACCTCATCTTTGTTTTTATTTTTCTAAAATATCTTTTTATTGGAAGAATTCTTATTAGAAAATATAAAAAAAAAATTTAAAAATTTCGTAAATAAGGCCAAGTCATTAACATCAAAATTTTTATTCGATTCAGAATCACAAACTCTCTCATTTTTCTTCTTATTAGCTTGAGTCTTTAAAGCTGCCCCTATATCCTAAGGTATAATGGTTTTAGGGAACATATCTATCTCATAAGTCTAAAGTCCTCATACGAGTTCTTCTAACCTAAGAGTGTCTAAAATCCCTAAAGAGTTAGGCACGGTAACCTTAGCAATAAATCAGGAAGGGAGTGACCTCAAAATCTTTTTTGACGACCCTAATATTAGGAATTTTCTCACCCAAATTAAAACTAGTATTTACGATGTCCGACAACTTAGCATAAAATTCATCAAAACTCTTGAACTCTAACATAGTGATGGTCTCAAATTGGGTGGTCAGATATTGAAGCTTAGACACCTTGACAGTGTTGGTACCCTCATGTGTCAACTAGAGGACATACCATGGTTCTTTAGACGTAGTGCACGTCATGATGCTTCAGAACTGATCAGGGGTGATGTCTCTAGAAATATCACTAAGGCTGCGGGAGTTCTAAGTGCTCCATGTAAATTCATCATCAGTCCAGGAAGAGACGGGTTTAGGATTTGTGACATTATTAAGAGTGATCGTGGGAGGAGTCCACCCTCTTTCATATACTAACCAAACTCTCTTATCTATGTCTTTTAAAGTGGATCTCATATGGGCTTTCCAATAGCCATAGTTCGATCCATCGAAAATTGGCATCCAATTATATAAATTTTCCATCAGAAAATTTGCGATTTTTCAAAATCAATTTTGTCAAAACAATTGATATCATAGAATTTTTTTGCAGAAAATTAGGATCTCACAATAATTTGGTTCAACCCGCTCTGATACAAATTTGGAAAGGCGGTAAGAATGCTCTGATACCACTTAGAGAAAGTGGAAGGCACTGATACCACTATGAGAATGCGAAAAAAAATGTGCTCAACAAAGATACCAATTGAGAGTGCGCAATTATCCAACGGTGTTAACTTATTAAATTCAGATGACAATCCACAATAATTTTAATCCTTTATCCGTAGAACATGCAACTATGTGATTCAAAACATAAATCAAATCAAGCATTCAATAAAAGCAAAATTTCTAGTATAAAACCTTTGGGTAAAACCTTTATTCGACACTTTAGAAACATTATAAGACAGTTGACTTACAGACTACTTCATAACCGCCACAAGTATAATGCGCTAATCTTTGTAAATATGTAAAGAACAACTATGATCTTCACAAGAATCAAAAGGCCGATGTCCTCCCTCTTTAGCCTCAGCCTTTGTCTTCAGGAGTGAGTTTCCTTGGGTATGTCAAGTAAGCTATGGAGATACCTTCTTCAAAAAGGTTATGTATACTAGGATACAAACTATAGGTTTTAAACTTGATTCACTTAAATATATTTTGGGAATGATTTGTGAATCAAAAAGGTTTTTCAAACTCAAAAGGTTGAAAACTTTTGCAAAAGATATGCAAAATCATTCCTAGCAAAAGCCTCGACAAAAACAAACACGAAACATGAATTTACATAACCAACATAAATTTTAAGGGGGAGACTCTCGTTCGAATGAAATATGATCCTCTTTCCAATGAGAAAAGACTCTCATTTGAACAACAGTAATGTCGTTTGAATTAAATCTCAATCTCATTTGAACGAGCTTCAAATAATCTTTGAACGTGATAAAACAATACGCCCTTGTGAGACGTTCAATCGAAGGAATCTTCAAATGGCCACTTCAAACGAGATACCAATCTCATTTGAACGAGATGCATGTATTTAAAATATTTTAAAATAAAGAAAAATTGCCTCTCTTTTTTAAATAAAAATCTGGTTTCCGGTTTTAATAAAAATAAACATCCCAAAATAAATTTCAAGGAATAAATTTAAAAGCTAAAGCATTATACCTTTATAAAATGAAGATGCTTGAATGTTGGAGATGTTGGATCTTCGAACTTCGTCTCTACTTGAATCAATCGGTAGCGGTATATGTGAAAAACTTATATAAGCCTAAGCTATGAGCAAATTACGGTCTTACACCATTTTTAATGCATGATAAAATAGTATGAAAACGCAAGTCATCGCCAAAGAAGAATTCCCTTACGTTGGATTCCCCTACCCACATTTTCTTTTGGAGAAATATTCGTGCCTCAGCCTATCATTTTTTCCACTTCTCATTCGTAAGTCGAGAGCTCACCCCAGTTCAGTCGAATTAAATGGGGCTCTCCTAAATTCTAACCAACAAAAAATATTACCAAGGAAAAAACACAAAAAAATTCCTCCCAGATTCAGTCGAATAAATGTATATATACACTTTATATTTAGTACAGAGAAAACCAATAGGATTCTATATATCTTCCTTCCTCACCCAAATCAATTTTCTTACCCATGAAAACTTGACAAACGAGTCCATGAGCACAATGACCATTCAAACGAAGAAACCTATATTTTAACCACAAGTGCCGTTCTACCCTCGGTATCCTTCAATAAACCTTCAGCCTTCTTCTTTCGTGATCACTCGAGTCATAAAATCAACCGTAGAGAATCTTCTCCACAAGTGTATCCAAGATACAAAACTTCTAGGGTTTAAAAAAGATTCAGAAAACTATTTGAGGATGTAAAGTGTTTGAAAACCCAAAAGATGGAAAAAATTTGATAATATGTTTACGTTTTTCTAATGTCCCGTGAGAAAGAACTCGAAATAGGTATTTATAGACATGGCACAAAATTTAAGGCGGTGAATTCGTTTGAACAAAAATAGAAATTGCTCGAACAAAAATTTCATCTCGTTGGAATGAAAACACTGTTTGTTCGAACGAGACTCCAATCTTGGTTAAACAAGCTTCTAACAAGCTTCAAACGAATTCAAACATAAGGCCCTCGTTAGCAGTTTATTCGATGTAAAGATCAAATGACCATTCAAACGAAAATACCATTTCATTCGAACGAGGTTAAAAAAACTAAAAAATCTAGCCTCTGTTTGAATAAAACACGGTAAATTAATATAAAAAATCAGTTCTCAAAAGCGAGGGTTGTTACACGTGTGACACGCTCTCTCTCCCAAGTAGACTCATCCTCGCTGTTGTAGACACCCCATTTTTCTCCCTCAAAGAATATCCCAAAACAAAGCCCAAAATCTTAACAACACAAGGAATGATCAAGAAACACCAAATATCATCTTCGAAATAAGATACATATGAAATAAACGTGCCCATAACCGATCAACCCATAGGTGGAATACGCCTTGACTGGTCGAGCATGTTAGAGGACCGGTTGGTCCTGAGCCCCAAACAGTTTGCCTATAAAAGGGGGCCTCACCAACCACTTCAGACACATTTAACTCCGCCTATTAAATTATGCCTTTTGTGTTTTGGTGATTTCTATCTAGAAAAACCTCAAAACTCTCTTCTTTTTCACACTAAACCCCCTTTAAACCAATATCTTAACCTTTAAACCAAAATTTCCAACTCACGCTTTTCTCGCAAAAACCAGATAACACTTTTCTCTCCGCTTAGTTTTTTTTCTTCAAAAAAAAGGTATTTTCCTTTAAAGAAACCTTACTTCCATATTCTAAAAAGTTTATTTCAAACCAAAATGGTTCTAAGACGAAAAGTCACACGTGTAACCTTGCATGTACGTTCTTCTTAACTCTTTTATTATGATGTCTAGATTTAAAGATGGTGGTGTTAATATGAAACACTTCCGATAATCTTATTCTTCTTTTTCATACATAGTCTTTGTCTAGTGGTCATGCAGGAACAACTTCAACTATGATTCTGCCTAAGGTGGATGCGTAGGCACAATATGGGGGGCACGCATAAAGACTAAGTCAGACCTTGTACATATTTACATGTTCTAGACCTTGTACATATTTACATATTTCTACTTTTTATTTCTAAAAATTTTAAAAAATAAAAATAAAAACCATGAAATACATAATCCTAAGTTAGAGGATCAAGATCTATGGATTCTACCAATTATTTTGTTCTTAATATTGGAAGTTTCAATACTTTTTCTTCATCCAAGTGAATTTACGAGTAAACCCATTTCATGCCAGTATTTTTCATAAACATAAGTGTAACGCCCGACCTAAATATATGGGTTACCCATAGTCAACCCGGTTCGAACCGAGCATTAGGTGTGAAGTGCAATGAATAACCTATATAATGTTGGTAATCCAGTTTTATTTTTAACTAACATTTCACTTGTTTATCCTGTGATTGCAGTTTCAAGATAAACTACGTGAGGGATCTATGGGAAACATCTCTGGGATCCAAACATACATAGCTAGTAAATTAAATTAAAGAGAAAACTTACTTAAACAAACTCTCAAAGTACGAAACCCCGTACTACCTGTCGTAACAAAGAGGAGGAAATGAGTTGAATGCCCAGTGGGAATCATAAAAATGCAGTATAGAATCATACGACAAAAAGGAGATTCAAACACATCATAACTACATATACATGCAACTTTCATATACATATATATACTTATATACACTTTTAATGCATGAGACCGCCTTTATTTAACGTAACTTATCCGGATTAATTTACCTCAACCTCATAAAAGAACTTCTTTCTATACTTAGCAATTATTACTTCATTTAACTCGTGCAGTCCAATACTTAAACACCTACATTTTGTTTAACTAAAAATCATGTCTTTACCAAAATTTCCCTTTTTACACAAATAACCCACTTTAGTATTTTGGTTGGAAAGCACCCTCTCAATGCACACGAGTGCCCCATTGGAAAATAATCATTTAAATTTTGAAAAACCTTCATGAACACACTCTTGAGTTAATCATAGGTTGAACCTCTAAGGTCGCTTAAATCATCCATTTAACCCTTATAATATAGTCTTTTCTTTCACTTTATGGACATTATTCAATTTGCATATTAACCGGAACAATTATTAATTCATTTAAGTTAGGTCGTACTTAGATATTTCACCACACAAACCATTTCTTGATATGTTCCAGATTTAATTATCTTTTCTCGGAATCTTTCAATTACCCGGGTACTTTAATGGGCTCCACATCGCCAGCAACGCCACCATATGCTCTGGCCAGTGATTTTGGGCTTTTCACCCTAGGGCTCTGGGACCTTCTTGTTTATTTTTTTGTTGCATCCGAGTCTTTATTAATGTATTTAACATTTTACACATGTCCACATTGTTCCACTTCTTAACTTTTATCCGGTCTAAGCCAAAATCCAGGGTTTCACCCAAAATTTGTGATACACATTAAATTAGTCAATTCTTGTTCTTTACATACTTACGTTGACTTTATACAAAAATCACTTACATCTTAACGACCTATAAAAATTTCACCTTAATTGTCTAATACCATTCATTTACATTTTTATTCCATAAAAATGTTCTTGTTTAAGTAACTTTACCAATTTACCCTTTTGTTGCCAAACTCGCAATTTAGTCATTTAATAAGTGTTATTTCCCAAAAATAGTTATTTAAGTTTCTAACTTAATATTTAAAACACTTTTAGCTATTTTAATATTTGTTCAATATTGCACTTTTACCCAACTTCACACTTGTCACTTTGACACCATCAATATATAAAATAACACCTTGTACATATTAAGCTCCCATTTTCTACACATTATTTATCAAGGAAATCCAACTACTCTTGAAGACTACTTTTTATTATAAATTATAATTTCCTCTTATTAACACATATAGTCTTACAACCATACACTTCTCACACTTTCAATATCCTCACTACACATTTTGAAGACTAAAATTTTCATTTGTATTATTTCATGTATAAACCCAACACTACTTTATTTAAACTTGTTCATATATTTATTATCAAAATACTACAAGTTTATGTGCATGAGAAAGTAGACTGTAAATCCTAAAATCCTATTAAATGGGTTAAACCTACACTTCATTCTAGAAATTTATAACATTTACAACAATATGCTTTTCATAAGGACATTTTTAATTTTCTTTAAATTCAATAATGTCCATTTTTCATAAAATCTCCATTTTTGGCATGAAGCTTGGGAATGTTTATTTCTTAAACATTTTGGTAAGATTACATCATTTCAAATATTTTATTTCCTTAAAATATTTAACATCAAACTTCTAGAAAATTACACCATTCTCATAAACCCCCCCTCTTTATTTCAAATAAACTTTAATATATGTGTTCTTCAAAAATGATATTTTCTTACATTTTTATTCCGTGAAAATTTTCATTATTTCTTTTCACTAGAAATCCATCATCGTGTTCATAATAATCTTACTCTTAACCTAAAACAACAACAAGAATATAAATGCACAAAATAGAGTCGTTAATCAAAGAGTGGATTTTCCCCACCTCAAATGAAGCTCTAACAATGGATGGCATGGAAGATCAAGGAATATGACAACCCCCACCTCGTAGGGTGGCCTTAAGAGGGTTATATATCACCACCAAGTTTGCCTACAAGAAAGCACCATCAAAACCCTCTTCATACTCCATGAACACTCATATTCACCCTCTTTAAAACTCCCAACAAATAACTCTATATTTCATATTTCTATCTTAATAATGGGGGAAATAGGTATTTTATGGTGTGAGTGTAGTTCTTAGAACCCTAAATGGTAGAAAACATTATAATAAAATGAGAGGGAGCTGTGAGATCCTGAGAGAGGAAATAAGAAATGGCCGTAGGTTTCTCCACCCCACGTCTATCTCTTATACACATTTAAATCCCTAAAGCATATATTATAACTCAACTGATATAATCTAAACCGTCAGGCCCCAAGAGCTGACATGAGGTTGTTGGTCCACGGCTCCAAGGATGACAATAAAAATGACAGGACTGAAATTGTCAGGTAGTCGTTCGAGCGATGAAGATTGTCATTTGAACGAGACGAGTATCTTGTTTGAGCGATGGGAATATCGTTTAAAGCCCTAAGTTTCTAGATTTGACCCAATAACTTCCAATATCTTACAAGAGGCACCAAATTAAATCAAATCAAAGGATAACAGTTCTTTAAATACTAATTCTCATTATTTAATTTCCCATGTTTGTAAATTACGTGAAAGGAGGTAGGACATTTGGGTTGGGCATTAGAAAAAAGCTTATTTCAAACCAAAATGCACTAAAATGGAAAGTCACACACGTAACCTCGCATGTACGCTTTTCTTAACTCTTTTATTTTGAAGTATAGATTTAAAAAGGGTGGTGTTTATATGAAACACCACCCATAATCATCTTCTTCTTCATACATAGTATTTGTCTAGTGGTCATGCCGGAACATCTTCAACTTTGATTCTTCCTATGGTGGATAGGTGGGCATAATATGGGGCCCACCCATAAAGATTAAGTCACACCTTGTACATACTTACATGTTTTTACTCTTTATTTCTACAAATTTTAAAAAAATCAAATAAAACACCGTTAAAACCATGACATACATTAACCTAAGTTACTTTTTCTACCTATTATTTTGTTCTTAATGTTGGAAGTCTTATTACTTTTTCTTCATCCAAGTGATTTTATGAGTGATCCCATTTCATCAAAATATTTTTCATGAATATAAATCATTTACATCTTCATATCTAGCCTTGTATCACTCTACAACACCTTGTAACATTAAGGGAGTTCAGATCGCTTACATCGAGCCTTCATAAACGGTATAGTCTCTCTTTTCCTTTCAAGAACTACGTGAACATTAAATCTCTCTATGCAAGTATATAGGCTCACTCAGATTGTTGTCCAAGTGAACAAGTCCAACTTTACACATATTTATCCTCGATTTATATTATTTATACACACATCCCACGCTGCACGATACAATCTATTTTCATTCTAACTATTTTCATTTATTTCATGTATACCGCAACATTCTTATATAAATGTTTCACATATACATTTGAGACCAAAAGGGCAATGCGAATGCCTAATACCTTCCCAATCCATAGCCCAGTCCTTAGACCTTTGACCCTCTAGTTAAACAAGCAAATAACTAGCCATCACTAGGTCGCAATGGAGCCTTACCCTTTGTTTTGTTTATTTCGTGTAAAAGAGATTAAAAAATCCATTCTTTTTAAAACACCCCTATTTAAAATGGCTTTTAAAAACCCATTCTTTATTTTGTCTTCTGTGTGATATTGTGGACACCCGGATTTTCTCTTAGGGCGTGGATCCCTCTATCCCATTCATTAAAATACCCCAAACCCAAAATTATTGAAAAAACCATAAATACCCCAAGAGCAAAACTTATGAGTGCCAAAGTACAAATAATAGAAAACACCAAAAAACCCTTTGTAGGATCCTTTAACTGAATGGTTAAATGGCTTTAATTGAATGGTTATCCACTCCCTTTGTAATAAATATCTACGAATATGACCCTGTCCATACACGTGTCACACCCCCTACATCCACCCTACACATGGAACTTTGGGTAATCGAACAGTCATAAGACCTAGCTAGACCCCTAAAAAGGAATCCCCCACCGACCCCACCGACCCCCCAAACCCAACACTACTTTAATTTTTTAAACGTTTTTCAATAACGAGCAACCGAGGTACTTGATATTGTTTTCAAAAGTCTCGAAGAAGTTCTTACTTCCAAAACGTTTCTTCCTAACAAAAGAGGCAACCTCTACGCGCATACTACAAAAATTATCGTTTCTAAATGGAGTTCTGCCCAACTGGGCACCTCAAGAGATGAAACTCCCTAGGTAAAAATTTGGATCTAGCTACAAGGGTAAAGAAACTCTATATGAATCTCGGGTCAAATACTCCATATATATCATGATAAGCTATCCATATTTATTTATCTCTTTTAGCTTGGTCCCCATTTTGGGGACCGGGTGTGCACTTTACATCATTTATATTTTAAAGCCTGATTTATAACCCAACACCTATATTTATTGAATTGGAATGATTATATATTAAGTAAATGCTAATCAAGTGCCACGACTATATACAAACATGAAAACAGGCTTTTCAAAACTGTTCTTAGGAAAGTGCCGGTGAGCAAAGTCAACCCAAAACTTTGCACAAGCTAAAGCCCAAAATCGGACTATTCTCTGGGTGAATAGAGCTCGTCTCTATAATGGCATCCCCGAATATGTTCTTTAATATCAATACTTGTCAAACATCGGCCTCTGATTAACGAATTTTTAACATATAGATATATCAGTACAATACAACACAAATTTTATACTAAGGACTAGGATCCATATATACCATAATGTTGTATATTGTATACCGTATATCCCATCGCTTACACCAGCAAATACATCTCGTTTGTCAAAACTATGTTGGATTTTATCCCAAATCTCCTTTGGTACATAGGCGATATACCGAACTAAACTCGTGAAATCCAAGCCTTATAATATGTCTCTCGACGTATTATTTCTTAGGGATGCCTCCATCTATAGTCTAAAACCCCTTGTACATCATATCAAGCTAGACCGGGGTTATAAAATCTTTGGGATTATATCTATGTCGATGAGGTACATATAGATATTTATCGGTGGCTTTCGGTACACTTTTGAACTTGAGAAGTGATGTTTTACTCGGTGTTATTGCCTAAAACTGGAATGTTAATTTGATCTTAACTAGCGCATGTAAGTATAAACGATAATAAATAAGAAATGAAAATCAATAGAATACTAGATAGAGGTGAGAGATAAAGAGTGAATCCAGATTTACATTGTTTGGTCCAAGGTGGTTCTTATGTCCACATGTGCAAGTGTAAATAATATTAATTTTGTATAATGAGAGTTTATAACCTCAATTAGTTGTCCTTTGCTAGTTTTATCCCTTCCACTTAAATATGGGGATTGCGGTATTTGTTCATGAATTATTCTAGGAAGCCCACTAGAGTGTGCCAGGTGTACTATATTTATATATTAAAGAAGTACCCACTTTACGTGATAGTGGAGGAATAATTGTAAAGTTAGTATAAAAAATGTTTGATTTTTTACATTGCGTGGGTGCATTGCTGACATCATCCCACTATTTGACTCATGCCTTCTATATCGACGCCATCTGTGAGAGTTAGTCTGAATGTCAACTGATGGACTTAAGTGCATTGTCTTAAATAATTAGGACAAGCAAATTGCCTAGGCCGATTATTGTAGTATTTTAGCCGACCTCATTCTCGTTAGTATTGAGTCCAGGTGTCCTCTTTTGTCTAGTTTAGGAATCATAACATATTAATGTTATAACAAAATCCCCAAAGACTTTGCTCATTATTGAAGTTTGTAGCATACTTTCTAGAGTATTTGTTCTTTTGGGTATGTGATGAGTAGATTGAGTGACAAGTCATCGGCTCGTGTGCTGATTAGACTATGATGTTATTCTTGGTTGAGGATTCTCATTGGCTGAGCTTCAAATGAGTTGAATAACTTACAAAAAATTCCTAATCATTGGTTGGGGTTACCATGTGTCAATCATCTGTGGAAATATTAATCTCATAATTACGTGTGTTCCTGGGGTAGTGTGTGCTCTATTCCCAAACGTCAGTTTGCTTTTTCCAGGCTTGACATCAATGCTACTTTAATAGTGATAATGATTACTGCCTAAAATGTATTAAAGATTGGTTTCTAAATCATTTCATACTTTTCAAACTCATTTTCTTTTGCATTATCGCGTTCTAGATAGAAAAAAAAAATATTTCCCAAACCTTTTCTTCTCAGAGTAAGTTCTTACTTGTGTTCATAATTTTTATCCAGCTCCAACTAAGAAACCTTAACAGTGGATTTTTTCACCTTCTTGAGCATTTTGAGTCATCTTTCATGATTTTACGGTCTTGGGTACGTCTGTTTTCCCTCTATAACTTTCTTAGGTTTTTCTTCTGAGTTTTTCTGCAATTTCCTCAACTCTGACTGTGATTTGTTATTTTTTTTAAGGTGGTTGTTGGATTTATTCTTTGATTGAAGTTTAAATGTCTTAGTATGACATTGACTTGTTGGCCTAAGGTTTTCCATATTTACGACTTTTTAGGTTTTTCATCCCAAAATCTACTTTATCCCTTAATAGGCTCTGTTTTACATCCCAATTCCATTCCTTGATGAGTTATGAACCCTAGGTTCAGAGGTGACTCAACATTTGATTAAATGAGAGAAATCTTGTCCCGACATCATTTCTATAAGATTTCCTAATCCTATCCAGGTTGTTTGACTTGAGGACGTGCCTGGTCATGTTATCTATACTCCCAAAGTATCCTCTTCTGCTGGTTCTGCACAATAACCCCAACTATGGAGCATAGTTCAACTAAGTTCACAACATCTCCAAACGTTACTGAGGTGAACAATCTCGAGCGTGGTTAAAAGTTTTTAAATACAATATTTGATATACCCGTTATTGATTTTGACGCATCACCGCAGATAGATATTCTTGAGAAGCATCAAGCTTTTACCTCTACAATGGTTATACCTCTCACCAAGGATATTACCTTTGGGAGCTCTGATTCTTGGGATACTTCCAACATCGCTACTCAAAATCATGGTTACGACATCACCGAGGATGAACTGGAAAAGATTAGAGATAAATATGAAATCCTTATTAGCATCTCATTGAGATTGCCTAATTCTGACGAGAGAGTCTATGACCGACCTAACACCGATGAGATATGATTCCTTATTTAGTCTCTCCAATTTAGAGTTCGTCTACCTATCTAACCCTTTATAAGGTCTATATTAAGAGGTTATGGGGTGTCTCTGACCCATCTTCCACCAAATACTTATCGGTCCATTTTAGGGGTCTATTGGTAAGCTCAAACTGGTTTTTACCTTACTAGGGATATCTCTAGATTTAAGTATGGCATGAAAGATAACGTGAGAGACAACATGTATTAATACTTACTCCATGAAAGTTGGACTTAAAAATTATGCAAGTTGTTTAAATGAGCAAAAACAGTTAAAGAATCAGTTTGTGTATATATCGGGCAACTGGTTGTGTCATTGAAATGAGAAGAACTGATCTTGTAGAGTTCCTCACGATTGGTGTGGACCAGATCGTATTGGTTTAAATTCTTTCCACTATTCTTTATAACTTTCACCAACTTATTATGTACTGACATCTCATTTTTCTTTAACCTTTTTATAGAGAAAAGATCTCCCAAACTACCGACAACTCTGAGACGATGGGTGTTGGACAAGTTCACACAAAATCCTATTGAATTTGATAAGCTTTTCTCCTTAAAAAAGTTTATAGATCTTTGGTATTATATTCCTATTAGAGGTGTTCATCATTAAGAATAACAGGACACACTGGTAGTAGAGGGGATTTTTTTTGCCGAGAAAGGTGGGCGAACTGAGAAATTGGTTGAAGAATGCATGAGGCTTTTTACTTCTATTAGATCATTATTAGCCTATTGTTTTTACTTTGATAAATAATGTGTTGTGGCCCAACTTTCACTCCTAATTCTTCAAACTTTTGTGTTCATCCTTCTCGGGGTATGGCTCTGTTTCCAATTGATCGGAATTCTCTCATCACCACTCGAAAGAAAAATACTAAGGCATAATCTATCTTTTAGAACATGGGTAACGCTATGAATGTGCTCGTTTATTATGGACAAAAACCAGATTTTGAGTTTTTCAAGGGCTTGGATGCTGAAACCTTGTAGGGGATCCTTCAACGTAAGTCTTATGTGGTAAGTTCTTCGTATTTTATATTTTATTTCCCTTATGATTCTTCCATATTATATGTTGACCTCACTATCTCCTTTTCCAAGAGTACCATGGCTGCCACTATTCTTTATAAGAAGGCTATAAATACCAAGTTGTCTATGAAGAGCAAAGGGATGCCAATGAGGCACTTCAGGGAGAATTAGGTGATCAGAAAAATAAGTGTAATAAGTTGGAGAAGTGGGACAATCAACTCACTGAGTAGATAAAAGCATTGAGCTCGATTGATCACGGGATCACTTAATTGAATGATCAAATTTCCATGGAAGTTGTGAAGCGAACGAGGCTTAATGAGCCTCTGAATGAAGCTCTTTCCAAATCCAACGAGGCTCTTACTCAAGTAGAGGATAATGTTATTAAAACTTTCAAATATTCTGTAGACTATAATCTTGGGACCTTAACCTTATTTCTTGAAGGTTATGATGAGTTGAAAAAGAGTTTATTTATAACATTAATATGGTATATTAATATTACCGACGCTAGTCCAACTAGTGAGGCTATTTAAGACATTAATATTACCGACGCTACTACTGTCAACATTCCTCAGGTCACCCCGTGGTCGAAGATGCATGATCTGCATTTATGTTAAGTGTTTTTTAGCAATACTTGTTTATTTCAAGCATTTGTTTGTAATGTTTATCCAATTTTTTCTTTTGAACACTTTCCATGGGAAATTGAATTATTAAAACTTCTTATATGCATGCTTGTTTTTTTGTTCTATTTTTCGCGGCCAAGTTTTTTAGCCACCACTTTTAATGTGGTCAGATCTTTTGGCCTCCCAATTAGTTCTAGTCTTATGGTCTGGTGGTGGTATCGTGTTCACCTTCTATGTCAACTTACTAGTTTTTATATATTGATATAGGCATAATAGTAATTTAGTTTTACGACCATGTGGTTGGATCTTATCACCTAATCTTCCTTATTATCTACCAGTTTTGGATGGACCTGAGTTGTTCGACTTAGGATCTTGCATTGCTTCTTCCATCTTACTTGTTGTATGGACGAATCTATTTGTTCCGACCATGTGTCAGCATTGGTTTCCATAGTCGACCGAATGTACTATGATTTATACTTGTGTTAGTCACTTACGGTAACGTGGAAAATATACCGGATTAGTTGATTCGACTTGAAATTGTCTTATCATCCATATGGCTTCACTGGATCTCCTAGATTTGGCTAAGTGAACTATGATATATCCTTATGCTAGTCATTTATGTGACTGCACTAGATTTCTCAATTTTAGCTAAACTTATTGATCGTGACCTGTCTAAGACGAGGCCATTCATAAAGTGTTGCTTGATTATCTATTTGGATGGGTTCGAATTTGAGATGTTTTTGGCATGAGCTTCTTGCACATATCTTTCGTTGACAAGGTATAAATCTCGAGAAAAATCTCTGATACCAATTTGTAAAGGTGCGTGATATCTATTATTTATTTAATTCACAAATTTCCAGTTTTAAACTTATTTAATTAGAGTAAATCTTTGGTCCAAATTAATTGAACCCTAATCATGCATCTATGTGATATAAATCAAATATGAAAAATCAAACAATCACAAATCTCGAGGTTCTGGGAAAAAAACCTTCCGAGTAAAACCTTTATTTCACTATATAATGCAAATCGCAACTTACAATTACACAACAAAATCTCCAATGAATTTACCGCAGCAAATACGCATAGATCGTAACCTAGTATCTATAAATGATCCCCTCAAGAACCTCAATGAACGCATTCGTCAACAAGAAGCTCTCGCAAGAACTACCATTCCAGCAGTAGAGATAACAAACACATAAATAAACTTCGAAAAGAACTATTTTGGGTTCCACAAATGATTCACAAAATAATTGAGATTTTTTGGGGAATCAAAAACATAAAAAACCTTAAACTTTGAAGACTCAAATGTCTGCCAAGTTACATTTTTTATTTTGCAAAAGTCTTAATGAAACATCTCTCCAAAACGGGTATTTATAGCTGAACAAAATTCTTGAGGAGGCACATATCGTTAGAAGTCATTCAAACGATATGTTCATGTCATTTGAATGACATTAGATGTCGTTACTAACGACCTTAAAAAATCCCTTTAAAATTACAAAATAGTATAAGTTCGTTTGAAGCAGTAAAAAGACGACCATTCTCTTGAACTTTCAAATGACATGTGATCTCGTTAGAAGCAGTCGTTTGAACGACATATCAATGCCGTTTGAATGACATTGCCTTGTCATTTGAATGACAAGAGCAAAAAATATTATTTTAAAAATGCTCGCCTACAGGTCTTGAAAAATTATTTTGACTTAGAAAAAATACCTCATTTTGTTAGAAAATAGTTCAAAAAATTATCCCAATACTAAAGTAAAACATTTATGAAACTTAAACACATTCTATATGAAATTATACCTCATGTCGCGCATATATTGAAGATGCTTGAAATTCGGATCAGTCGTCTTGAACAATTGATCGTGAGCTTCTCTCGATGGTTATAGCAGTATACGACACACTCTATGTAAAATTAGGACTACATAAATTATGTACTTATAAATCTCACATATGTCTATGCCTATACGAAATAAAAATATATGAATTATCAATAAAATGCATATACAAATCTAATACCCTCCCATGCAACCCAAAAGACGGAAAGAAACTAAAAATGCAAATCTTCAATTTTTTTAAAAATTTTCAACTTTTAATATCTTCAAATCAATATCTTTCCTTTCCTTGCACTTATTTTGTGTGTGCTCCAAATGATCATCAAAGTCCTACACACAATAAACAAAATAAATACCTTCGTGACATATCGAGATTGAAATGAGATAAAGCATAAATCAAATCAAGTAAATTTCAAATCTCCCCCATAATTTAAACTTTCACTCCCCCCCGCAATTCATAATTCCTTCTCCCCCTTTTTATTTGTCCGAAATAGACAAAGAAAAGAATAAACAAAAATAAGCACGGAGTGTCACGACAAGCATAGTAAATCATCACGAATAAATCAAATGCGCTCATGCAATGATAAGCTCAAAAGTATCCACAACCTCTTTTTGATTTACCAAATTTTCAAGCAAAGAAAATTTACAAAAACAACACACACCATGAATTTACACTAAGATAACCAAATCGTGGATACAGAATGAATGGGTGTGAACATATTCAATAGGAAAATCAACTCAAGCATACATAACATATGTGCACGATGAATATGGATACTCCTAACGAATGAAATTAAAATCGTCCTTAGGTGTAAAAATTGTTGAATTCAAATGACACCGACTCCATCTAATCAACAAATTAAAGTCTAAATTTATTTTCACACCAATAACGTCTAAAACTATGTAATGATTTTTCAAGACTTTGTCGGGATGTGCAAACCTATTGATATATTTCCAGCCAAACTCCCTCATATATAAGAATGGTCATATTTTTCTATTCTAATGTTTTCTTTTGAATGATCATATTAAACTAAACTAGTTTGGACTTGGCTACTTTTTGCAATGCCACACTTTTCTAGATTTTTTAAAACGGTGGCTTTCACACAAAGGTTAAATGGTCATTTAATAGCCCTTTCCCGTGTTCACTAATCATTTTCTCAAATTAAACAAATTCCTTAGGCGCAATGGTTCGTACATGTACTACTTTCATTGTTAGGTTTTATCGCTTTTGGTTCGTTTTAAAGATAGAATTAAGATGAAAACAGTTCGACCAACATGTGATATACAAGTATAATAATGAAATAAATCCATGCACGTGTGCATTAAAGGAAACCACGAGTCAAACATATATGAAGCAATCTCAAATCTCATCTTAATTACTCCAAACATTATAAAGCACGTGGATGAAATCATGTATCATCTCAAAACACTATCAAATAGTCACATGGATATGGAATGATGTTGTGACTTGGTCATCCTAAATCTCCACTCATAAACAGTGTAAAACGAAATACACAAATCTTTTTGTCTTTTTCCGAAAAGATTATCAAAATAAAATCTCTTTGGGTTTTTCAATTTTTTTCTTAAAAAAATAGAAAATCTTTTTGTTTTTTCCAAAAAATATATCAAAAGGGTAAAAAAATAAATACCAAAATGGTACACACTGGCAATAGGCATAAAATATCATCATGAAAATCATCCTATCCTAGCAAACACGTTTAAACCTTAACCGTTAGGTGCGAAGGAGTTTTTTTAAAGGTGGTGACATCTTATGAAAAACATCCATCAAATGATGTGAAGTTTTGACTAAAAACTTAACCAGCTCTCGAATATGTGCAAACTCTCTCTTGTGGTGTGCAGGATCATGCAAAATATTATGTGTGGGTGCATGTGTGGGAACACATGGCAAAAATCTAATTGACACACTACCCAACTTAAAACAAAATTACCTAAGGTGTCCTCTCTTCTTACAATGGGTGAAAATAAATATGGGCCTAGGAACACCTCTTTTACAACGTCTAGGACGCAATATCCAATCGGTTAACGGACGCCTAGGTGGGTTAGGTTGAGAACCATATGGATTTATCACAAACTCAAGAATCGGATCGGGTGAAGCCTGGGATGTGGACGCACTGTCATGACCTATTCCTAGTCTCTCAATATTACCCAAAGAGGGATAGAGGAGAATCTTTCCTACCTTCTTAGATGTATCTTCTATAGTAACCTTGACATCCCGATCACATTCGATATCTCTCTCTAGTTGGAACACATGGGATTCAAGTTCACTCTTTTCTCGACCTACGAAGATCAATTGCTCACTTAAAGAAACCTTCACCTTCTGGAGTTGACTCGCCGACGCCTTAAATATCCTCACAACATCTATCTCTCTATCCAAATCTAACAACTTAATACCTAACTCCTTATTCAACTTCTTCGTTTTTAAGGTCTCGACACATAAATCTCTAAACGATTTTTGGATATCACTTTCACCCTCACTCTGAATCTGACTTGTACACTCACTAGAAATACTCAAATCATCATTGGCGCTCTCACATACACAAGTGTCCTCATCGTCGTGGGAAAAACTAGGTGTGCTCAAGTGACTTTCCGTAAATGTGACAAACAAACCATGTTATTATTCATCCCCGTAATCATTCACCTCCTCGTGACTATCGCTAAGAGTAGCTGGCAAAGCAATTTTCTTTCCCTTTATCTTTAGCATAGTGGGACATTCAAATGCTTTGTGTCCTTTGCCCGTGCACTCAAAACATCTCTCATCTTCCTCTTTATCTTTCTTACCGCTCTCGTTGGCCTCTTATTTCTTTTTATTTTTCTCAAACATCTTGTTATTGGAAGAAATTTCTTTGGAAAATTTGAGAATTTTTTAAAATTTTTTGGCAAACGTGGCCACATCATCAAAAGTAAACTCTCCCTCAGACTTAGAATCACAAAATCTCTCTTTCTTCTTCTTCTCTTTCTTCCTAGACACTTCCTCACATTTTCTATATTGTGATTTAAGTGCAATTCATATATCCTTAGGCTTAACGATTTTTGAAAACATGTCCATCTCATAAGTTTGAAGGTCTCCTATGAGTTCTTCTAACCTAAGTGTATATAATATCCCTAAAGAATTTAAAACAATGGCCTTAGGAATAAAACAGGATGGAAGTGACTTCAATTTTTTTTTAATAACTCTTGTCTCATCAATTTTCTCACCCAAATTAAAACTCATGTTGACTATGTCCAATAACCTAGCATAAAACTCATCAAAACACTCGAACTCTGAAACCATGATTGTCTCAAACTAGGTGGTTAAATTTTGTAACTTAGATGCCTTAACTGCATTGGTACCCCCCATTTGTCAATTGGAGGATATCACATGCCTCTTTAAACGTAGTATACGTCATAATATGGCGAAACTCGTCAGGGGTAATGGCTCTAGAAATAGTATTAAGACCACGGGAATTATAGGTACTCCTTTTAAAATCATCCTTAGTCCAGTCCGACACGGGTTTGGGATTAGTGACATTATGGATGGTGACAGTAGAAGGAGTCCACCCTTTTTAAAAAACAATCCAGACACATTCATCAATTGCTTTTAAACCAAGTTTCATGCGGGATTTCCAATAGGCATAATTTGTGCCATCAAAGATAGGAAGCCGATTATATAAATTTTCCATCGAAAAATTACAAAATTTCAAAATCAGATTGTTTAAAAAATTGATATCACAAATTTTTTTTGAAAAAAGAATCACTTGATAAATTATAGTAACCTGCTCTGATAACAATTTGTGAAGATGTATAAATCCTGAGCTAAAGCTCTGATACCAATGTGTAAAGGTGCGTGATATCGATTATTAATTTAATTCATATTTTTACAATTTTAAACTTATTTAATTAGAGTCAATCTTTGATCTAGATTAATTAAACCCTAATCATGCATCTACGTGATATAAATCAAATATGTAAATCAAACAATCATAAATATCGAGGTTCAGGGAAAAAAACCTTTCAGGTAAAACCTTTATTTCACTATATAATGCCAATCACAACTTACAATTACACAACAAAATTTGTAATGAATTTACTTCAGTAAATTCACATATCTGGTAGCCTAGTAACCAGTAAAGATAACCTCAAGAACCTTAACAATCAAAGTCATCAGCAAGCAGCTCTCGTAAGAACTGCCAATCCAGCAACAAAGATAGCAATCCACAAAGATAAACTTCGATAAGAAGTATTTTGGGTTCCTCAAATGATTCACAAAAAGAATTGGGATGTTTTGGTGAATCAAAAACATAAAAACCTTAAAATTTGAATACTGAAATATCTGCCAAGATACAGTTTTCGTTTTGCAAGAGTTTTAATGAAATAGGTCTCCAAAACAGGTATTTATAGCTGACTAAAATTTTTAACGCGATGCATGTCGTTAGAAATCATTCGAGCGATATGATCATGTCATCTGAACGACATTAGATGATGTTACTAATGACCTTTAAAATTGCAAAATTGTACGGGTTCATTTGAAGTAGTAAAGAAACGACCTTCTCGTGACCCTTCAAAATACATGTGATGCTGTTAGAAGCAGTCGTTTGAACGACATTGCCTTGTCGATTGAACGAGAGGAGCGAAAAATATTATTTTAAAAATACTCACCTACAGGTCTTGAAAAATTATTTTAACTTAGAAAAAATGCCTCATTTTGTTAGAAAATAGTTTCGAAAAGTATCCCAATTCTAAAGTAAAACATTTACGAAACTTAAACACATTCTATATGAAATTATACCTCATGTCGCACATATGTTGAAGATTCTTGAAATTCGAATCCGTTATCTTGAACAATTGATCATGAGCTTCTCTCGACAGTTGTAGCGGGATAGGACATACTCTATGTAAAATAAGGACTACATAAATTATGTCCTTACACTAGGTTATGAACAGTGAATAAAACTTCAAATGACATTGTATATAGATGAATAGTCTCAAATTCTCATTAGGTCATCAAAAATTGGTTACAAAATGGATGAAAAAGCGTTTACATGATTTATATTTTGCTCCTCTAGGCTTGTAATCAGCACTGATAGTATTGCTTTAGATGTTTTGCATTCCATAGGTTCTTAAATTGTTCTCCTTCCAAGGTCTCCATTCTGTAAATTATAGGTCGCACGACAGCAGTTATTAAATATGGCCCATGCCAATTTGGTTCTAAATTACTCCATTTTTGGATGATCTTTTTCATCACTTCATCTCATTCCTTTAAATTTATCGATTTTACCCTTTTATTATTAAACTGACCTGCGTGTTCCCTCACTTCGTCCACCAAGTCCAGATCACGTCTTTTCATTAGGTCACTCTTGGGAGAGTTAAAGTTTAGTACCTTGTGGTTGGGTAAACTGACCTCAGTCGGTACTACTGCCTCTGTGTCGAATGATAGGGAGTTTCTCTCATCATAGTTCTTGGTGTTGTTCTGTATGCGCAAAATACGTTGTGTAACGCGTTGATCCAATTACCCTTGGAATCATAGAATCTTCTTTTCATTTTGTCCAGCAAGTTTTTATTTGTTATTTCTATCTTCCCATCACTAATGGCGAGCTGGTTCAAAGTGTAACTTCTTTATCCCTTACTAAATATAACAGTCCTCAAATTTATCGTTGTCGAATCATGTGCCATAGTCGGTGATGAATGCGTATATCCATATATTATGTTCTTATAAATGAAGTGGAAGACCTTCTCGTAGGGAATTTTGACTAATGTCTCAACTTCTACCCATTTGGTGAAATAATCAACTTTGACAACCATGTATTTAAATCCGCCTCTTGTCTTCGATGGTGGGCTGACCATATCAATTCCCCACATTGCAAAAAGCCAAGGAGAAGTGATCGGTGTTAGTTCAGATCCAATTCTCTTTTGTATCAACATGTACCTTTTGAATTTATTGCATTTTCTCGCATAACTGGCACAATCCTCCCTCATAATGGGCCAGTAATATCCCTAAGTCGTGATCTATTTTACTAACGATTTTACTGTCTAATGAGTTCCAAAAGATCCCTCGTGTACTTTCTTTATCATACCAATGACATCCATAGGATTTATGCATCTTAGTAGAGATATAAAATATCCTCTCCAGAAAAAAGTTTCTCTTTCAAGCACATACATTGCTATTTTTTAGCAGGGCCTACTTGCTTTCTTTCGATCTGTTAGTACGGTACTGGTCTCTAAGTACATGCAGATGGGGTCCATCTAAGATGGTCCCATGTTTAAATCCATAATCTTCTTTTATGCTGTATTGCGAGAAGATTTTATTCGGACTGGTCCCCTAAGTTTGGCTCTTATTACTGACGTTATACAAGTAAGAATGTTTGCTCGAGTGTTTTTAGCCCTTGGTATTCTGACCATCTGTACAATTGAGAACCTTGATAGTAATTCTTTTACATTTGACAATTAGTTAACCATTGATTTTTCTAAGGCATCATAAACTATGAGGATTGGATTTACGACCAATTTAGAATCATTGTGTGAGGATAATTGCTCGACTCCAAGTGCTGATTATAATTCCAATCCTGTTATGAGCACTTCATATTCCGCCTCGTTATAGTAGGACTTAAAATTGAGTTTGAGGGAATATTCTACGTCTCACCATCAGGTGTATCGATGATCAAACCTAATTTATTACTGATGGCACATAATGAACCGCCTATAAACAACTACAAGATAAGATAATCTTATCTGAAATTTTTTTCGACTAAACATCCATTTTGAATAGTTTTTTTTATTTTCTCCGCCTAACGAGTTCCTGCATGTTTTCAAGATGATGACTCTAGTCTGTTTTTAATTTGATAGGCTGAATTTTTTGTTAACTTCTACTCGTATGATTTTATCTCTGCGCTATCTTCCGTAAAAGTCTACTAGGATTTTTTTACTATTGAATTATCTTTCGTAGAAGTCTTCTAGACTACTTTGAGTGATAAGATATCTTTCATAGAAGTTTTCTTGTTCATGTCGATTGCTGAGCTATCTTTCGTAGAAGCCTACTTTGAGGTTTTTATCGCTGAGATCTCTTCCATGGAAGTCTGGTCGGTTATTTTCTCCTTGTAAGTAAATTTTTCTATAAAATTTGCTACAGCGTGACCTTTAATTGACGTTCTCGATTCATTAGTGATGTCATACTCTCCTATTTCCATAGCCCAGGCAATTAGTCTTCCAATTTTTTGGTTTGTTAATAGCTTGTCATAGAGGAAAGTATACATACCATGATTCAATGAGAATAAAAGTAGGGTTTAATTCTTCTAGAAGCTTCAATCAATCCCATCGATGACTTATCCAGCCTAAAGTATCGAATTTCATCTTCACTATACGACTAGATAGTGTAGTAAATGAGTTTCTATATTCCCTCTTGTCGAACCAGTGTCGAGCATATTGTAGATTCTGATACCGTCATATATAAGTAAAGCTTCTAATAATAGTGGTCTTCATAGTAGAGGTGATGATCCTAGGTACTTATTTAGTTTAAGAAAATCATTTTCACTATATTTGGTCCACTCAAAGGTTTTTATGAGTACTTTGAAGAATGGAAGCAATTTATTAATGGCTCTTGATACAAATATGTTCAGTGAGACTACTTGTCATATCAATCTTTGGATCTCTCTTTTACTCGCATGTGGATGTATGCTAATCAATGCTCGAACCTCATTGGGGTTGGACTCTATGCCCCTATTATTGACTATAATGTTTAAAAAATTTCCTTCCTTGACTCCGATGATACACTTTGTTGGATTCAACTTCATTTGACACTTCTCCAGATGGTCAAACATCCTTTTGAGGTCGTTGATGTCAGCAACTACCTTCTTAATCTTTATTAACATGATGTCCACGTATATCTACATATTTTTGCTAATCTTCTCCTCAAAGACTTTCTTCACCAACCTCTAATAAGCTTCCCCAACATTTTTTTAGTATGAATAAATCACGTTGTAGAAGTATGTTCCTCGGCTAGTAAAGAATGAGGTCTTATCCCTATCTTTTGATTTCATTTTAATCTGGTTATACCCTGAATAAGAATCCATGAAGTTGAGTAGCTCATGCCCAACAGTGGCATCGACCAACTGATCAATTTTGGGTAGGGGATAATGATCCTTGCTCCACTTGTCATTCTTTTTCTTTACTATAACTACGTTTGAGAGCCACTTCAAGTACCTGACATCATCAATGAAGTTTTCCTTTACTAATTTACCAACCTCTTAAATGGACAAATTATTTTTGAGGATAAACACTTGTTGCTTTTGTCTAACGGTCTTCGCGTATTTTATGATATTGAGCTTATGGTAAAGAAATGTTGGATCTATAGATGACATGTCCTTGTAGCTCCTGGTGAATATTCTCTTTCTCTGTCTTAAAAGTTGTGCCATCTCTTTCCTAAAGATTTGGTCCAATGATGAACCTATATGTGTTGAACTCTCAAGATGTTCCACGTCTAGAATCACAGGTTCAATTTTCTCTATGACATCATGTATGGCTAGATTTTTTACATCTCGAGGATCCATATCGATTTGATAAGTGTCGATCAGTTTTTTCTATTCCTATTGTTTGGATGACATGTAATATCATTCTTGAGCTTCCACTTGGTTTCCTTTCTGTGACACCCCGACTAATTAAATACCAGGTAGCTACTCCTTTATTAAATTAATTCAAAATGCCAAGTTGGTCCAGTTAATAGCATCATTGTCGAAAACATTTTATTATTACTAACCACCTAGTATTTAAAAAGTAAGTTGCCAAATTTTAGTTAAAGTCTGATTAACATGCAACAAGTGTAATGAAAAATAATAACACCATCACCATAACGAAGTAAATAGAATAACCATCACATAATGTAAATAAAGTCTGGAGGAAAACTCCTCCCTACAAATCCCACAACTGAAATAAGTAATTAAATACTGAATCAATACATGCCAAAGTCTGAAAACTGTAATGGAAAAGTAACTCTAATGGAACTGGGCAACATGCCCTAAAACTGAAGAATACTGATTACGGAATCCAAATGATAGAAGGGTCTAAAAGAAAATCCCTGTAGCTTCCACAAACAGCTACAGCTCGTCACCTGAATGAGTATCCTACGCATGGTGTCCTTGTGGCTGGGCACTTAAAATGGTTTTACAAAAAAAAATAGATTTGAAAGCAAACGGGTCAGAGCCCGAATGTGGAGATATTTTAAAAACCTGCAAGTGCTTTAAAAACATTTAAAACATTAAATGTAAAGTACATGTTAGGACGTTCACTCACATGATATTCTCACCTCTCGTCTAACTGTGCACTCCTAACGTAAGTACCCATCTAAAACGACACAAACTACTAGCTAAGTGACATCATATCTAGCTAGACTGTCAATGGTCCTACCCTTATTACTCGGTTCCATTAACATTAAAACGATCTCCATTAAATAGGGGCTTAACGTAAATTCAGGTTCTCACACAAGTAATACAACTCAGTTTAGATCATCCCATTTATATTTTTCCATATTTATACACCCATTGCCATATGAAAATTTCCATTATAAAGTGTATATTTTCCACAACATAAATATACAATATAAGCACCCCGAGGCTAAGCTGCGGTGCACACATACTCTGCTATCCATCCCGGTACATCACGTACATAAGGATTAAGCATTCCGAATCTCTCAGGAATCGTTCATATAACACAAATCACAAGTAATGGAGGCGAACATAGTCACATCACATGGGTCACGCACATACCTACGCTCCCACGATCAGCGGACTTATTAACATCCCAATAAGTCTTTATCTGACCTATGTTTATCGAGGTAACCAGTCTAAATCCGGGCAACACAAGGATTAGAGGGCCTTAAGCGAACACAAACCTCCCGTGATAGCAAGTATGGTAGGTATGTCATACACACAAATCATATACCAATACTAAGTAAACACGCATCTTAGTAATTACCGTAGTTTAATTATAGTACTTTTCTCAATCTAGTACCAATATATAATATTTACAATTCATACGATTCCGGTTTGTAATCATACGCGCCATAATTTATTCTCACGTCGTAGTAGACACTCACGTCTCAACCCAACTATCCCTTTAATTTAAATCGCTCGTATATAGTTTACTCCTCAAAATAACCCAAACGTCCCAAATCTATCAATACATCATTAAAGGAAGGTTATCTATATCCGAACAAGATTACGGGACTCCCAAAATCAAAATAGGCCAAAAAGGCCTAAACTACCAGCTCGTTAGAAGTCTCGTTCGAACGAGGCTGTTCGAACGAGATTCCAGTTCATTCGAACGAACTGTACCTTCTAACGAGATCTCGTTCGAATGAAGTATCGAACGAAATTCTCTTTCGTTAAAAGCGACTGGTCAACTCATTAGAAGCTCGTTCGAACGAGCTCGTTCGAACGACCTGGGGAGGCCTTCTAACGACCGACCAGTTTCAAGCCCAGAATTTCTTAGTTACGTTTTTCACCATTTCTACTCCTCAAATCTCCTCTAAAATTAGTCCCAGTGATTTTTTAAGGTCTCTAATCAATCCTAAACATATTATAGTCACATCCTAACACGTTTTAAAGGATTAATTCATCCTAACATCAATCAATTTGCAAATCTCTACACTTTTCCCCCAATTTTTCAAGAACATGAACCCTAAACTTTTAAGTCCTCAATTAATCCATTCTAAATCCGTTTTTCTTACATCTAACATATATTAATACCAGAATAATCATCTCTATATGATTCTACATGCAATTTGTCCTCAATATTCATGTTCTAAGTCCAAACAACATGGGGTTTCATTTATCTTCCAAGAACAATTGTAAATCTTCAAATTATCTAACATGGAGGAAACATTCTCTGAATTAAAAGAAATTAAATCACTTGCCTCGATTGTCTCTGAATTTGGTGTTGATTTTGTAAAGATTTTCTGCAGAATTCCTTCTCCTTCTCTCCCTCTCTAAGCTTTCTTCTCCAATGGCTATGGTGGCTAGGGTTTATTTTGGGGAAACTTAGAAAACCTAATCTAACAACCCCCGTAGCTTGTTGGGTTAATATGGGTTGGTTAGTGGCTTAGTGGGTCAATTCCAAATCAGATTAAAACTCTTAATTTTCGTCACTTTTAATTCTCCAAAAATACAAAATTACCAAAATACCCTTTATGTTGCCGGTATGGCCTAAAAATACCCCGGGACCCAAACTAAACCCCCGGCTAGTGTTTTCTGACTATCTCGACCCTTCCGGACGCGTTGGCACACTCAAAATGACCATACGGTTAATAGAGTTTAAATTCACTTTTATAATTAAAATAATTATGTCCTGACGCGACTGTCACACGCGTCCCAATAAAATGACCAAATTGCCGTATATCAATCTCACGACAATTTTCATAATTCAATATTCATATAACATCATATATGCTCAATATAGTCAAATACCAACTCACATCTCGCTAGTATTTTATCCGGATTAATTTCCAATTAATTCTCAATTAAATAATTAATCCCAAAAATAAATATGGCCAAAAATACGGGGTATTACATACTTCCCCCCTAATAACTGAATTTCGTCCCGAAATTCAAAACTAGAAAGTACCTGGTAAAAACAACTCTGGATAACGTTCGCGCATCTCATCCTCGCGCTCCCATGTGGACTCCTCGACATTATGATGTCGCCATTGAACACGCACTAACGGGACTATCTTTGACCGCAACTTCCTCTCACTTCGGTCCAAAATAGCAATCGGCCCCTCCTCGTAGGATCTATCCGGCTGGAGATCGATGTCCTCCACAGCAATGTGAGAATGAGCCAAATTATCTCTAAGGTATTTCCTTAGCGAGGAAATATGAAACACATCGTGAATCCGATGCAAATGCTCCGGTAACCCAAGTCTATACGCAACTGGTCCGATCCGCTCAATAATAGGAAACGGCCCCACATACCTCGGTGCCAACTTCCCCTTATTCCCGAAACACATAATCCCCTTCATAGGAGATACTCTGAGCAAAACCTGGTCCCCCACTTGGAACTCCCTGAAAAATCTCTTCGCATCAGCATAACTCTTCTTCCGGTCTTGAGCTACCCGAATGCGACTCCGAATTAACTCAATCCTTGCCGAAGTATCCTAAATCACTTCCGGTCCAAGTAGTTTGTTGTCCCCCACCTCTAACCAACATGCTGGGGAACGAAAAGGCCTACCGTACAATGCCTCAAACGGAGCCATGCCAATAGTGAACTGATAGGAGTTGTTGTAAGCAAACTCTACCAGTGGAAGGTACTGCTCCCATCCACCCCCAAAGTCAATAATGCACATGCGTAGTATGTCCTCCAACATCTGATTTGTGTGCTCTGTCTGCCCATCAGTCTGCGGATGATAAGCCGTACTCAACCGCAATTCCGTGCCCATGGCCTCCTGGAAACTCTCCCAAAACCGCGAAACAAATATCTTGTCTCTGTCAGACACGATATTTAGGGGCACACCGTGAAGTCTCACAACCTCTGAAATGAAGAGCTGGGCATACTGTCCCGTAGTGTAGTCAGTCCTTACGGGTAAAAAGTGAGCGACTTTGGACAACCTGTCCACAATTACCCAAACGGATTCGTGACCCCTCTGCGATGTAGGCAACCCCGTGATAAAGTCCATGGATATGCTCTCCCACATCCACACCGGGACCTCCAACGGCTGTAGAAGTCCTGTCGGTTTCTGATGATCCACTTTTACAAGCTGACAAGTGGCGCATTTCGAAACAAACTCAGCAATATCTCTCTTCATACCGCTCCACCAATACTGCCGTCTCATGTCTTGGTACATTTTGTCCCCTCCGGGATGTACCGCGAATCGTGAGCCGTGCGACTCTGCCATCACCTCATGTCGCAATTTCTCCCCTTCCGGAACCACCAATCTCCCATTGAAGCGTAATCCCCTGTCTGAGCTAACGGTATAGGACTCAGCTCCCTCTGCTAGTAATCGAACTATCTGCTCCTGACAGAACGAGTCATTAGCCTGTGCCCGTACTACCTTCGTAACAATCTGCGGTGTAACGGTCATCACAGACATGATCCTGGTGTCCCAACTCCTTCCACTTTGCCTTCCACACCTCTGCCACCTCATCTGCTGGCCTACGGCTCAACGCGTCTGCTACCGTATTAGCCTTACCTGGGTGATACTGGATATCAAACTGGTAGTCTTTCACAAACTCAAGCCATCTACGCTGCCACATATTCAATTCCTTCTGCGTGAACAGTACTGTAGGGACTTGTGGTCCGTGAACAGTTGGAACTTCTCCCCCAAAAGATAGTGCCTCCAAATCCGTAGGGAAAATACTACTGCCGCCAACTCCAAATCATGCGTGGGGTAATTCTTCTCGTGAGGCTTAAGCTTACGGGAAGCATAAGCTATGGCCTGTCTCTCCTGCTGTAATACACCTCCCAGCCCTTGCAAAGACGCATCGGTGTAAACCAAATACTCAACTCCCGGTCTCGGCAATGCTAACACAGGTGCTGAGGTCAATTTATCCTTCAATTCATCGAATGCCAACTGACAGGCATCACTTCAGATGAATGGCACACCCTTACGAGTCAGATGTGTCAAAGGACCTGCTATCTTCGAGAAACCCCGAATGAACCTCCTGTAGTATCCTACCAAGCCCAAGAAACTACGAATCTCAATCGGTGTCGTGGGCTGTCCCCACTCCCTCACCACGGATACTTTCCCCGGATCAACAGATATTCCCCGGTCGGAAATGATATGTCCCAAAAACTGGACCTCCTTCAGCCAAAACCCGCATTTCTCATATTTTGCATACAACTCGTTCTGACGAAGTGTCTGCAAAACCTGCCTCAAATGCTCGGCGTGCTCCTCCTCTGTCTGGGAGTAAACCAGAATATCATCAATGAAGACAATGACAAACTGGTCTAGGAAATCCCTGAACACTCTGTTCATCAAGTCCATAAACACTGCTGGAGCATTGGTCAAACCAAAAGGCATAACCCAAAACTCGTAAGAACCATATCTCGACAAGATCGCATTCTTCGAGACATCCTCCTCCCTGATACGCAACTGATGGTATCCCGATCTCAAGTCAATCTTCGAGAAGAAAGAAGCTCCTCTCAACTGATCGAATAAGTCATCGATTCGAGGCAACGGATACTTATTCCGTATCGTGACCTTATTCAACTCTCGATAGTCCACACACAATCTCAGTGAACCATCCCTCTTCTTCACGAACAACACAGGGGCACCCTACGGTGAAGTACTCCTCCGAATAAACCCCTGACCCAACAACTGTTCAATCTGATCTCGTAACTCCCTCATCTCAGCTGGAGCCATACGGTACGGTGCGCGTGCTATAGGTCTCGTATCTGGTAGTCAATCTATAACAAAGTCTATCTCTCGACTGGGGGTCAGGCCTGGTATCTCCTGAAACACATCTGAATACTCCCTGATAACTGGGATAGAATCTAAAGAAATCACAACCTCCTTAGAGGTATCCTCCTCTATGTAATACAAATGAGCGGTCGACCCTCCCTTTGGGCGAGGCATCGACACTACAAACATCTCTTGCCCCGGAACGGCAAAAACAATGCTTCCGCTGAAGCAATCAATCATGGCCCTATAAGCTACGAGCCAATCCATACCGATAATCACATCGTGAACATGCATATCTAATACCAACATGTCTGCAGGTAATACCAAACCACCAATCTCTACCCCCACTCCCCGGCATGTAAAGAAAATAAGTGACCCACTCCCTAATGGTGAGTCGACACACGTCACTGTGCTCTCTGCCGTAGCTAACAACCCTAAGGTTTTCGCGAAGTGTGTAGCTATAAAATAATGTGTAGCCCCCGTATCAAATAATACCCGACCCATAGTGCCATGGATAGGAAACGTACCCTCAATCACGGGCGGTACCTGTGGAACTGCTGCCTGGTGGACGTTGTAGACACGTCCATACTGTAGCTGCCCCTGCTGAACTGGGACTGCTGGAATGGGTGGAAATGCTGCCATCTGTGGCGGTGCGGGGAGAGCGGCGGGAAACATAGGCCTCTGTGGCTCCTGGCGAGCACCTTGCTGCTGCTGTGGTGGGGCCCTGCTCCTATCAGGAGAATCCTGTCGCTTATGGACAGTCTTGCCACAAACAAAACACTTCCCTGGGAAGTTCCCTCCTCTCTGCCCCTGCTGTCCCCGGCCCTGGTGGCCGTTACCGTTCCTCCCTTGGCCCTGCTGGCCCTGGTGAAACTGCTGCCCATTCTGCCCCTGTTGGCCCTGATGGCCGTTTGGACCCTGATGGCCCTGACGGAAACCTCCCTGTCCCTGTCTGTAGTTCCCTGATCGGAACCTCTTCTGATCCCCCTGCTGGGAACCCTGCTCACTCTGTCTCTGCCCCTGAACAGATTGTGCCCCACCGGCACCATGTCCTCCTGTCCTGCCCTGATGGCTAGACTCTCCCGACCTCTTGCCCTCAGCCATATGAAAGCGGTGGTCCTGGCAGTGTAACAAAGCAGCGTTAACCACATCAGAATACGTGGCCAACGAAAGGTTCCCTAACAGATGCTGACGGATCCTCCATGTCAACCCGTCGGTGAATTTCTCAATCTTTTTCTTCTCTGTTGGTATCTCATTCGGAACGATATTCAACAGATTTGTGAACTCGGCCTCATACTCGGCCACAGTCTTACCCTCCTGCTTCAGATTCATCAGTTTCCTCCTCATTTCCGTATGAACAGCTGACGGAAAGTACTTGCGTTCGAACCGCACCCAAAAGTCCTGAATAGTGAGGGTATCCCTCTCCTCTACGGTGGTAATAGACTCCCACCACTGCAGCGCAGATCCAACTAGCTTGAAAGTAGCTAGCACCTACTTCTGAACATCCGTGCACTCATACATCCTCAAGTGCCTCTGCATATCTTTCCTCCACTGGCTCGAGACTACCACATCTGAGCTACCTGCAAACTCTGGCGGATGCGCTTTCTGAAAAGCGTCACGTACACGTTCCCAAGAAGACGGGAATGCATTTGCCTGCACTGGCGCGGCAACCGGCGCCTGAGGTGGTGCCTGCTGAACTACGGCAATTGCGGCATTTACCGCTTGGGCTACTATAGCTGCAACCTCAGCGGCGTTCATCATGCCCTGAACTGGAGCGGGATGGGGTTCGGTTGCATCCCTGGGAACTCGTCGTGCACGTCGTGGAGGCATCTGAAATAAGAACAAAGTTTATAAGTTCGCTGTTTATAAACTTAAAATAGCTGAAGAACGAAGCATACACAAAAAGAGTACAACAGTCCTAAAATATAGGGCTCTATATCAAAGAAACTTAGCGGAAACATAATAATCCGTCAGATCCTAAAGGACACTAGAACCTGATGCTCTGATACCACCTGTGACTCCCCGACTAATTAAATACCGGGTAGCTACTCCTTTATTAAATTAATTCAAAATGCCAAGTTGGTCCAGTTAATAGCATCACTGTCGAAAACATTTTATTATTACTAACCACCTAGTATTTAAAAAGTAAGTTGTCAAATTTTAGTTAAAGTCTGATTAACATGCAACAAGTGTAATGAAAAATAATAACACCATCACCATAACGAAGTAAATAGAATAACCATCACATAATGTAAATAAAGTCTGGAGGAAAAATCCTCACTACAAATCCCACAACTGAAATAAGTAATTAAATACTGAATCAATACATGCCAAAGTCTGAAAACTGTAATGGAAAAGTAACTCTAATGGAACTGGGCAACATGCCCTAAAACTGAAGAATACTGATTACGGAATCCAAATGATAGAAGCGTCTAAAAGCAAATCCCTGTAGCTTCCACAAACAGCTACAGCTCGTCACCTGAATGAGTATCCTATGCATGGTGTCCTTGTGGCTGGGCACCTAAAATGGTTTTACAAAAAAAAATAGATTTGAAAGCAAACGGGTCAGAGCCCGAATGTGGAGATATTTTAAAAACCTGCAAGTGCTTTAAAAACATTTAAAACATTAAATGTAAAGTACATGTTAGGACGTGCACTCACATGATATTCTCACCTCTCGTCTAACTGTACACTCCTAACGTAAGTACCCATCTAAAACGACACAAACTACTAGATAAGTGACATCATATCTAGCTAGACTGTCAATGGTCCTACCCTTATTACTCGGTTCCATTAACATTAAAACGATCTCAATTAAATAGGGGCTTAACGTAAATTCAGGTTCTCACACAAGTAATACAACTCAGTTTAGATCATCCCATTTATATTTTTCCATATTTATACACCCATTGCCATATGAAAATTCCCATTATAAAGTGTATATTTTCCACAACATAAATATACAATATAAGCACCCCCAGGCTAAGCTGCGGTGCACACATACTATGCTATCCATCCCGGTACATCACGTACATAAGGATTAAGCATTCCGAATCTCTCAGGAATCGTTCAGATAACACAAATCACAAGTAATGGAGGCGAACACAGTCACATCACATGGGTCACGCACATACCTACGCTCCCACGATCAGCGGACTTATTAACATCCCAATAAGTCTTTCTCTGACCTATGTTCATCGAGGTAACCAGTCTAAATCCGGGCAACACAAGGATTAGAGGGCCCTAAGCGAACGCAAACCTCCCGTGATAGCAAGTATGGTAGGTATGTCATACACACAAATCATATACCAATACTAAGTAAACACGCATCTTAGTAATTACCGTAGTTTAATTGTAGTACTTTTCTCAATCTAGTACCAATATATAATATATACAATTCATACAATTCCGGTTTGTAATCATACGCGCCATAATTTATTCTCACGTCGTAGTAGACACTCACGTCTCAACCCAACTATCCCTTTAATTTAAATCGCTCGTATATAGTTTACTCCTCAAAATAACCCAAACATCCCAAATCTATCAATACATCATTAAAGGAAGGTTATCTATATCCTCGAACAAGATTACGGGACTCCCAAAATCAAAACAGGCCAAAAAGGCCTAAACTGCCAGCTCGTTAGAAGTCTCGTTCGAACGAGGCTGTTCGAACGAGATTCCAGTTCATTCGAACGAACTGTACCTTCTAACGAGATCTCGTTCGAATGAAGTATCGAATGAAATTCTCTTTCGTTAAAAGCGACTGGTCAACTCATTAGAAGCTCGTTCAAACGAGCTCGTTCGAACGACCTGGGGAGGCCTTCTAACGACCGACCAGTTTCAAGCCCAGAATTTCTTAGTTACGTTTTTCACCATTTCTACTCCTCAAATCTCCTCTAAAATTTGTCCCAGTGATTTTTTAAGGTCTCTAATCAATCCTAAACATATTATAGTCACATCCTAACACGTTTTAAAGGATTAATTCATCCTAACATCAATCAATTTGCAAATCTCTACACTTTTCCCCCAATTTTTCAAGAACATGAACCCTAAACTTTTAAGTCCTCAATTAATCCATTCTAAATCCGTTTTTCTTACATCTAACATATATTAATACCAGAATAATCATCTCTATATGATTCTACATGCAATTTGTCCTCAATATTCAAGTTCTAAGTCCAAACAACATGGGTTTTCATTTATCTTCCAAGAACAATTGTAAATCTTCAAATTATCTAACATGGAGGAAACATTCTCTGAATTAAAAGAAATTAAATCACTTGCCTCGATTGTCTCTGAATTTGGTGTTGATTTTGTAAAGATTTTCTGCAGAATTCCTTCTCCTTCTCTCCCTCTCTAAGCTTTCTTCTCCAATGACTATGGTGGCTAGGGTTTATTTTGGGGAAACTTAGAAAACCTAATCTAACAGCCCCCGTAGCTTGTTGGGTTAATATGGGTTGGTTAGTGGCTTAGTGGGTCAATTCCAAATCAGATTAAAACTCTTAATTTTCGTCACTTTTAATTCTCCAAAAATACAAAATTACCAAAATACCCTTTATGTTGCCGGTATGGCCTAAAAATACCCCGGGACCCAAACTAAACCCCCGGCTAGTGTTTTCTGACTATCTCGACCCTTCCGGATGCGTTGGCACACTCAAAATGACCATACGGTTAATAGAGTTTAAATTCACTTTTATAATTAAAATAATTATGTCCTGACGCGACTGTCACACGCGTCCCAATAAAATGACCAAATTGTCGTATATCAATCTCACGACAATTTTCATAATTCAATATTCATATAACATCATATATGCTCAATATAGTCAAATACTAACTCACATCTCGCTAGTATTTTATCCGGATTAATTTCCAATTAATTCTCATTTATATAATTAATCCCAAAAATAAATATGGCCAAAAATACGGGGTATTACACTTTCACCACACTAACCATGTAGTTTGTAAGGTACTTTAGGTATTGGTGAATAGTGGAAGGTATGACCTCAAATTTTTTCAGTCCAACCCTTTTCAAAGATGATGTTGTAGGATGAGTGGATGTTCTCGTCAAGGAAAAATAAACATATCATTTATGTTCGATAAGTAGGCCATGTGCCAATGATAATCTCTAGTTTAATCGTTCCCAAGGGGTAC
Source organism: Sambucus nigra (assembly GCA_949130495.1). Lineage (NCBI taxonomy): Eukaryota > Viridiplantae > Streptophyta > Magnoliopsida > Dipsacales > Adoxaceae > Sambucus > Sambucus nigra. The sequence continues at coordinate 392,260,665 of OX422216.1, forward strand.
AACTTCGCCCCTGAAAAATCGATAAGAGGTATGTGGTATGCCTCCAGTGTTTGGTTTTTCAACCTCAACTTCTTAAAATAATTATGGAATATTACATCTACAGAGATGCCATTATCGACCACATTTTTTTTCTATTGTTCTGTTATGCACCATCATAGTGACCACTAGAGTGTCGTCATGGGGATTGGGAACTCCTAACAAATCATCTCTTGAAAACCCAACAATGAGATGATCTTTATTTACCTTTCAAGGACGAGTCTTCCCAGTGGAGGCCAAATTGATATCTCTGATATGGGCATAGGACTTTGCCTCATTGATGTAGGCTTTCATCACAATAGGCCTATCTCTACTATCGGCATCACCTTGAGCTATAAAGTGATAACCAAAGGAAATCAATGTGACGTCATTTATTGGCTTTTTATCCTTTTAGGGAAATCCTTATCTTGTTCATCATCTGGGTCCCCATCTCAACCATGTTTTTTCTCATTTGCCTTTTTGAATGGGGATTTAGATCACCATCGGGGCTTATGCTCATCCCTCATATCTAGACGAACATGTTTTTCCACATATTTTGTCAACTTGACATATCTAATCAAAGATTCTATCTTATTTTTCAAGGCTAATAAATTATCAGTGTTATGGACGTGATCTTTGTGAAACTCACAGTACTTATCCTTATCTCTCTGGTTTGGTGCAAGCTTTAATTTACCCTACCATTTAAGTTCTCTACCTCTTCGGATCTCATTGAGCATTTGGTACATCCCTACGGTTAGTAGGGTATATTCGTTGAATATCCTTAGCTTCTCAGCTTTATTCTCTTAGGGTTTTTCCTTCTTGATTGAGCTCTTTCCAGCCTCAAATCTAGCATGGGTGGATTCCTTTACTTCCATAGCCTCTTTAGCATTCATAATTTTTCATGCCTTAGCAAGAAGTTTATCCATCGTGCGTAGCGGCTCTTTAGCTAGAACCCAAACAATTTCTAAGATAATAGACCTTTCATGATAGCGGTGATGGTGATTTTTTCATCGTAATAAATCACTTCTAGTTTTTATGTGTTTAATTGTGTGATGAACTCAGTGGTTGTCTCCTCCGACCTTTGACGAACACTTAACAGATGGGCAACTCTTTTCCCTGGTTTTGTACCAAAACAAAAATGGTTGACAAAGAGGTCAACTAAGTGCTAAAAAAGCAATATCTTACATCTTGGCAAGTCATTATACCAGACTTGAGATAACCCACTGATAGTGATAGATAAATCCCTACATCGCATCTCATCCGACACTGAATAAATATCTGAGGTAGCTTGGTATTTCTCCTCGTGCAACATTGGATCTAATTTCTCATTATACTCGAGAGTGATAATCGGTGGCTTGAATCTAATAGGCGTTGGATAACCCACTAGTACGGCTATGAATTGTGATCCTTGGATGAAACGCCTTCATTAAGGATTCTTTATTTTGATGATTTCCCCCAGTCGGTCTTTCAAGCATTCCATTGACCCTTTCAATGGTTTCTCTTCTCTTTTGGACTTTACTTCGACAGTCTTCGCTCTTCTATGGAAGTGTGCTCGACCTTCCCTGACCCTATTATGCTTAGCCATGACCTGGTCGAGTACTCATTCCTTCTCATCTCAAAATTTTTTGGCTCATCTCTACATTCTTTTTATTTGAGTTCCTCTGTTTCTCTTAGGCCTAAGCGATCAAATGAGGAATTCCTTCTTAGTCTTCCCAGAACAATTGAGTGTTCTAAAGAATACTTCTATTCTTTATTATATCCCCCTGATCTAATGGTGAAGGTTTCCCCTGGATGATATGATTTGTCATCTCGGCCCGATTCAAAGTACTTTGATCTTCTATCTTTGCATCGTGAGTCCAAATCCCATTTCTTTGGATTTTTAATTGCTCTATTATAATGAGACCGCCTTTTATCCTTGTATGCAACCGGGGGTATAATTTTTCATTATCTATCATAGTTCATACCCCCTATTGGGGTAACTGGGTTTAATTCAGGATTATTTTTTCCCATTTAAAAAACTTTAAGACATTTGCGTTACGCTCTCCTGCATAGCCTCCTAGCCTCTAGCTAGGCTCAGTAGGATTCCGTATAGATTCCCCATACCCATAGTTGTTGAGGGAGGAATTCGTGTTGTGTCTCAACTTCTTTCTAGGTGTTCCACCATGTTTACAGTATGTTAAAAAAATAAAGTGCCTTAAGGCCTAAAGCAGCGTAAACAATTGATAGTGGAAAAATTATAAGAAATGAGGTTTGAAGTGGGAGAGTATATATCTAGTGATGAATTTAAGGGTTAAAACATAATTGAGTAACAATTGAATGAAAATAACTGTAACCTGTCAAAACTCAAATGAATTAGAATGTGATTAACTGCTTTACTAGAAAATAAATATCCTAAAATTTTAAGAATAATTAATAATAGTAGAAACCAATGAATAACTTTTTGCATTTCCCATAGATGATTCCAATCTATTATTGCCTCAATGGCTTCTCTTCCCATGAGGCACTTTCTTTCTATCCAATAGTGGATCCCGAATGGAATTTCGTTGAGCCTGCTTTTATGGTATGCTGATTTGATCTTGTCTAGAGCATGGAAGTATAAACGATAATAGATAAAAGATGAAAATAAATGGAATACTTATATAGGACTCTCTATAGAGAGAGGTGAGAGATAAAGGACGAATCCAGATTTACATGGTTCGGCTAAGGTGATGCTTACATCCACAATTGCAAGTGTCAATGGTATTGATTTTATAGAATGAGATTTTGTAATCTCAATTAGTTGTCCTTTCCATGTTTCCTCCCTTCCCCTTAAATATGGGCCTTGGTGTATTTATTTATAGATTATTCCATCCAGCCCACTAGAGAGTGTCGGGGGTCTTGTCTTTATATATTAAACAAGTACCCACTTTACATAATAGTGGAAGAATATTTGTAAAGTTAATATGGGAAAACATGGAGCGAGGGTCGTTCCATTGCATAGGCGCATTGCGGACATCATCCCATTATCTGACTCAGGCATTCTATGATGGAACCATCTAAAAGAGTTAGACTGAATGTCAACTGACGGAGTTAAGTGCTCTATTTTAAACAATAAGTCTGAGAAGATTGCCTAGGCCGATCACACTGGTATCTGAGCCAATCTCATTATTACACGAGTTGACCTCATTTTGGTAATTAATAAGTCCAGACGTCCTCTTCTGATTGGTTTAGGAATCATATTATATTAATGGTATAACACTCGGTTTCTTTACTGTAAAAGATTACATGTTTTACACAGCTTCCTCTCCACACCTCCAAACTAGTCCGATGGACTATTCCTTTCTATTTGTAATCGCCTGACAATCATAACCAATTAGGCCGTTGTCGGTGAGTTTGGGATCCCTCCCATTTCGACCCTCCACCAAAGATACCCTATGCCCTACAAATTTATTCTCCCCCTCTTAACCCAAGTCCTACACTTTCACACATATCACATTGGAATATGTGTACAATCGAACTATGTAGGCTCTAATTTTATGGCTACAAGAGTATGTAGATAAAACATCGAGTTCACCTCATGATCACAAGCCTCAACAATACGTCTCACGATATACTGTCCCAACGGAGATGCACCCATCTATCAGCCATTATCTCTTACCCACTTATACTAGATATCAAATCGTCTTAATATGTGACCACTTGCTTACCCAATAAAATGTTTGAGCACATGCACACTAAGCATAGGCCTCGATAATATATCTCTCGATATGTTTTCACAATAGAGATGACCCTAGATCCCATATTTCCTTTCTATTTATCCTCAAACTTCGAATGAGATATTAATATATATCAAGCCGTGAATTCTCTTTCATGCACACACATAACCTTAATGGACACCTGCTACCCAAGTTGGGGTTTCTCGTGCCCTTATAAACATTGACGCTGACCCGTTACACCAATCGATATTTCTCTCACACTTTCATACATACTAATAGCCATCTGTTCACCCAAATACAAAGTCATGCACAAACATTCTTTTATACCCATACCGATCAAAGTGACGTCCATACACCTCTCACTCAGACCGTTTTCATACCTAAGAATCTATCTATGTTTTAAGGGATTTTGATACTAAGGTATTTAAGAATTTTATAAAATAAACTAAAAAGTGACCACATATTGTTAAAGAAAGATAATAAGGATAGAATTAAGGAAGCATAAGGAACAATTGGGGTGCTTAATACGTTCCCTACTCCTAACCCGATTTTTTATCCCCATAATAAGAATCTCTGGACCATTGCAAACCTAAAAATGAATTAGTATTAGGCCTAAAGGTCTAACCCAGAACTTTTTTTATATAAAAAAATCGACGACTCTGAACAACCAACAACTCCTGCACGAAAACTAGGGGCGTTCACCAAAACATGGATATAGTGTTAAATAGATTCCAAGAGTAAACACTAAGCCCATCGAACTGATAACCCAATCTTGAGGGGGAGGCGAAAAGGGAGGCAAGAGCTCTTGAGAGCCTCATGTCTTAATAACAAGTCTTTCCCTCTAGGCGCATCTCCGCTTAGGGCTCGAAACACCACAGTGGTGACTCCGCTGGGGATAAATCAAGAGAATCGAACTATACTTATGCTTCCTTTTTAATATACTTTATATTTCTCCCCTCGTAAATACTTTAACAAAATTTTATAATTATTAAGCAACCTTAGTTTTAGAGTCCCTCAAAATGTAGATATGTCCTTAGGCCCCATGTGCAGCTTTGTACATTTTTCTAAATGTATAGGTACGCATGAAAGACCTCGCGATAAAATAAACATCAAAATATGTAAAAATAAAGATTACTTGTTTCTATCACATAATGCATAGTCTTGATTTTCATATTTTATAAACCCTATACCCTCGAGGCCAAAAGAGGTTAGCCGACAGGCTAGTCGTCGATGAATATTCTCATACTTTTCATCCACCCGTTTAATATATCAGATAACTTATCTCTCGATCCAAAAGTCTAGGTGATAGGGAGCGGTTGAAAGTTTCTCAGTACTGTGGTATATCGAATAGGATCTTAAAGCTATTCAATACTGGGGTATAGTGGTTTCACACGTAACTTAAAGGTTGTTCAATCCAAGCAACCCGGTATATCGTGGTCCCTGATAATGAAAAGTGAACCACTGATCACCGAGTCTCATCGCCTTTTTGCATATAGAGAAAAATTACTACGAACACAACCTATTTAACAAAAGAATATATACTTACGTGCCATTATCTTTGATAATTTTTTAAAAAAAAACTTATCAGACAGTCGTAGGCTGGTCCAAAAACCCTAAAATTCAAGGCTAAATGTCTTTTCATTTTTAATAGAAGATAAACAATATGAATCCTCATGTTATTGCCTAAATAAAATGTCCTTCCGTTGGATTCCTCTATCCATATTTTATTTTGAGCAAATAATAGACCACGATAATTACTTCCTCGCTCCTCGTATGAAAAATGAGATCTCACCATGTTTACACGAATCCAACGGTGCTCTGTTCAATTCTTTCCTTTTTTTGAAGATACTACCAAACAAATAAAAAATACCATCCACATATGGTTGAATACAGATAAAATAATTTCATTAGAAAAATTCACACATATGTGATTCCTTCCCCCCCTATGTATTGTCCTTCTATCTATAAAAAACTAAATGAAAGTGCCCTGACTTTTTCTGTAGTTACTATTATCAGCGGAGAGATCACACTATATTCTTACCCTGAAAAACCATTTTTGTTCTTCGTGCGTTCGTTTAGTTTTCATCAATGAGATCCCCACCCATGGCTGTCAAGTTTGCTGCTCCGTATGTTCTATGTCTGCTGAAGAAGACTGGGCTCCATCCATGATGTATTAGGTCTTAAGATGGCTTGATAATATCACTGCCTCCTAGAATACCATGCAGCTAGAGATCAAGGCACTATTCTAAGCACAAGTCCACCTATAAGAGGCCAATATTAAAATTAGATGGGAGAGAACGTACTCCCTATCCCAATCCCCAACATTAATACACCACTTGCGGTAGCAGTCGAGGCAATCCCCACCATTCCTCAGGATCCGCCTGAACCATGTAGGATCGATATTCGGCTTATTCTAATTAGCAATTAAAATAACTACACGTTTACCTTTTCGTGAGACAATCTGGTGATCTATTGACACGCCTTCTTGATTTTCCCCTGACTATTGTTCCAAATAGGTGATTAATTTGTATAATCGACGAGGGACTTTAATACTTATTTATTTTGTTCCAATAGATTATTTTTACCATTAAACACTATCTCCTTCTTCTATTGCCAGATCCCCCACTTTCAAGTACCTTTTCCCCCATATAAATATTTTGAGCCCTACCACCAGTACCCTGATTACCCACACACCGCCTTTTAAGTCCCCCACTAGGGTAGAATCTATAGATCTTCCACCACCCGTTGAGGTTGTTGCCCCACCTCCAAATGAGGAGATAACACAGGTTCAATCTGAACCGCATCTCCATCAAGAAGTCATCAGCACGATGCAAACCACAAATGATCTCACAAACATCAAGAAGATGACTCTCGATCCAAAATCTCAATTGACGAAAAAATTTAAGATTCTAGTCTTCAAAACGTACAAAAGGATGGGATCCCCGTTCACCCATTTATCTAACTACAACCTCTAAATGCATATCCAGGATGTAATCCTATGAGTGATAAAGAGTATGCTATCCTCTACTATATTCAAAATATCCCTTATCCTGTATATGAGTCTAAGACATGAAGGAATCAACAAAAAATGGGATGATCTATGTCGTTCTTTTCTTAAGAAGTACGAATACAACGAAGATCTTGGAGTCACACGTAAAGATTTGGAAATGCTAAAATAAAATGAGGGAGAGACAATTGGGACTTTTTTCACTCGCTGGAGAGAGAAAGATAGTCAGAGGACAATTTCCCCTTGGAAAATAATCAGATCTAAATCGTGATTAGGAATATCTAGAAGGTTGTACATAATGAAATCGGGCTCATTTGGATCCCATTTTTTAAGGCCCTCGTCCATATTAGGTGTAAGATCAAGGAAATTTTGGTATCCAAATCTTCCAAATCTATTGAGGAACCTTGTTGAGTTGCAAATCAGTTCTCCACCCGCAAGACCATGATAAGATCTTCCATATCTCACACCATCACTCTCATGGTCAGTCCACAACCGGAATCATGTCTGGTTACCAACACTTCCTAATCCATGGGAGCCACCGCGACACCCTATCAACCATGACCCCCTTCGAAAAACTATCAATATTTTCCTCTTCCTAAAGAGCTCCACAGCCGACCAAGAGACTTCATCGATGTCCATGGCATCCCTAGTCAGGTATTCTCTACAATGAAGTTGGATGGTTGCCTAAAGATATCAATCCTAGACCACCTCCTGCCTTTAGGAACTAGCAGTTTGACTCACATTGCGAGTTGCATCTAGGACCTGGTTATATAATCAATAATTGTTAGGCCAAGATATTTTATATTCAAGACTTCATTGATGCATGGAGCCTCATCAAGTTAAAACTCAATTCCGCTAATAATCCTCTACTATATCATCCCAATATCGGTACCAATTCCTTATTAGAAACTCCCATTCCAAACCATGACCCATCCACACTGTTAGTCCCCCTTCATTACAAATAAAGGATGAGGACTCACTCACACATCCAAAAATCCACTTTTTTGGCCATTTTGTCGCCCGCCATAAAAATCATTGCCTAAACCAATCCCACCACTGACCATATGACATTTTTCATTATGGCCATACACTTCTTGTAGACCTACCACTGCCGCCCAGACTTGCTCCTAGTCACAGAATTCATGCTCTTAGAAGAGTTAAAACTCCTTACTCCTTCATTGGATAGAACATATCACTTTGTCGAGTGGGAGGAAATATACAGCAAAGTAGTCCAAGAAACCAAGCACATCACTATCGTGGTGCCAATCCAATCCTCTAGGTGGGGAGGATTCACATTTGAGGCACACATGTTTGCCCTTATGAATTAAGGAACCAACAATATCACCCACTCGCCCTTCGCTTTAAACATATTCTTAGCCAACTCTACGAGAAACAATTATAGTGCTACGTCTTCCAATGGACATACAAAAGAACTTGTTATTCGAACACCCTGATACCCTTGCCCCCAGTGTAAGTGAGTGAAGGAGATTGATAAATCAGGGCTAATGATCATATTATGTGAAAATATCAAGTCTGTTGTGAACTACTATATGAAGAGGGGAGACACCTACTGGAATATAAGATAAGGTCCCACCCTACTCGAATCAAGTACATTCCACATAAAATCCTCAAAAAATAAATGTTGAACCTACTCCGTGAAAACCAAATGGTCATGGTCACCCTGATTCTATTCTAAGCTGAATACAACAGACAACATGGGATAATAGCCTGAGACCCTCCCCAGGAACTAGAAACACAAGTATTTACCCTAGTATCCATTCACATTATGAGAACAGACACTGTAGGCGATATTGACCCCTCTCGAAAGATAATCCCAAAATCAATGCTCAGCCTGAATGCGAGGAACACCACCTCCTACAAATCAAAGCCTACTCTAAGAACCGTAACTACTGAGACCAATCATGTCTATTAAACTCACCTATTAGACAAGGCATTACTAACTACTTAGACCATCTCCTGATTAACAAAAGGAGCACGTCTCCTGGGTTGGGAGACAAATTTTTCCCCAACCCCTAAGTCTGGGAAATGATGATGCAATGCGACTATTTCTCGGGGAAAGTACTCGAACTTTATAAAAAGGAACCACGTCCTTTAAAGCTCCCAGGATATGATATTATAAATTTAGGATTGGGTATAGAGCCACCATAGAAGAGCTTGACTGACTTGAAAAACATGAACATTAGACTTATCATATGAAGAAGAAATGCTGCAGTGTGGATAGTTTATAATCAATTCTCTTATGCAGATGACCTCCTCTGTAGTTATTCAACAGTCAGGGCGAGCTCAGTCACCCCAACGTCAATATATACGAGAGTATTCAGTCCACCAGTTGGGACAAATTACCAATAAAAGTATAGTCCTACATCCCTGCTCATAATATGGTTGGACTTTAACCTATTTGTTGTAGGGATATTGTCATGGACCCAAAATTACACCAATGTGGGATGCAACTATGGTAACACAAATATGGGCATTGGTCACATCATTGGAGTCATCGAGTTACAAGACAAAATGACCCATTGAGGCCATGCTCCACCAGAAGGTACCCTTAATAGAAGATACTCCTATAATATGTGGACAAAGATGGTTAACCTGTATCTCAAAGATCACACTCAGGGACACTTCAACAAACTTCAATACATAGTGACCGCCCTAGCAGAGGCTAAATTTGTTAAAGGAGTCTCACCTTGGGAGTCAAAATATGCAAACTACTTGTAATATTACGCGAACATATATTGTGAAGCCGCTAGTATTATAAGAGGCATAAACCTGAAGGAACTTGGGAACGCCTAAAACAAAATACAATAACCCTCCTCTAATAATGACAATGATGATAACAACGAGGACGTCCAAGTACCCTCCTCGGACAACAACAACAAGTACATTTCATAGATTATCTTCGATGATGACATCTAGCCAAGATCATCCATTTCCACAGAAGGTGATGAGCGAGTCTTGGCCACGGTGGCATAAATATCCACCCCATCGAGAATAATGTGTGAATGACTAAAACCAAACCTAGGGGGTTGAATAGGTTTAAAAACTCAATGTGCCCAAATTTCAAATTTCTAAAAACTTTTCCTGATTTTTAAAATCCTTAGAACAAAATATATTCAAATGTCTTGATAAAAACATACACACAAGTAAATCAATTAGATATAAGTGATTATGCACAAGATAACTTATCGAAATCCAATTTTAACCTAACTTAAGTGAACCAAACAACTTAGTGTGAAGTTTTTTATGAAGTCTATTAGATATGAAGATGAAAAAATTGCAAAAAAATCAGAAGATAAATTTACGAGGAAAAACCCAACCTAGGGGTAAAAACCTTACACACACTCAATTACCATTTTTACTTAAAAAGTTAAATTTTACAAAGGTTAGGAAGATACCTCTCATACAATCACAATTATATGGATACCTATCAACCTTCAACTCTCTACCCTAGAAAACGAAAACCCAATCCAAGATTTATAAATTGAGTGAAGAACTCGTGCCTTCCTTGAAGTCACGCCATGCTCTGATTCCTCCAATGAATCAAAGCACCTCCAATTTTAGATTGCGGAGTAATTGATCATACAAAATTAGAAATTGATGAAACTTTGGCTAGGTTGTGAATTTAATTCACTCAAAAACTCCTCGCAAAAATGTAGATCTCATTCTAGATCGAAAAACATTTAAATTCTCATTGAATTTTGCAATTTAGGTTTAGACAGAGAAGAAAAGCCTCACAAATATGAAAATCACCTCAGATGTAGTATTTTAGAATGGGGGAAATATCTCTCTTACAAACGTAGGGAAAACAAGGGTATTTATTGAAAAAATCCAAATTATGATGTCGTCGTGTACACGATAAGAACAGACCCTTCACAAGGTTACAACCAATACACTCCCAAACCCGAAAAGTACCTAGGGTTGTGCGCACGGTCAAAAACTGCAGTTGTACGAAAGGGCCATTTGAACAAACCTATTTTCTAGCCATGCGAACGGCTCTAAAATAAAATCCCTTAAAATGTTTCTTGAAAAACTAGCCTTGAGCCTAAATACTAAAACATACACACCACTCAAAAAGGATATTTAAAAAAAAAAACATTTTATGAAAAATCTCTCAATTTGGAAAACACACGAGTTTGTGAAAAGAGCCAAAATTAAATCAAACTTCTGTAAAAGGAAATAATCTTCATATGCAGCAACATAAGTATTCAAATGAGCGACGGTGATTGATATTTAATCTTTAATTTCAAGGTTCATCTAACCTAAAGTATAACGTGCCTTATAAAAAAATGAATCAAGTCTATTTGACTAGATAGACTCAAATATTTTGACATGAGAAATAGCCAATATAAAAAACTATACAAAACTACATTTTCAATATTTGCCTTTAGCTATTTCGTGGAAAAATCCCCCAAACCCAAAATAAAGTTTATTACCCCTACAAGATTCACATCTCAGTAGCCATATAGTGAAAACAGTGAGAATGTAATGTATAAATCCAAATGACTTACTCAATTCTCCAATGTGAGACCTTTGGTCATGTAGCAATGTGAGGAATCCTATAAAACCTTAAACAACAAGAAACCATTATGCACGGCATGTAAATGGAGTAATCCCACTTCTCAGGAATCCTTAAAAGAATATAATCATACCAACAATTGTGAATGATAAGATAAAAATAAATGAATCATAGATCCCCCTCAATCAAATAAATGAACACAAACAATAAACGGCAAGCATGTTTACAAACACAACTCCTTTCTTCCCAATATAACAAGTACCAAAACTATCTTTTCTCCCCCTAAATATCATAAATAAAGACTATAACAAGAAATCATGTGACAATAACAAAAATAGTATTTTCTCCCCATTTTTGCCACGAATCGACAAGGGTAGAAAATATTATCAATGGCATGTAGGATATATACAAAAAAAGTTACCAGATGATATTAAGAGCCAAATCAAACAATATACACGTGCTTGCAACAATAAATATGGAACATAAAGTATAAAAGGTGTATCGTGACAAACACACAAATCACCCTATCATCAAGCATATATCAATAATCAACATATAAACATATTTCCAAACATAAGCAAGCAAATAACATGACAATTCCCCCTTATGCTAAAGCATGTAGCATATTGACATATATAGATGTGAATCATGGGGAAATAAATCACTCAACTCAATAATTTACTCCTCAAACAAACATCTCCCATTCAAAATTAAGGTTTCCCCCTTTTTTGTCACAATAGAATCAATAACAAGTAACAAAAGTCAATGAAAGATTATGAAAGTTCATAAGGAACATCAAAACATGGATAACACCAATGAAACTACCAGAATATAAACACGAAATATGGAGGGATCATAGTAGAAATGATTATAACTGAAGAAACAATGGCCTACAAATATAGCAACATGCAAACAGATAACATTTAGATTCGCGCGAATGCAAAAATCAACAGCCATGCACAGGGGCATGAATCAGGGCTGTGCGAACAGAACTACCAGAAATCTTCCAGAAATTCATTTTGAAGAAAAACACAGTAAACCACTGAGAAATCAAGTTCAAATACATCCTTATCACTCTTTTTAAAAATACTCCCCCTAAATCACATATTGCAACACAAAACTTCCTCAAGGACACACCTTTCAAACACAAACCAACGTGTATTACTCAAACCAACAAAAATATGTACCCAACAAAATGCATAAATCCTAAGATCAAAGAACAATCACTAACTCAAAACAAAAATACTAACATATATGATAATCACAAAACCAAAAAATCATGCAAATCATACAAAATTATATACTCTAGAGTGTAATATCACTAAAGATTTACAAAATTTAAATTATTTACAAATGTTATGCAAACTAAATATTTTCAATTCACATTTGAAACATAAAAAGAGTATGCTAAGAATCATAAGAAGTTGTAAGTTCATAAAGATGGAAAATAAAAAAATCTTCACAAATTGCATTTTTTGACACATTTAGCAAACTTTTTTTTGTAGAAAAATGTAATAAGATCATAAGTTTGTCTTTAAGATCAACTCCATCTATAAAAATCGCTCTTCAAGTGTTGATTTAATATTTTTATGCCAAACTAAAATAGAAATTTTATTTATCAAAGGCAAAAGCCCTATCTTATTTTTTTTCTATTAAGTTCCTGGCTTGTGGCTCTTTCCAACACGTAGGCTTTTCGATTGATTGTATTTTTAGTTGACACCTATCCAATTGGGCATTATCACATGAATGGTAGCCCTCATCAACGCTTGGAAACGGTGCCTATTTAACTCCAACATAAGATATTTTAACTTCTCTCATATATGGACCATGAAGTTCTTACGAAACCTATGGAATATTGATCTTCACTTTTAAAGGCACAAATGCTTATAAATTAACTATAAGTAACACCATTTCTGAATTCGTGTGGTGTAAAGTGATTAAAAGCTTTCATATAATCAAGGTCAAACTAAAGTCAATGTTTACCATGATTATTTTGAAAAGTTTATTTTTACAAAACACATTCAACAATTCTATCAAAAGTAACCATTTAAGCAACATAACTCCAAATTATGCAATCCTATATATTTTTCAACAGGTTAAGCATGGGATTTAACCAAAAATATTCAAAAGATTGAAAAATCTTTTTGACTTCTATAAAAATAAGTTTAAATAAGATATGTACAAATTTAAAAGTCAAATGTGAAAATGTAGAATCTAGATGCTCTCAACACTCTCAAAGAATAAGCTCACTCTAACTCAAAGACCAAAGCCAAAACACTTATCAAAGAATCATGATAAAGAATATGAAACATGTGAAACATGATAAGCATAGGAGAATCATGATGAACTACCCCAAGGTATGAATATGATTATGTGATACCAATATAGCTACGACATATTATCATGAATCATGGAACATGTGAAAAATCATGAGAATTTAACACAAAGAGCAAATATGTTCGAAAAGAAAATCAATGAGCATGTCATATAGAAGAATCTCAAACATATCAACATAAACATTCAAGAAACATGGTGTAAGATAAGCATGTATGAACATCAAGATCAACATCTATACTAAAGTCTCCATTAGATATCAAAAGATATGAACTAAAAAATGCTTAAGCTAAAACACCAATATACAAGATAGCATGATAAGAATCAATAAAATATAAAACAAACAAACAAACATGTTTTTTGCATTTTTTAGGAATATATCAAACAAAATAACAAAACAAGATATGAGAGAAATAAAACACACATGGATCAAAAAACACTCTTACACGAAATAAACAAACTCAAAATCTTTTTGGATTTTTCTTTAACAAAAACAAAAATAAAAACAAGAAAAAATCAAACGGTGCAAAACATGTATATAAGAAGAATGTAACGCAAACCATATAGAAACACTAATAACACCCAACACATAGACTAGGACATGATATTGAACATGAGATAAGAATATCCTAACTTTGAGAAACACCAAACAATTCAAGCATAGGGTGTATACTCTCTCTTATCAATGAGAGGTGGAGGGACTCTAGAAAATGACTCACCCTTAGAGGTGGAAACACATAAACCAGCATTCAGAAAAAAATTATTTTCCAGAAAATCCCTTAATTAACAAAACATGAGGCTCAAAATTTTAATTGCTTCCTTTTTTAAAATAAATATTTTTCACAAAATGCTTTCCACATTATGTTGTAATCTCATTAACATCCTTAAAAAGCATATTCAATTCCTTTCTAAAATCATCTATCCAATCATGATCATGTCAACTAATAGAAAAAGCCCGAAAGATGAAACAAGATTCCTTATGTTGACCAGTTTTATGGCAATATGTGCACGCATATGTTTCTTGAAGAACCCCCTTAGAATGATATTTAGAAACAATTATTCACTTTCTTTTAATTATCAACAACCGGAAACAAAACTCTCTTAAGTGACCCTCTTTATAGGAAAATGTGCAAATGTAGGATTGAGAAGGTCATTTTAAACTCTCTTGTTCGTTATCAAAATAATGACCTTTGGAAACCACTTGATCATTTTCAACACATTTATCTTTGTAAAAACCTTGGTCAATTTCATCCACTTTCAAAACACTTGATTCCAAAATCAATTTTTCTTCCAAAACTTGATTTTTCTCAATCTCACTCATAAAATATTGAACCATTCTTATTGGTTCATGTTTTGAAACACTTTCCACACTTGTTGACATAAATTAAAAAGAATTTGACTCAACACTTTCCAACTTTTGAAAATCCATATTGTCACCCATTGATCAATAAAATAATTTTTATCCTTTTATTGATTCACCAAAATATAACAGTTTTCATAATTTTTCATACCTTTCATCGAAATACCATTTTCTTCATTTCTATCAAAATATTCTTTCTAAAAAAAACTCACATAATGATCATCCTCAAAAAGTCGACTTATACTAATAAGATTATCCTTAAGTCCTTAAACAAAAATATCATTGTGAAGTGTGATCTTATCGAAAATTCTCACTCTCCCTTTTCGCTCACTCTCGATTTCATTACATTTTCAAAAGTAACCAAATCACCATCAAAATTTTCAAAAGAAGTAAACCAAAATGTTTCACCCTTCATGTGACGTGAGCAATCACTATAAAAATACTAGTCATAGTCAATTGAATTTGAATAAATTATGGTTACAAAATTCTCTAAAGCCATACAACACTTGTTACTCTCTTTTCTCACCCACTTTTGTTTCATTTGACTTTATTTCTCAAAATATTAACTTCTTTTTTAAGTTTCTTCAAATCATTTTCAAGTTTCTTATTCACTCTTTGAAAATCAATTCCTCTTGAAAATTTTAAAAATGATAATTTCTCATCTCTTTGAACTTTATAATAAAATTTCTTTAAGTGACCCCTCGAGTAGAAATAAGAGCACTTGTACATTTGAAAAAGTTTAGGAGAAAATATCACATTCCTTTGTTCAAAGTGTTGAACTCAATGATTTTGAAAAACTTTACAGCTCCTAAGAAAGGTAGTAAATTTTCTAAAAGTAAGAACTTGTTTTTCAATAACTCTTCTTTCAAAATGTTGCTCTTTAGCTTTCAACAACCTTGCATTGGATGACCTTCTGATTCTTCTCAAATTTAGCAACATCCCCATTTGCACTTTTAACGGACAACACTTTATCAATAAGCTTCTTTTCTTTTGAAATATATTTTCCTTTGTTAGATTAAGATGAACTCTCTTGTTCATCTTTTTTTTCACATACAAAACTTATAGTATCATTTAAAGGAGAATCGAAAATATCAAAATTGATTCTCTTAGCACCATTTGGAATCATCGATTTCTCAAAAAGAAGTTTATTTATTTTATTTGAACAATTCTCTAAAGCAAGTTTGACTTTTAAAGCATTTTCTAATAAACTTTTAGGAGGAATAATTTTCTTGGTGTACTCACATTCTTTGAGTTCAAACATTTTTATCTCCTTTTCAAGTGTACTTTCATTTCAAGGAGATCCTCTTTTTTACTTTCAAAAAATGCATTTTGAAAATTTACACGCTTTAACTTACTCTTGAGTTCAAAAATTAAAACCACTTTTTTCTTTCAACAAATCACCTTCGTCTTAAATTTTTTTTATTTTGTTTCGCATTTTGATGTTCAACGTTTTCAAATTAAGAGAGTCGTGAAATAATTTGTTATATGCATGGCTAAATTCACTATATTCCTCATCATCACTATCATCATCCTCATTATGTGAAATATCATTACTAGACTCACTCGATGTAAGTGTAGTGTTCCTAACTGATGAAGAATGTCATGATGAATGAAAACTATCCAGACTCACTTCAAATGCAAAAAAATACGCAACATCCATGGAAAACACACGAAATACAAAAATAGGCACAAAATCACAAATAAGCACAAAATAAATAAATACGCACAAACAAGGATCTAACACTAGTGTGGGTACCCTGAATTTAGCACCACATGCCTGAACGAGTAGCCTCTCCCTAGCGGCACAAAGCCTAGGCCCATCACCTTCGTATTAATCGAATTACCCCACGATCCCATGAAGAGAAGTTGTGGGGAAACACGATTCCATGTAGGGGAGATGGCTAATAAGGAGGAACCCATCACCCCCACTACTCCAACACATACATGTATAAATAAAACCCTAAGTCCGGGGCAGAGGACAAGTTGTATTCTCTGTACTTATTCTTCAGAATATAGAGAAATAACACTGACTGAACCACCGTGGACGTAGGCACTTCTTTGCTGAACCACGTACTCCCGTTGTTGTGTGATTGGCCTTTTATTTGTCTTTTCTTAGTTGCTACCTCTTTCATATTTATTTGTGTTGCATAATAATTGTCACCACAATTGGCGCCGTCTGTGGGAAACGTTTATCTTTCCTTGAGAAGAGCCCACACTGAGAAAAAATCTAAGATGTCTGGTCACAGTAGCAACGCTCCTCAAGCAGGAGATATTCAGGAGCCACCCGCTCCTCGCAGGATTAGGTCTGAAGTCCGACGTTCAGATCAAGGGGCTCGCTTAGAAAGGCCAGCCTCAGAAGAAAGTCAAGGACCAGCAAGGTCCACTCAGATATCCAGATTGATCGATGCATACAAAGCAAGGCTCCACGAGCAAAGGGAGTCTTCTCGCAGGTATGAGGCTGAGAATGCTCGCCTGAAAAGAAGACTGGAAAAACTGGAAAAATAACTACGTCCTGATACCAGGAGACACCCCTATCGCACTCCTAGCCCTCAGGCGAGCAAATCTCGCAGCCGAGGAAGGAGCCCTAGGCGACAATATCAAGGGTTCGAAGGTGGCGACTCAGACGACGACCTTCGCGAGCAACTGAGAAAAGCTCACCGCTATCATAGCCCTGCTCGCAGCGACGACAACATACGGAACCTAGTCCGCAGAGAAATGGACCAACATCCAGCTCACCGCGGCACCAGGTCAACCAGAGAACTCGCCAGGAGAGCCCTCAAGACCCAGATGAAATCGCCCTTCACGAGGGAAATTGAAGAAGAAGAAGCTCCCAAAAAGTTTGCTATTCCAAGGTTCAAGATTTATGACCGGAAGACTGATCCCATTGATCATGTCAGGCAGTACCGGCAGGCTATGACCCTCTGGAATCACCGAGATGCACTGATGTGCCGTATTTTTCCCTCGAGCCTTCATGACGTGGCCCAAAAATGGTTCGAGAAACTCCCTCACCGATTCATCAGAAATTTCAAATCCCTGGCCGAGCTCTTTACGGCCCGGTTCATCACCAGCAGCTCTCATCCCAAAAGGATGGATGCTCTATTGACAATGAAGAAAACTCCTCAAGAGACACTTCGAGACTACGCGAAGAGGTACTGGGAGTTATTCAATGAAGTCGAGGACTGCGCAGAAGAGGTGGCAGTGGCTTCATTCAAAATTGGGCTACCTAGCTCTTTCCTCCTTTACCAGTCCTTGACAAAGAAGGAAGCAACCACCATTGATGACCTGATGGCTCGGATTGAGAAATACGCAAAGGTGGAAGATGTCACCCGCCTTAACGTAGGTGAAAATGGTCGAGCCAAGCTCGCCACGAAGGGAAGTGAGAAAGTTGATAACCAGAAAAAAGGAGGAAAGAATGGGAGCAAGAATGGCCCCAAGAACGGAGGGAGCACTGACGTTGCAAAGTCGTTCCAGGCGGTCAACACCATCTTCAAAGAACCAATTTACAAAATTCTCGCTAAGATCAAGGATGAGCCGTTCATCAAATGGCCCCGGAAAATGGGAGGAGACCCATCGAAAAGAAGCAATGCGCTGAGATGGACCTTCCACAAAGAGGGAGGACATAAGACCGAGCACTGCAAGGCTCTTAAGTCCCACCTCGAGGAGCTGGCCCAATCCATAAATTTGAATGACTTTGTGGAAAGGAAGGCAGAGAGAGTGACTGTCCACAAGGAGGCAAAACTCGACAACGTATTAGAAGACGACACCGAACACGAATTCGCAGTAATCCATGGAGTATCCGATGTTAAGTAAATCCAGGGCAACTCAGCTCGGATGGAGGTAAAGAAGCTGACAGCAGTAATGCAAGCTTTTCAAATTGATCCAGCAAAATCACAGGCAGGAAAACGCCTGCGAGCAGAGGACATCAACTACAACTAGCATATCGTTTTCACGGATGAAGATCTTGTGGGAGTGAGGACCCCACATCACGATGCCTTAGTCATTACACTCAGGATAGCCAACTTTGATATCGACAGGCTGCTCGTCGATCAAGGAAGCTCATCCGAAGTAATGTACATCGACCAGTTTAAAAAATTGAAGTTGAACATCGCCGACCTGAAGGGAACCACTGTTCCTCTGGTCGGCTTCGTTAGAAAAATGACCATGCCTCTGGGCAAGATAGTACTACCAGTGCTCGCTGGAAATGTTTCGAAAATGATCGAATTCTTGGTGGTCGACATCAATTCACCGTATCAAGCCATCCTCGGCAAGGGATGGCTTCATGCAATGAAGGCAGTCTCCTCGACCTACCACCAGAAACTCAAATATATCACCGAGCGGGGAGTGATGGAGATACATGGCGACCAGGCGATGGAGAGAAAGTGCTTCATAGCGGCCATCCGACCAAAGCCAGAGAAAAAAGACGTTCAACCCAGCGAGAAAGTGGAGGAAGGTGCAATCCCTTCTAAATAGCAATTAAAATATGGAAGGCCCGGAGTGGAAGAGACCAGGCTCCTCCCCT
The DNA here is from genome assembly GCA_949130495.1 of Sambucus nigra. NCBI lineage: Eukaryota > Viridiplantae > Streptophyta > Magnoliopsida > Dipsacales > Adoxaceae > Sambucus > Sambucus nigra. Next base: position 392,280,132 of record OX422216.1, read on the forward strand.
CCGAGCGTGTTGTAGAGGACCTAGTAGAAGTAATTGCTAGAGAAGGTGACAACAACAGAGTCTTCCTAATCGGGACCTCACTCACTGACCAAGAGCGAAAGGATTTGTTAACCTTACTCAGAAGCAAAATAGATCTTTTTCTCTTGGGAACCCTATGAGCTGCCAGGAATCGATCCCAATATGGTCTGCCATCGGTTGCACGTCAATCCCACATTCAAGCCGATAGCACAGAAGGCACGACGAACTGCTCCCGAGAAAGCCAAAGAAATAAAACAAGAAGTCGAAAAACTGCTGGATGCAGGATCCATACGAGAAGTGCAATTCCCCAAATGGTTATCCAACCCAGTGGTAGTTCCAAAAAGTAACGGGAAGTGGAGAGTTTGCATAGACTTCACTGACCTCAACAAACCCTGCCCCAAGGATAGCTTCCCTCTTCCGAAAATAGACCAACTAGTAGACGCCACTGCAGCTCACGAGCGAATGAGTTTCCTGGATGCATACTCAGGCTATCACCAGATTCCCCTGTATGCACCAGATCAGGATAAAACGGCATTTATCACGACGGTTGGTTTGTTACAAGGTCATGCCTTTTGGGATAAAAAATGCAGGGGCAACCTATCAGCGGCTGGTTACTAAAATGTTCAAGAATCAGATGGGAGACACGATGGAGGTCTACATCGACGACATGCTTGTCAAGAGCAAGGAGAAAGAAAACCACCTTTCGGACCTGGCAAGTACCTTCGAAATCCTCAGGAAATACCGAATGAAACTCAATGCGAGCAAGTGTTCCTTCGGTGTCCAGTCAGGAAAGTTCCTTGGGTATTTGGTCAGCAAGCGTGGCATAGAGGCAAATCCGGACCAGATTGATGCAATTAAACGGGTGCAACCTCCTCGCACAATCCGCGATGTACAGAAGCTCACTGGAATGCTCACTGCTCTAAATCGTTTCATTTCTAAATCCTCCGAGAGATGCAAGACCTTCTTCCAACTCTTAAAAGGCAGAAAAACGGTAGAATGGACCCCAGGTTGCTCGCAAGCATTAGGCGAGCTCAAGTCCTACCTAAGATCCCCACCACTGCTTGTCATACCACAGCAAATGGACCCTTTGTACCTCTACCTCTCTGTATCCAGCCATACTATCATCTCAGCGCTAATGTGTGAAGTTACAGGGATCCAACATCCAGTCTATTACGCGAGCAAAACCTTACTAGACGCCAAGCAGCGCTACCTGCCATTGGAAAAGCTCGTATTCGCCCTAGTAATGTCCTCGAGGAAACTGAAGCATTACTTCGAAGCTCACACAATCATTTTCCTTACACACACCCCCTCAAGGCTGTCCTAAGGAAAGAGGATTTGTCGGGCAGACTGTCTAAATGGTCAGTCGAGCTCAGCCGGTTTGACATCCAATTTCAACCAAGGACAGCTATCAAGGGTCAAATCCTTGCTGACTTCATAGCTGAATTCACAGGCGAAGAACCCTTCGACCAGCCTAAACCAACAGAACAAAGCAACCAGGCTACAAGGGAAGGCTGGAAACTATTCGTTGATGGAGCCTCCAACTCAAAGGGGGCAGGAGTAGGAATTATTCTCATCACTCCAGAAAATACAGTCCTGGAGCAAGGAATCAGGCTGGGATTTGCAGCCTCCAACAACGAAGAAGAATACGAAGCCTTAATAGCAGGTCTCCAAAGGGCGCAAACTCTAGGAGAAAAGCATTTACAAGTATTCGGAGACTCGCAACTAGTTTCCAATCAGATAAGTGGAGACTACAATGCGAAGGACGAGAGGATGGCAGCCTACCTCTCCTTGGTAAGAAACTTAATGATGAACTTTGAAGAAATCAACATCCAACAGTTTCCCAGGGGGCAGAACAACCACGCTGACGCCTTGGCAGCCCTAAACTCGGCAGTTGATTCCATCCTTAAAAGGATAATCCCTATCGATTTCCTTAGCTGCCCGAGCATTTACCCCAACTGCGAGCTGACCAAAGAGAAACAAATACTCCAATTGGAACCGGCCCCAAGCTGGATGGATCCCTTGAGAGACTATTTGAAGAACGGAACGCTCCTAGAGGATAAGAGGACTGCCCACCAGATAAGAGTCAAAGCTGCTCGCTTTCACTTATCCACGGGAGGCGACTTGTATAAAAGATCTTTCTCCGGCCCCTACCTTAGATGCGTCCACCCAGGCAATGTCAAGACAGTGCTTCACCAGCTTCACGAAGGAATCTGCGGGAGTCACGTCGGAGGGAGGTCTCTAGCCTTCCGAGCAATAAAGGAAGGTTACTGGTGGCCATATATGCAAAGGGACTCCGCAGTATATGTCCGCAGATGCCTAAAATGCCAGCTTCATGCCCCCATGTTCCACCAGCCTGCCAGCGAATTAAAATCCCTGACCAGCCCCTGGCCTTTCGCCCAGTGGGGAATGGACATCGTGGGACCACTGCCCACCGCTGCCGGCAATCGCAAATACCTGTTGGTCGCAACTGATTACTTTACCAAGTGGATCGAGGCAGAACCACTGGCGAACATCCGAGATGCTGACATGATGAAGTTCATATGGAGAAATATAATCACTCGATTCGGGATCCCCAGAACCATCATCACTGACAATGGAACACAGTTCGAGAGTGGCCCCTTTCAGAACTTCTGCGACCAACACGGGATCAGGCACCACTTCAGCTCGGTAGCTTATCCTCAAAGCAACGGACAAGCTGAGGCTTCCAACAAAACAGTGATCGCTGGGTTGAAGAAGCGGTTAGAGCGAGCAAAAGGCGCGTGGACAACTGAGCTACCACATGTCCCGTGGGCGTACAGAACGACTCCTAGGCGAGCCACAGGTCAAACGCCATTCTCACTAGCATATGGTATGGAAGCGGTCATCCTATTAGAAGCAGGATTGCCTACAATGAGATCCGACCTTTTCGAGCAGGGTCAGAACGATCAGGCTTTGCTCACGGAACTCGACTTGGCCGACGAGCGCAGGGAACTTGCCCTAGTAAAACTAGCGAGCTATCAGCAACATCTCGCGAAGCACTACAGCAAAAAGTTCAATCCGAGGAAATTCGAAGTTGGGGACTATGTCCTAAGAAAGGTCCTGGGCAACACAGTGAATCCATCAGACGGTAAACTCGGCCCGAACTGGGAAGGACCTTATGAGATAATTAGAGACGATCTGCAAGGTGCCTATCATTTGAAAACGATGGAGGGCAGAGAGATACCACGAGCATGGAACGCAGCTAATCTCAAGAAATTCTACTTTTAGGAGTTCTATTGTTAGATCTTTTATTGTACTCATTATGGGAAAAAGACAGTTTATTTCTCTATTCGCCAATGAAAATCTCTCAGTTGATCACTCTCTAAAAAGTAACAATTATATCTTATTGCACATCCTTTTCAAATCACAGGTATAATGGTTGACATAGCAGGGGAACACCCCTCCTCAGGTCATCGTCATGAAGCACGACAGACCTCTTAGCATTGCCCATGGCAATATATGAAGCCCTACAGAGCATTCTTAGGCATCAAACCTACTTTGGTTAAAAAAAATCATAACCGGATGAAGACATCCAATAACAGGTGTGTCCTCGCCAATTGCCCCACTTAGACCTAAGGGAGTGTGACGACACGACCTAAAAGGTAAAGAAAGGGCACAATGGTATTCTTAATACTGAACTGGGCGGACTCTCACATGACAAGATAAAAAAGATTGTGAAGCTGCAAGAATATAACAAAGATTGGATAAACACGTTTAGTCGGCAAAATCGCCCAAAACTCAAACTTTCCATTAATCTTTTATATTTACAAACAATAATAGTACATGTTTAGTCGGTAAAGCTCGCCCAAAGCATTTACAATTATTAAAAAAAAAAAATTATCAAGAAGGTGGAAGCCTCCGAGCAAGGTAGTCAGCAACCTTAGCTCTCCTCCTGTCATCAGGAGCAGGATCGAACTCCTCAACGACCTCATTTGCGTCCAACTCCAGTAGTCTCCGGGGAATAGCATCGATGGGAATCCATCGATCATCTCGCCTGAATGGATTGGCCATCAGAGTAGAGGGAGACATCTCGTGCCGGTACCACAATATCGAGTTCCTCGGGACCTGCAGCTCTTTGAGATCACTCAACCACCCCCTGATGAAGGAAAGCTCCTCGAACTCTGATAATCTTGTGGGAGCATCCAGCCAGCTCTGATGATAGCCATCAGTCCACACTTGGCGAGGGCCCTTCTTGAATAGATGCCGCAGTCGGGTGACGTCCCTCTGGAGCCCAGCAGCAGTCACGTAAGCTCGCCGGACATCGCTGCGCAGCTCCTCCATTTCCCTCTCACGCTGCTCCTCAACTTCCCTACTCCTACCCCGTGTACTCCTACCAGCTCGCGGGAGGGGAGGCCGAGCAGCTCGCGATGAGGAAGAGCCTTGTAGGACTGCCGAAGCGGTGCTCGGCGAATGCTCCTTAAGCTTTGAGACCTCCCACCTCAGGTCGTCATTCTCCCGCTGAAGAAACTCCATGACTTGATTGATCTCGGTGGCCTCCAGTAACTTTTCTCTCAGCTCGCTAACTTCTTCCTGCACCGAAGCTCCGATCTTTTCCATTTCCTGGAGCCTGTCCTTCAATTTGGCCACCAGCTCGGACTGATCCTTATATTTCTGGTTCCTTGACTTAGCAAACCTGCAAAGCCTAGCAAAGGCCTGGCGAACGGAAGGGCTTGCATTAGGACCCAGAGTCCTACCTAATTGGGAGGTAACAGGAATATAGTCATCCACATCAACCAACTACAAGTAAAAGAAAGAGAAAAGAAAGGGATCAGCATAAACAAAAATAAAGTCTTTTCATTGATAATGAGCAAGGTTACATCAGATCAAAAAAGGAAAAAAGTTACAAAGAATCCCTATCACTTAGCAACCTCGGTGGATGGACCCTTGTCTTTATCAGCATCAGCAGGGGCATTACCCTCTGCAGGGGTATCCACTGCCTCCTCGACCAAGGGAGCATCAGAAGGAGTCGCCCGAGAAACAGGATTGGTGCCTTCAGCAGTTGGGGCTGGGTCCTCATCCACGACTGGCTTTGGCCCTGGATCATGCTCGTCAAAGAGTGGGGATGCAACATCCACCCCAGCGGCTATGAGGGCCTTGCTCCACCCTTTCTTGAAGTTCAGACGGCTAATATAGCCTATCTGAACCTCGGCGTCTTCATACGCAGCAGCCCAGCCAGAATTGTACGAATCTTCTTTAAGAGTGGTTGCCTGGGCTTTCTCCACCTCCAGCTGCTCGGCAAGAACCATGTTCTTCTCCACAAAGTCCAGCTTGTTCGAGCAGACCTGATCATACGACTTCCTCATATCGCCGAGCTCCCTGACAGCATTATCTCTCTCGCGAGCAGAATTAGCAAGGGCCGAGGCAGCTGAAGCTCGAGCCACATCAGCAGCCTTCAGATCGGCCTCCAGCTGAGAACCCCTGGCCACCAGAGTAGACTTCTGCTGCTCCAGCTCGCTGTTCCTTCTCAACAGCTCGTCGCGAGAGCGATAGGGCACAACAAAGTCAGTCACAAACTGCAAAAAACAAGGGAAGGATCAGAAAGAAGAAACCATCAAAACGGATTAAAAGAAGTTGGGAATTAGAAAAGGAACCTTACCAAGGCGAGCCTCTGGCTAGCTTGCAAAGCCAGTTGATCGGACCCTGACGCCCTCTCACGATCTGCAGGGAGGACTGCCCTCTCAAGCAGCGCAGGGGCGAGCTAAGGAGAGGTGGCCACCGAAGCCCCCTTAGGAAAAGCAGATACTGGGACCAAGGCTTGACCAGTTTTGGTCCTTAGTTCCATCTTCCTCCTCTCCTCCTCCTTTTCTTTCTCCCTCCTCTTTCTCTCTTCCACCTTCTTCCTCTCCTCCTCCTTTTTCTTCTCCCTCTCCCTCGCCTGCTCCTCCTCTCTCTTCTTCTTCTCTTCCTCTTGAGAGGAAGACCGAGAACCAGTAGCTATGGCCCCGGAGACACTCTTCGATTTCTTGGACCTCTGTGCAAGAAGCACATCATCATCATCATCATCATCATCATCATCATCATCATCATCATCATCATCATCATCTCGGATTAAATTCTTCCTGGGAGGCATTTCTTCACCTGAACTGCTGGTAGTACTCGAAGAACTGCTACTATCAGCACTGCCTCCACCCAAATTACTCACAACACCTGCAGGCTCACTCTTCGAGCTGCTCTCTTTTTCGTCCAATTGGATGGGCTCAGCAGAAATCTCTTCGGAAGAGTCAAAGTCCAGAACAGTATCCACAGGTTTGGCTATGAAGCTGGAGCCTGTGTTCTTGTATTCAAGCAGAAAAGCAGCAGACCTAGGATGCTCGCCGTCACCCAAGGGTTCCCTGATGTTCCAAGCTTTCACCAGTTCTGAGATACGAACCTCGCTGAGAGCAGGCTCCAAGTTCTTTATCTTCGCTGTAAAAGAAAAAGCAAGGAGAAGTTAGAAAAATCACAAAGTCAGCAAAGGTTGAAATAATAATCTGGCATCTACCTATATATTCTTCCCCATAAAAAGGAACAGTGAACCTCTCAGACCTCGACCCTTCAAATTAGGGGGAAAGTTGCCAATTCCTGACAAGAAAACCTTCTTGCCAGTAGTCCTTATGGGAATCAGGTAGATTTACTACCAATACCCTATCAGGGCTCCTAGCCTTAAGGTACAGAACACCTGAACTCGTTCGAGAAAAGGAGTAACAAAAACAGACCTCGGCAAGCCCTAACTTTGTGCCATACAATTGATTTATCCTATGCACGCCGTTCACTATTTTCCATACGTTAGGCGAACATTGTGCAGGCACAATACTGAAGTAGCTAAAGAAGTGCAGAAACAGATCATTGGGAGGGAAGGTAAGTCCCCCCTGGGAGAGCAACAGGACGTGAATCCAATGTGCATCCTCTATATCCCTAACGTTCCTAGGAGGCGAGGCACAGCACTCAATCTCTACCCACTCAGGAATACTATAGAATTTTCTAAAATCAGCCACTGTCCTATTTCCAATCTTCGCCATTGGAAAAATACAAGAAAAACTACAAACCAAAGAGAAAAATGCAAAAAGCACGAGAGACTTACAAGACAGAAGATCAGGTCAAATGGCGAAGAAGCAACGAAAGTTGAAATCGAAAACAGAAGGTACTAAGCGCAAGAGCTCTCAGAAGATGGAAGATTGCTGGAAAAGCGTGAAGCGACAAAAAGAAATGCGCCTTATTCCAACGAGCCTTCAAGTCTAATCATAGCGCACGGATAGCGAAGCGGGTGCCGCCAAAGTAACTTCACAGTTTTCAAAGAAATCAACCATAATAGCTGATTATTTAAATTCATTGGACCTGTAAAGATGGCCCAACAAATTTAGGGGAAATTGTGGGTACCCTGAATTTAGCACCATAGGCCTGGACGAGTAGCATCTCCCTAGCGGCCCAAAGCCCAGTGCCATCACCTTCGTATTAATCGAATTACCCCACGATCCCATGAAGAGAAGTTGTGGGGAAACACGATTCCATGTAGGGGAGATGGCTAATAAGGAGGAACCCATCACCCCCACTACTCCAACACATATATGTATAAATAAAACCCTAAGTCCGGGGTAGAGGACAAGTTGTATTCTCTGTACTTATTCTTCAGAATATAGAGAAATAACACTGACTGAACCACCGTGGACGTAGGCACTTCTTTGCTGAACCACATACTCCCGTTGTTGTGTGATTGGCCTTTTATTTGTCTTTTCTTAGTTGCTACCTCTTTCATATTTATTTGTGTTGCATAATAATTGTCACCACAACTAGCATGTTAATGCTAACACAAATTGAGCACCAATGCTCTGATACCAATTGAGAATAATGTATCAATGACTAAAACCAAGCTTGGGGGGGGGGGGGGGGGGGTGAATAGGTTTGTAAATTCAATGTGCCTAAATTTTAAATTTCCAAAAACTTCTACTAGTTATTTAAATCCTTAGAACAAAATCAAATGAAATGTCTTGTTAAAAACACACACATCAGTAAATCAATTATATTTAAGTGATTATGTAAAAGCTAAGACACCTAAGTCCAATTTTAACCTAACTTGAGTGAACCAAACAACTTAGTGTGAAGTGTGTGATTAAGTGTGTTAGATATGAATATGAAAAAACACAAACAAACCACAAGACATATTTTATGGATAAAAAAAACCCCACCCAGGGGTAAAAAACCTCACATGCACTCAATTTTCGTTTCTACTTGAAAAGAAAATTTTACAAAGGTTAGGAAGATACCTCTCACACAATCACAATTGTATAGATACCTATGAACCTTCAACTCTCTGCCATAGCAAGAGAAAACCCAATCCAAGCTTCATCATTTGAGTGAAAAAATCGTCTTCCTTGAAGTCACTTCATGATCTAATTCCTCCAATGAATTAAAACACCTCTAATTTTAGGCCGCGAAGTACATGACAATACAAAACCATAGATAGATGAAACTTTGTCTAGGTTGTGAATTCAATTCACTCAAGAACTCTGCACAAAAATTAGATCTCATTCTAGATCTAAAAAAATTTAAATTCTCAATGAAATTTTCAATTTAGGTTTAGAGAGAAGAAAATCCTCACAAACACGAAAATCACTTCAGATTAAGTATTTTACAATGAGGTAAAAGGCTATCTTATAAATGGAGAGCAAATAGGGTTATTTATAAAAAAAAATCCAAATAAATTGGTCCGTTCGAACGTACCCAACTCAAAATGTATTTAGGGTCATGTGCACGGACTCAAACTACAACCATTTAAATGGTATGTTCGAACGTACCTATTTTGTAGCTGTGCGAACGGATACAAAATAAAATCCTTTAAAAATGTTTTCTTACAATCTAGCCTTTAACCAAAATACTAAAACATACACACCAGGCAAAATAGATATTTTTCAAAATTGTTTTTATATCAAATCTCTCAATTTAGAAAACACGCGAGTGTGTGCAATTAGCCAAAATGAAATCAAACTTTGGTAAACGGATATAATCTTAATATGCAACAACAAAAGTCTTCAAATCAGAGGTGGTGCTTAGTTTTATAAAAAATCTCTCATTTAGAAAACCCGCGAGTGTGTGAAAATAGCCAAAATTAAATCAAACTTTCGTTAAAGGATATAATCTACATATGCAACAACGGAAGTCTTCAAATGACAGGTGGTGCTTGATTAAATATTCACGATTCATCTAACCTAAAATATATTGTTCATCACTCATAACTAATCAAGTTTATTTTACTTGATAGACTCAAACGTCTTGACACGGGAAATTGCTAATATAAAAACCTATACAAAATCTACATTTTATACCCAAAGCTCTAACATAGCCATATGGTGGATAGATAACTCCATGTCCTGAACCTTCTTCAAAACTCAAAGCAAGGCTCCTAGAAGCTTGAAACTAGCCCCCACCCTTGATTGGACCAAGGTGATGGCCCCAAAGCCAACACCGCTTGATCACAAACCTACATCCTTGACTGGCCCTCTACTCCTTCTAGAAAAAGCTGAACAGGAAGCCCAAACATAAACCGTACTCTCTCCAAACAAAGAAGTCAACTTCATCACCAGGTCAAGTCGATATTACACTCCTTCGAACCCAGTTTGTAAGGAAAAAGGATCCCCTGAAGAAGTTATCACCCCTCCTCCTCATAAGAATAAAAAAATCCAAGTATAACTTCATCGAACATCAACTAACATCACCATCTGGGAGTTACTATCCATATCCCAAGAGGATCAATCCATTTCTCAAGATTTTATACCTACAGACCTGAATCCGAACGAAAAGTCTACTACCATCAATTTCATCACCACGCAATAACACATCAACTTCTTTGATGAAAATCTCCCTATGCAAGGACACAAGCACCGATTCATGCTACACATCACCACAGAGGCATGTGGAAAGATTGCCCCCCTCATACTAACAGATAATAGGTCCACATTAATGTGTTCCCCCTCTGCACCTCTAGTGGTATGGGATACATGGCCTCGAAGTTTACACCATCTTCTACAGCCATTAGACCTTATTAGAACACTCATCGAAAAGTCCAAGGGCCAGCATCCTCACTCTCATAATAGGTCCTATCAAATGTGATGTTCAGTTTTAGGTACTTGACATCCCAACCAGCTTCAACCTCTTGCTTGGAAAGGCTTAGATAAGCCTGATGGGGTCATTACACTCTTCACTTCAAATAAAAGTTAGGTTTTCATTTGATACAAAGGTCATCACAATCCAAGGGGGTGATGCCTTGGACATAGTTACCAGCACTAATACCACTACCCTCCTGGATACCCACCAGGACAGTAGCGACATCTTCCTCGATGAAGTACGAGTCATCCTACTCACTCACATGATAGAACAGGAGTCGATTATCCATAGTGTAAGCGCCCGAATCATCCACAAAATAGGATACATGCTAGGATTCAAACTTGAAAGGAATCAACATGAAACCCTCGAAGCCATTACTGCCAAGGAACATAAGGGAAAGATCGATCTTAGGTATACTCCTAATAGTAAAGCTCCAACCCTAGGTCCCAAAGAACCCCATCAAGGGTGGAATGGATATTTTCTCCTCCAAGGATAAGGCCTCCTCTATTATGGACTTACTAAACCATGGTGGGATGAAATAAATAAAAATTTACAACACACGATGAATCTTCTATGAGGAAGGACTATACGTAGATTATGGGAAAACCCACAAGTTCAATCGGAACGAGCTCAACGTGTCATGGATTACTAAGGAAGACAAAAAAATCTTCAAGATAAAACTTGAATGGGGATTAGCCGTGTTATTTCCTGATGAAGTTGCTCAAGTAGCAAAATTAATTCCTCAGACTTAAGCCCCACTAAACTCTTCCATGACTAGTAATCACCTCCTCCACTTATGATAGCACAACTGAGAAAGGATGATTAGTCACCATCCCTAAACTCAATATATACCTTTGTAAACCAGACTCAATAACTCCACAATCTAAAGCACCATCTTTGTTCGAACCTCAGGATGCAACGTACCAGCCCATAGTGGGACTACTAATGGAATAATGGATCCATCATCTCTTACTACAATGCCTCTCTAAGACACTCCTATACACTGATCCTGTGGTAGGCCGAATGGAAAATATCGCTATAAACTCAATGGTAAAAACATTCCATCTCAAGGAGAACCACCTACATCAGATCGTAGTCTGTACCAAGGTTCTAGAGCACTCTAAGAACACTCTAAAGATCATCCAATAGAATTCGACCAATTTCATCACAATTATCATAGGAATTATTGTACTCAATATCATAACAGAGAAAGAAGTCAAAGGGTTACTAGGCCAGGTATAATTCATAAGTCAGTTCATCAACCAACATACTGACATTCACGGATCGATATCATTACCCCCAACCAGGACAACCTCTCTTACTTTATATGACTATAGATAACATAAATATCGGGGACCTGTTGGCCTAATACGTAATGAGTTACAGAAAGGAATGAACCATACACTAAATCAATCAAAAAGTAGTGTCATATGAGCTCAAATACACCACCTTAGAATATACTTGTGTAGATCTTATATGAATCACTCACAAGATCCATTATTATATGATGTCCTTCAGCATACAACTCATATCCAGGATGGACCCCTTGAAATACCTATTGGAAAATCCCTCTCTCTGTAGTCGAATGGCAAAATGGTTTCTCATGTATTCTGAGTTGGAAATCACATACATCATAAAAAATGACACCAAAGGGCGATCCATCTCTGACCTTCTCGTAGGAAAACCCTTGTTCGACGAGAAAGAGGTCGCGAGGTAGAATTACATGAGAAGGATCTCTTTGCCTTAAACAATAGAGAAACTTGGGAACTCTACTTTAATGTGGCCTTCAATAAAATATGATTCGTCATCAAAATTCTCCTTACCTCTCTTGACTCACCACGATAACCCATTACTATCAAACTCACCTACGAGTGCATTGACAAAATGACTAAATACGAGCTTGTATCACAGGCCCCAAAATCTCCATTGAAATTAGAATCACCGACCTAAAAGATTATGGAGACTCAAGCCTCGTTATCAGCTAGATATTAGGCAAATGTAAAATCTAAGAGGATAAAATGCAACCTTATCATGCCTAATTTGAACAAGTATCTTCATGATTCAAGAATATAGAATTCGATTTCCTCCCAAGAGATACAAATAACTTCGTAGATGTATTTACCACCCAAGCCTCCATGGTAGACATGCTATAATGAACCGTATAAATCACATTCACCATGACTAGTTGGAGCGCCCTTTCTTCCTATTTTGAGATCGATGCCAATGAGGAAACGACAGTAGGACCCACGGTCTGGTACTATGACATATGGAAAGTGCTCAACAAAAAACATTACCCACTAGATGATTCCCTAAATGGCCGACTTATCTTAACATGATTGGTTTCCCAATTCATCATTAGTGGGGGGAAACTTTACAAAAGATGATTCGATGGAATATATCTATGCTGCGTTATAGAAGATGAAACCCTCGGGATTATAGACAAGGTCCATAGTGGCGAATGTGTCCCTCACATGAGTGGTCACACCCTCTCTAGAAAAATACTCAACATTCGTACTATTGGACCACCATGCAATAGTATTGCATGGATTATGTGAAGAGGTGCCTCAAATGTCATATTTTTTCCCTCGATAACATCTACCTCTCCGAGATATCTATTGCATAACCTCACTTTGGCCTTTTATCCACCTAGGGGATAGACATCATAGGGAAGGTTATCCATGAGGCCTCCATCGAGAATGAATCTTTCCTAGTCTCCACTGACTATTTCACTAAATAGGTCGAAGCCTAATCTTACACAGTATTAAACACTAAGAAGGGAGCTAAATTGATACATAAGAACATCATCTTCCACTTCGGTGTACCCCAAGAGCTGGTATCAGACAATGGATCTAACTTTGAGAAATAGGTCTCAAACCTACTACATTAATACGAGATTGCTCGATATAAGTCCTCCTTATACATACCTCAAACCGATGGATCAAACAAAGATGCTAACAAAAATGTCAAAAAACATCATTAGCAAAATTACAGAAATCTACGACGACTAGTCAGAAAAACTCTCATACACCCTTTGGGGCTACCGAACTACCGAGGATAGGGGCCAACCCTTAATCGTTAGTTTGTGGCATGGAAGCAGTCTTACTCATAGAGCTCAAAATACCATAATTATAGGTCATGCTCGAAAGCCAAGTGGCCAAAACAAATTGGGTCCAAGACTACTATGACGAACTATCTCTCCTCAATGAGAGAATAATAAAGGCCACTTATCACAATCAGTGCTACAAGTAGCGTATTACCGGAGCATTCAATTACAGGGTTAAGAAGCTAAACAGAAAAAAGGGAAACCTGGTACTAAAAGACAATATCAAACCTTCCTGGATTCTCAGAGAAAAATTTGCCCCCAATTGGGGATGACCCCACTTCATCACCAAAATAAACTCTAGTAGGGAAGCTACCTTAACTGATCTCGGCAGAGTCACGTTTTCCCAATCCTTTAATCTTAACTTATTGAATAAATTCTTTCCTTGAACCTGCCTATGGTGAAAGGGAAAAAAATAGCACAAAAATAATCCATTGTAATGGGAGGGAAGACTATGAAAGCCCATACACATTCTCATCCCTATATAAAAAATTGTGCTTGTGCCACCAACATTTCGATTGAAATTAGTTAAAACACTTAGAGCCCCCAACTTTTTCATTCAAGAGAACTACGTGGACCTGATTCTCCGCTATATTTTTATCATAGACATTCAAAAACAGGAACCCCGTTGTCTTTGAATCGAAGATACGTAGGCAACCCGAGATATCACTTCGATCCCGATCTAAATAAACACCAAAAACCCCAATTGTTCAAGAAAACCCTAATTACGGTCATTGCGTCCTCGCTCCAAAAGAGCCGGTGGATTCTAAATAAATTAAGCATCATAGAATAAAACTGTTATCTAAGGCATTTTGAGACTCGATGGGGACATTCTTATTTAAGAAACAACACGTAAGAGCTAATGCTACAAAATAAGAAACCAAAATAATCCCCATACAAAAATGCACCACTCGTGTACCCGTCTTCCCCAGAAAAAGTAAACATCAAATAATACCCCTCCAAACACCCCATTTTTTGGGATGGATCATCAACATACATAATCATGAAGGACTCTCCATGAAAGGTACCCTATCTTTGCTAAAGGACAACACCCTAATTTTGAGGCTCCAAAAAAAGGCTCTAACCTGATTCAAAAAAAAAAGATACCCCCCCCCCCCTCCTGCTCAACATCAATATAGATATATAGATCACCAATAAGTAGATAAAAGTTTTCCTTCCCTACGACAATCCCATGTAGTATGTGGAAGTGTCCGTGAAAACATCGATGACCAATTGATGCAGAGGCGAGTGCGTCGATGACCAACGTATCAGTAACTTCTGCAAATGGGAAGTGTCGACCAATAGCAACTGAAAATTTAGAAGAAAATAAAGTCAATCAACTTAAAGCACAAAGGAAAAGACATGCCCAAAATATACAAAAATGGGGAATTATCAAGCTCATGTCATTCGTAAAAAGGGACGAATCCAAAATCGGCGTAACCATCCCAAACACAGAGCCACATTGAAGAACATTGACTACTATGTCCTTACCATGGAGGACGATAATAAATACTGACGAGAGAGATGGAAGAACACAATGGTAAACATGAACCGTTGGCGAAAGAGGGATGGCAAAACCAAGAGATTGTGAGGTAGCATCCCTGTCACTCACTAGGATTATCGGCGCAGAAATAGATACCCTCTCCCCCATGAGAAATCTTCTCGACAACAAAAACAAAAAGGGGACATCAAGCATCCTGAAGTTTCCACCACTTCCCCTATCCATGGTAATACATAATAGCAGGGTTATATGAATATCACGAGTAATATAAATTGACAAAATAACAACTTAAACAAAAAGGGAAATGTCGCTAAAAGTAATAAGAGGAACTTTCCCAAAAAGGAAACAACCAACACCATTTAATAGGAATCAAGCCTGTGGAAAAGGATGACCGAACGATCAACCACTTCCCTATAGAGACCAAATGGTTAAAGGAGTGGTTGACCGAATGGTTAACTAACCTAACAATTACAAGAATCTAATTTTTACCCCCCCCCCCCCCGAAGTCCCTACCTTTTCCACATAATCCCGCACCCATCTCAAAATATAGGCAAACCTATTTTAAAATGTTTCAATTTGACAATGAGTATCCACACGCTTACACTCTTAGTCGACTGTCCTTGTGGACACACCTATACTAAATTGGGGTGTGGTTCACTCTATACCATTCATTAAAATACCCCTAACCCAAAATCCACATAAAAATACTAAGAAAAACAATAGCAAAACGTTTTAGGGTTAAAGTACAAATAATTGAAAAAAATAATAAACCCTCTTTGAGGTCCTTTAACCGAACGGTTATCCATTCCCCCAGTAATCATTACCAAATATTTGCGAATCTAACCATGTACATACACATGTCACATTGCTTACATTCACCATACACGTAGAACTTTATATGATCGAACTATCAAAGACCACACATCACCAAACGGTCAAAGGACCAGATCAGACCCTTATAAAAGGAGGTCCCCACCAACCATGACAAGATCCCTAAAACCCAACATTAATTTATTTTTCTAAATTTCTTCAATATTGAGCACCCGAGATGCTCGAAAGCATTTTAAAAAGTCCCTAAGAAATTCGTACATAAAAAAAGTAGCTTCCCGCAAGTGAAGTTCATACTTTTGAAAAGTTGCTTCGTAAAAAAATTACAGGCAGAGCTTTGTGCGCATCCCACAAAAGTCAAAGCTTCTAAATAGATCTCTACCCAATTGGGCACCTCAAGAGGGTAAAATCCCTCGGGAAAACATCGGCTCTCACTATAAGGGTAAAGAAACTATGCACGAATCTCAAGTCAAATAACCATATTTGTATATTGTGATAAACTGTCAATATGTGTTTATCTCTTTTATCTAGGCCCCCATTTAACGGACCACTTGTGCACTTTATAGAGTTTATATTCTAAATCCTGGTTTCTAACCCAACACCTTTATTTAATTGACATGCTCATATGTTAAATAAATGCTAATCAAACACAGTGACTAAATACAAACATGAAAACATACTTTTCAAAACTATTCTAAGGAAACTGTCAGTGAGCCAACTCATCCCAAAACTTTGCACAAGCAAAAGTCTAAAATCAGACTACTCCCACCACTTCTTCGAGCAAACAAAGCCTGTCTCCACAATGGCATCCCTAAATATGTGTTTCCGTATCAATACTAGTCAAGCATCGACCTTTGATTAACATATTTTTAACACACACACACACACACACACACACACACACACACACACATATATATATATATATATATATATATATATATATATATTATATTAAGGACTAGGCTCCATAAATACCGTAATGATGTATATTGTATACTTGGTATCCCATCACCTACACCTGCCAATATGTTCTATTTGTTAGAACTATGTTGAATTTATTCCTTAGTCTCCTTTGGTATGTAAGCACTATACCGAACTATACTCGTGAAGCGCAAGCCTCATAATACATCTCTAAACGTATTATTTGTTAAGGATACCTCCATTTCTAGTTTAAACCTTGTTTCTCCATGACTTCAAGCCAGAACGAGGACTACAATACCCCTAGGATTTTAGCCATGACAATAAAGGATATGTTGGCCCAAAAATATACCCGGGGGGGTAAATGGGCAAATGGGTTTAATGGTAAGTTAAAAAAAATTCTTAACTATGCGTAGATATTAACTGCAATAGAATAAATCAGTGTATAAGAGAGTAATTATTAAACAATAAATGTAAGCAGGCAAGAAAGAGAGAATATTCAGACTTTGCAAATCGAGATTTTAACATGGAGATGATAATCGAGAACTCCGTTATCGCTTGGTTCACTTACGACAGAACCAAAACATTACAAAAAACACTGCTTTACAAACCACGACCATCAAGAATATACCTTCGTCCTTACCCACATTGTACTCATGCAATAATTGCACGCGGCACCTTTATAACCCGCTACAATGACACTACCAGCCAAAAGATAAAATGAAGTTTAATCGTTAGTCATAACAATGAAATTCATAATCAAAACCTAAATCCAAGTAGCTTTACAAAAACAATGCAATAATAAGTTTACAATCTTTCCATAAAAAATAATTAAACAAGTATCACAAGTATATAACTCAAATGGGTTTTTAGGTATAGCTTTAGAACAAGTGGGTATTGGTATTATAACTTCGCTAAAGAGGGTTTAGGATCAGAGCTGTTGTTTCAAGTTGGTTTTCTTGAAGCTTTGGAGTTTTTAGATTTAAAACACTCAAATGGATTTTTCTTGATTTCTCTCTAGAAACTCAAGAAAAGGAATGGCACAGACTTTGGATAATGGAACTTTACAAGAGATCATTGTTGTTGTAGTTTGTGTCTATTATAATGAAAGATGAGGGATTTATTTATAGGGTTAGGATGAAGAAGAGGCCATCCAAATCTAGGTAAAATTATTCGTAGAAAGTTAAGAAATCATGGGATAATAGGTTGAAAGGTTGGGGAAGTTACCAAGGTGAGAAGCCATAATTTTGGCACTTTCATTCGACTAAAAGTCTACTTTTAGTCGAATGAAACTCCTCAGAATGATTTTAAAAAGATAAGATGGGTATCCCAAATGATGAGATGGATGCACTTTTTCTGGGACTTTTAATCGACTGACACTCTACTTTAAGTCTATTAAAACTGTTGGTTTAAGAAAAAATGATGTTTGTGTAGGGTCCAAATGTAATGTCATGACGCGGATTTAAAGGTTATTTAAGTACTTACCCAATCTGGTTCCTACTTTAATTGTAAAGTGCAATGGAACACCCTAAATAATATTTCTAATCCAGTTTTATTCATATTTAGCGTTGCACTTATTAGCATGCGAGTTTGATTTATATTAACTACATGGCAGGACTCAAGGAAAGTGTTCCCAAAGCCAAGTAAACAGAGGTACTAATCTCACATGCAAATAGTTAATTACTCGTATAATGCTCTCAAAGTACGAAACATCGTATAACCTACCGCAACAAGATAAGGGATGTGTGTTGAATGCTCAGTGGGATCATATACAAATGAAATATATAAACGAGTGGCAAAAAGGAGTACTCACACGCTACACTAAATGCTTGTGAAAATATATATATATCTACATATATACCCTTGAAAATACATATACCAATGTATTTAACCGTTTCATTCAAAAAACGTCAATTAATACCACGTGACTTTCTTGACCTTACAAAATAGTCATTTTGTATTATCATATTTTGAAAACTAGCATTCATTCCCATTAACTCGTTATACAAATGACATTAGTTAGGTAAAACCTATCATTTATTACTCAAAGCTCATCAACTCACTCCAGTGTTACTTAATTTTACTTCGGAACTTCCATTCAAGACACGCACATACCGTGTCTAGAAAAATACTTTTTTCTCTAAAAGCCTTATGTAACACACGCTTGTGTTTATTGTGATTCAAATCTTTTTAGGCAACTTACTATCATCAAGTTACCTTGCTTAACCATTTCATTTATTGTCTTATGGACTTTAGACATTATTCTCAATTTACTTGTCCACGTTACATTAATCGGAACAATAATTATTTACGCAAGTTAGGTTATTTTCATCTTATAACTTGTTCCTTATCAAGTTTAATATTACGTCATTATCTTTGGAATTTAGCCAACAACCACGGACTTCTTGGCCTTTAACCACCAGTCTCTGCCGTCATATGCTACATCAGTTACCCTGCTTAATTATTTATCTGGTACCATCTGCATCTTCCATTATCATTCCCAATGTGTTCAACATTTTCTCATGTTCACGTTAATTTTCCTTTTCCAACCCGAAGCCAAAGCCTTAGACTTAACAGTCCATTTTCCCATTATACATTTAGGAAAAATCATTATATTCCATTACAGTTTCACTCACGCGTTGATTTTTACATCGAAAATCATTTTCACTTTAAGGACTTAAATTATTCTTTTCACATTAGTGTCAAAACACTCTTTAGCATTTTTATTTCATAAAAATGTCGCACTTTAAGTAAAATACCAATTTACCCCTTTCTCTTTACGAAAATATGCAACCTTATCCTTACTCAAGTGTTATTCACAAAAAACCCCTTTCAAGTTCCACACTCGACACTTAGGCATTTTAATAATTAAAACACTTGTTCAACTTCTCACTTTGCCAAAAATTACACATTTTTCATTTTAACCATTTTAATAAATAAAATCACGCTTTTTACGTATTAAAATCTTATCTCTTATGTTTAAGCCTACAAACTTTAATTATGAGTTTTAATGCTGAAAACTCATTTTAGTCTTTATTTACACATTTGAACCTCTAAATTTCAAACTTAGTGTTACACACTTTAATTATGACATTTTACATAAGGACCCATACTGAGTCATTTATTTCACACTTAGTCTTCTTTACTTTCATTATTTACATGAGGACTTTAGTTTCATATGTTTACTCATTAAACCCACTTTATTTACTTATGATGAGTACACACACTTTAAAATACCCCTTTAAATGAAATAATTCCTTCACATATAAAACTCTTTATTTAATGTAGGAAAATGCATATTCAAGTTAGGAAAATGGCATGAACTAGCTCAAACATCACTTATCATAGAAATCACATTATCTATATTTAAAACACACATTTAACCCATTGTATTTCATAAAATGTCTATGAACAGTGTTATGAAAATTTTACACTCTTAGAACTAATTTAAAACCTTATTTTAAATGCCTTTTTACTCAAACCATTAAGGGTGCAAATAATAAACACATAACTGCATTATACCCACTTTGTTACACATTATTACACCCAAAATGTGTACAAAAATAATCTGAATGTTTATCAATTTCAAAACTCATTTGAAATATCTCTTTGAAACCCATTTACACAAAAAATCAAATATTTCAACTAGTTAACCCCATAGATGCAAACTAACTAACATCACACATATATTAAGTCTAATACATGTAATTAAAGTAGCTAAAATTATACTCAACTTCAAACCTAAACCGAGGTTAGTATTCCCACCTAAGTATCTGCAAAATGGTGGTTGAAATGGTGGTGCAGGAGGAGCAACCCCCACCTCTAAAGGTGTCCTTAAGGGGTTACCAAAAGATCTTCAAAGTAAGATCCAAGAGTCCTCCATCTCCAAGCTCAAAACCCCCTTCTACAACTCCTAAACCACATCAAAATATTCTCCAAAACTCTCCCTGTAAGTTGTCCCCAAACTCCAAGGTGTTTTAATGGTGTTTGTGACCTCCACAATGGTGCTTTCATGGTGTAAAGATGGTGCAAAAGAAGAGATATAAATTTGGGGTGAAGGAAGAGATCTTTCTTGACCATGGTGATGAAGAAAATCTCATGAAAATAGTGAGATATTAATGGCCAACTCACTTTCCCTCCCATTTCTCTTATAAGGTATTTGTGGTAGTCTTCCACTCTTAACAAACCACCCAAGAGTTTGTGTGTCCCAAATGGTGCAAAAGGGTTCCCAAGGTCTGCAATTTAAGTGGAAAAGGGAAAATACAATGCAAACAACATTGGCACAGGTGACACTCAAGAACCATCTAAAATCAACCCCAAAAGGCTGATTTGCGTCATTTTCTCTCTCTAAAAATATTTTTTTTTGCAATTTTTAACTTGAGATTCATATTCCTTACATATTTTGTCTTAAAAATCATATTTACGCTAGTCGTTTGACCTCCCGGATTGTCCTATACAAGCCTCGCAATAATCAGAACCTCCGCGCAGAACATATTTTTTTTTCGATTTTTTTTGCATGGTAATATTCCTTATATTTTTTATGAGTCTAAATATATGGTTGGAATATTTTTTTGACTTACCAATTGTCCTAAACAATTTGCGCAAAACTGAACTTTCGTAGTGTCGCATACCATCAGTCAATTTGTACCCAGGCTCGCGTAGTGCTCGTTGCTTGTCTGAATCACGTGAAACGTAATCAAAGTACTTAAAATAATTATATAAATTCAAAATAAAACTCATGCGAACCATGCAACATAAAACTTTCTTGTTTAATCCGTATTTCGATATTTTTCTTCTTATACCATTTAAATGTCACGTCGTATTAACCTTGTCTGTATCACATCCGTTGCTTGATATTTTTCCCTCAAACTTAATGGAAATCCTAGCCAATACTATTAGAGATTAAATACGCATTAAAGCGACACATGCATCATGGTATTTTTTTCGTTTAAACCATTTACGTAATACGCCACCTTACGTATTACTTGACGTGTTACACTTAGATTATTTATTCCTCGAATTTTTCTTTGGACAAAACACTTCAAATAACGTTAAATACATATTTTGTAGGGAGGGGTAATACATTCTTCCCTCCTTAGAAAATTTCGTCCTTGAAATTTATGATCATCAAGCTCACAAATCATTCATCCAATAATTAAATTCTAATCCTATATGTCTTTAACACTATAGTTTAACCAAAATATTTTATACCACTAATCGGTTACAACTACGGTGGATCCTAAGGTATTATTGTTAACTCCTAAGCATGCCTAAAATGCCCATATAAACAATACCTCAAAGTAACTGATAATGCGCAACAATCATGCTAACACCCAAAGTACTCATTATCATGAATTATTAGTAACATCGGGATTTACAAGCCTACATTTTATCAAACGATTTGAGTCTTGCCTAGCATAGGCCGATACATACTCAACATCAATAACTATTCACATTAAAAAAATTTAGACAGTAATTCAATCCTAATGGTCTATCCGACCGATATCTCCTACGAGACTAAGCATTTGCCTAGAGTTATCCTGGTTATGACAACCCAAATACACATGAGAGACTACATTCTCAATTCGTAATTTCCCTACAAAGTGCAACCCTAGAATTTAATGTTCTATCAAGTTCTATTATTCATATCTTAGAATCGTGACCTCAAATCCATGATATACGTCATAACTAGCTATACCGGTTAACTAACGACTGTGTTAACCTAAATCTATTAAGTACACATGAAAACTACATGCAACAAACTGCGAGACCACACGTACACAGCAACTAGTGTAAAATAATGGTTCTTTCGAAGAAGAGAATACTCACGTACCGTGACACAACAGCCACTATCTGGACTATCTCGCATCACTACTGAGCTATGCAACGCGACACCTGAATACCAACCCATAATTGAAACAACTTCCCATTATCGGGATAAAAAAAGACACGGGAAGGTGAAATAAATTAGGCAACAACCATTCCAGAACGAAAAAATCGAATTTGGACAGTGAATCATGTCGCACGAAGTACGAACATAACGTACACTTTAAGTCTAAAATTTTCACTGACCTACATGTACGCTAAAGTGTTAGGTTATCCATGTGCCCTGTATTGAATCATCAATCATGATTGTCCTTCTCCATAGACAACGACTTGCGAGCCGATTCCCTTGGGAAGCTAAAATGCTAGGCTCCCTCCTTAAGACTACGGTTAATCTTTATCCCTCATATAAAAAAGAAGTTACATTTCTCATTGCTTATTGTTAATCATTGACCTAACATACTCAAGTCTCCACAATCTCAACATGCGATTGCTAACTTTCAAACCTCGAGATCTTTCTCATCTAGTGAAACACAACACTTACATAATTTTACCGTACGACCCATTGCTAAAATCCTTAGAAATGTCCCATGTGGTCCCAAATCATAACTATCATACTAGTGACAACGACACCTCAATTTCAAGCATTACCCATGCCTAATACCAAATTATTCTCCTCACTAGAGTCATACTAAGCCATACGTGTAGCACACACAGGTGCTATAATAAGTCCTAAAACTCCATTCCGATTGTTATCTCTAAAACTAGGATGAACATCATCGTGTTCTAAGTCTCCCAAGTGCATAACCTAACATTTATCGACCCATTTTCTACATTATCCACAAAATCATACCATAATGCAAACTTATAAATAAAATCATGGCACTAACTCCAAGGTATTACCATAAATGACATGAATAAACCGTATTACAATCACCAATAGCCTATAAGTTCCTCAACACGATAATTGTTTTCCACTGCCTCACAGAAGAGTCACCAAGTCAATCATCTCCAATTGGACATACACATCCTAGCTTAGGAGTCATCATGACAAAAATCTTATCAAGTATAAGAACCAAGCATGGCCACTAAATTATTTCCTCAAAGGCTAAACACTAATCCCAATCACTATGTGTCATACCAATCGTAACTCTATATTCCTGAAGTCATAAGGGATCCCATAATATCAACGAGAGATGTCGACATCACCATACTACGTGGTACAACCTTAAATTTTCCATTACTAGGGTAAGCCTATTACTTTCACTGACACTTCATTATCTAAACCTTAGTAAATATCTCCAAGGAGCAATCATGAGTTCATATAGCTATCCATAACACTAACCCAAGATTAAACGCATCATAGCCTATCATTTAACCTCAACGACTATTCAGCCACGACAACTAATGTGCCTCACTATGCAACCATCACCCTTACCTTCTAAACCACAAGTTAACACTATTATAAACCTTCAGTAGGATACTGGACCTCAAGTATTTCCTAAAAGCATCCAGGCCCACACCCCCAATGCCACAGAAGATCATATTCCTCAATACTACGTTATTATTTTTAAAACCATAAGTTAACACCATCATTTCTAACACTAAGTCCCAAGGACGTCCTAGATTCGTTCTTAAGTTACCCAAACCGTAATCATGTTACTTAGGTGTTCTAATCTCCATAGGATCAATACTTATAAATACACTACTTAATCACCTAGTCCCATAGATGAATTTATAAGCTTTCCAGCTAAGATGCAATGAACATTACTTGACGTCTCTAATACAACTAAGGCTTCTCCAGCCATCAAGTTGCCACATAGTATCTCACACAAGACTACGATGTCATTGCTAATGGTTTATACTAGCACCCATACTCATTAACATATCTACATAAAAAATGCCATGAAACATAAATGGCTACTAACCAAGCCATTTAACCATCTCATAAAGAGATGCACATCGTGCTATCATCCTTGGCATTACCGTTAGGATACGTGATGAAATTATCACATGTCTAGCATGACCGGCCCAAACTGACAATGATGCCAAGAAGATCTACTACCGTCCTCACCACGTCACACTCGAAAGGAACATTGAACCTAAAGCTCTGATACCAAGATTTAACGTCCCGACCCAGATTTAAAGGTTATTGAAGGAATAACCCAATCCGATTCATACGTTAATTGTGAAGTGCAATGGAACACCCTAAATAATGTTTCTAATCCAGTTTTATTCGTATTTAACGTTGCAATTATTAGCATGCGAGTCTGATTTATATTAACTACGTGGAAGGACCCAAGGAAAGGGCCCCCAAGGCCAAGTAAATAGAGCTACTAATCGCAAATACAAATAGTTACTTACCCATATAATGCTCTCAAAGTATGGAACATCAAACAACCTACCTCAATAAGAAAAAGGATGTGAGTAGAATACTTAGTGGGATCATATACAAATGCCATATAGAAACGAGCAACAGAAAGGAGTACTCACACGCTACACTACATGTCTGTGAAAATATGTATATATCTACATATATACTATTTAAAATACATGTACCAATGTATTTAACTGTATCATTCCAAAACCGTTAATTAATACCACTTGACTTTCGTTACCTTACAAAATAGTCATTTTATATTATCATGCTTTGAAAACTAGCATTTGTTCCCATTAACTCACGCAGTTAGACAAATGACATTCGTCAGGTAAAACCTTTCATTTACTTTCAAAACTTTTATTACTCAATGTTCATCAACTCACGCTAGTGTTACTTAACCATAGTTCGGGACTTCCATTCAACACACGCACATATCGTGTCTAGAAAAATACTCTTTTTATTTGAATGCCTTGTGTAAAAAAACACTTGTGTTTCCTATGATTCAAACCTTATTAGGTAGATTAATATCATTAAGTCACCTTGCTTAACCATTTAATTTTTTTCTTATGGACATTATTCTCAATTTACGTGTCCATGTTACATTAATCAGAACAATAATTATTTACGCAAGTTAGATTTTTTTCATCTTAAAAGCCGTTCATTACCAAGTTTCCAATTATGTCATTATCTTTGGGATTTAGCCAAAAACCATGGACTTTATGGCCTTTCACCACCGATCCCTGCCGTCATATGCTACTGCAGTTATTTTGGGGCCTTTCACCACTAGGGACATCATTCCCAGCTTAATTATTTATCCGGTATCATCCGCATCTTCCAATATCCTTTCCAATGTTTTAAACATGTTCTCATGTTCACATTAATTTTCCTTTTTCAAGGCAAAGCCAAAGCCTTGGACTTAACCGCCCATTTTCCCATTATACATTTAGGAAAAATCATTATATTTCATTCAAGTCCTTTTCACGCACGCGTTGATTTTTACACTGAAAATCATTTCCCCTTTAAGTACTTAAATTATACTTTTCACATTAGTGTCAAAACACTCTTTAGCATTTTTATTTCATAAAAATGTCCCACTTTAAGTAAATTACAAATTTACCCCTTTATATTTACCAAAATATGCAACCTTACCCTTATTCAAGTTCTATTCACAAAAATACCCCTATCAAGTTCCAAACTCAACACTTAGGCATTTTAGTCATTAAAAAACTTGTTCAACTTCTCACTTTTTCAAAATTACACATTTTGCATTTTAACCCTTATAATGTATAAAATCACGCTTTTACATATTAAAGTCTTATCTCTCATTTTTAAGCCTACACACTTTAATTATGAGATTTAACGCTAAAAACCCATTTTAGTCTACATTTACACATTTGACACTTTACATTTCAAGCTTAGTCTCACACACTTTAATTATAACTGTTTGCATAAGGACCCATACTTAGTCATTTATTTCACACTTAGTCTTCTTTACTTTCATTATTTACATGAACACTTTAGTTTCACATATGATTACTTATTAAACCCGATTTATTTACTTAAGATGAGTTAACACACTTTAAAATACCCCTTTAAAATAAAAGAATTCCTTCACATATAAAACTCTTTATTTAATGTATGAAAATGCATATTCAAGTTACCAAATGGCATGAACTAGCTCAAACATCACTTATCAACGAAATCACATTCTCTATATTTAAAACATGCATTAACAAATTTTATTTAATAAAATGTCTATGGAAAGTGTTATGAAAATTTTACACTCTTAGAACTAATTTAAAACCTTATTTTAAAGGCCTCTTTTTACTCAAAGCATTAAGGGTGCAAATAATAGACCCATAAATGCATTATACCCACTTTGTTACACATTATTACACCCAAAATGTGTAGAAAAATAATATAATTTTTTATCAATTTCAAAACCCATTGGAAATATCTCTTTGAAACCCATTTGCACACAAAATCATAGATTTCAACTAGTAAATACCATAGGTGAAAACTAACTAACATCACACATATATTAAGTATAATATATGTAATTAAAGTAGCTAAAATTATACTCAACTTCAAACCTAAACGAAGGTTAGTATTCCCACCTAAGTGTCCCCAAAATGGTGGTGTAGGAGGAAAGATCCCCCACCTACAAAGGTGACTTCAAGGGGTTACCAAAATCTCTCCAAATAAAGCTCCAAGAGTCCTCCTCTCCAAGTTCAAAACCCCCTTCTACAACTACCAAACTTCATCAAAAGATTCTCCAAAACTCTCCTACAACTTGTCCCAAAACTCCATGGTTTTTTAATGGTGTTTGTGACCTCTACAATGGTACATTCATGGTGTAGAGATCGTGGGAAGAAGAGATAGGAATTTGGGGTGAAGAAAGAGCTCTTGCTTGATCATGGTGATGAAGATAATCTGATGAAAAGAGTGAGATATTAATGGCTAACTCACTTTCCCTCCAATTTCTCTTATAAGTTATTTGTGGTAGTCTTCCGCTCTTGACCAACCACCCAAGAGTTTGTGCAAAAGGGTTTTTAAGTTCTGGAATTTAATTGGGAAAGGGACAATACAATGCAAGCAACCTTAGCACATGTGACACTCAAGACCCACCCAAAATCAACCCCAAAAGGTTGATCAGCGTCATTTTCTCTCTCTAAAAATATTTTTTTTGAAATTTTTAACTTGAGATTCCTATTCCTTGTTTTTTTTGGCTAAAAATTCATATTTACAATAGTCGTTTAGCCTCTCGTATTGTCTTATACGAGGCTCGCGATAATCGGGACCTCCGCGCAAAACATATTTTTTTTCGATTTTTTTATGCATGGTAATATTTCGTATATTTTTTTTTAGTCTAAATATAAGGTTGAAATATTGTTTTGACTTACCAATTGTCCTAAACAATTCACGCTAAATTGGACTTTCGTAGTGTCGCGTACCGTCAGACAATTTGTATCCAGGCTTGCGTAACGCTTGTTGCTTGTCCGAATCACATGAAACTTAACTGAAGTAATTAAAATAATTATATAAACTCAAAATAAAACTCGTGCGAACCATGGAACATAAAACTTTCTTATTTAATCCATATTGCGATATTTTACTTTTGGTACCATTTAAATGTCGCGTCGTTTTAACCCGATCCTTGTCACATCCATTCCTTGATATTTTTCCCTGAAACTTAATGGACATCCTAGCCAATACTATTAGAGATTAAATACACATTAATGAGACACATGCATCATGGGCTTTCTTTTTGTTTAAACCATTTACATAATATGCCATCTTATGTATTACTTGACGTGATACACTTGGATTATTTATTCCTCAAATTTTTGTTTGGACAAAATACTTCAAATAATGTTAAATACCTATTTTATAGGTAGGGTTATTACACCAAGACTTAGGGGAGATTTAGTAAAGGTCTAGGGTAGCTTCAAATGAATGGGGTTGATCTTATACATCCTAATGTACAAAAATTAAAGTAAGAGTTGCTTGAATTTTTAGAGAATTTCTTTGACTTGTTTCAGACATTAATCAAAGGTGTGTGATGTATTTCTTTCACGCTTGTATTGAATGACTATTGTTGAAAGATTCTGAACTTCTCACGAGGATGCTAGTGATTTCAGGTTGGTTGTTTGAAACCCATATGAGGTTCATTTGTTAATGCAAGATTCAAGTAAATCTTGTGAACTTCATTGCCTTTGGTATATGGTTTTCACAATCTTTGTTTTGAGGACTTCATGTTCCATCATGGGATGGTTACCTGAATGAAGTGTTCTTGGTTACATATCTCACAATGTATTAAGTGCTTATTTTAATCTCAAGTACATTAGAGAGAAGATAGTTAAGTTATGATCTTATATTAGATGAGTTGTCATCATACAAAATAGTTTTGGTTCAAATAAAAATAGTTTGATAATCTAACCCTTTTTGATGATGATAATACATATGATATAGTTCGAGAAATTTTTTGACAGTCTCCCCCTTTAGTTTGAGACTTGGTTTTAGAAAAATAATCCCCCCCCCCCCTTGTTGTAGCATCACTTTTTCTCATATAATGTTTCTCCCCTTTATCATTATTGAAAAGGGTGGGGGCACCTTTTCTGATGCCTTTATACTACAAAAGAGAGTTGGTAAAGATATGCTAGGATGCAATATTATTTATTATCATGGGTCTTAGAAATCAAGGTAAGAAATGAATCATATTTGTCAAGGGGTGTATTAATGGAAAAAAAGCATTTAATTATGCGACAATCATATCATGGCAAAATTTGTTATGCAGTGATTGAATCAGGGTCACATATGAGTTTTATACATTGGAGATTTTGAGTTTCTGGTGAGGATGGTTTTTGAAAGTGTATTTTGTAAACATCCCGAGTGGTTGTTGTTTGCGAAAGTGAGTATTTTCATGTATGGAATCATTTACGTGTGTGGAAGCAAACTTTTGAAAGGATAACATATATGGAATTAGGTGGAAAGTATAACATATATGGGAATAGGTGGATCATATGCAAGTAATATAGTAGTGCGACAAACGTTTCTAAACAATGTCATTTGATGGTGTGATGTCAAGGTCACAATGGATGGTGTTTCATGTTTCAAGTACAAAGGTTCGATAATATTTTAATGGATTTTTATTATCGGCATCGCACTTGTAGCTTTTGGAGGGATCATTTTATTCAACTAGAGTTTCTACCTCGTGTTGCTTCTTCATTGATCCTATGTAAAAGGATTTCTTTCTATTTTCGTACTTGGTGTTTATCCTTGTTTTTAAGGCCATTTTGTTGGTTTTATCAAATGATATATCTATGGATTTTTTTTGTGATAAGGTTTTTTTGTTGAATATTCCAGAATTGACTATTTACCCGAAAAGAATTCCTTTGATGAATTTTGGATCAAGTTTGCTAAACTATTTGTGACCATTTTGAATAATATATCGACCCAAAATCTTGGAAATACTTATAGTTCTATTTCTTTATTTTTTAAAATTCATATGGTCTTGGTTAATTTTCTTTTTGTATTGGTATTCTATGCATCATGTTGATAAGAACCCAAAAATGTACATTTTATACCCCAAATAGACGTATTTTAGTTGCTAATTCTTGACAAATTGGGTCTTATGCACGTAATTATTTATTGTGCAGGCTTGATCGTCGTTTGCGAAAGTTCGACACTTATTTTAAGACAAATGTGCGATTTATGGAGATAAATAACCAGTCCCATAACCTTAATCGAGCCTAAACTTAGCACAAACCTTCACCCGAGCCCCGTGTGTGTGTTGTGTTTGTACTTTAACTTTTTCTAGATTTTTATTTTAGTCGTTTTTATTTTTAGATTTATTTAGAATTCTCTAGGATTTATTTTCAATTTTTATATTTCTTTATTTCGATTTTGATTTTTATTAGTTTTTTTAATTTTAGTCTTTATTTTAGTTTTGTTAGATTTTATATATTTAGGACTTTAGGTTTTATTTTTACTTCTTTAGTAGTTTTTTTTATTTGAGTTATATTTTTAATAGATTTTATTTATTTTTAGAGGATTTATTTTTTTATGTTTTATTTTAGTGCGTCGAGTTTTGTTTTCCTTTATTTTTTTGTTTGTTTTTAGTTTTTAGTCAGTTTATTATTTTTTTGTATTGTTTTAATTTATTTTATTTGTTTTTATTTGAGTTGTGTTTAGTTTTTAGAGTTTGTATTGAGTGTCGTGTTTTTTTTTAGTTTTTGTAGAGAGTTTTATTTTTAGTTGATTTTTATTTTTTAGTTTAGTTTATTTTTTTTTTTTTTATTTCACTTGTTTTTATTTTATTTGGTTTATTTTTATTATTTTCGTATTTTATTTTATTTAGGATACAAATTAAACACACACACCACACTATCCTACACTCATATACACCTAAACTACTCACTCACCCACACACTACCCAACCTACACACTCACACACCGAAACACTCCTCCCGTCAGCTTCTCCATCAAACCCACATTCTTTCTCCTACTCCACCATAACCCGATACCACCACCTCCTAAACCCCCTCACCACCTTCCTCACTCACCTCACTCATGCCTCTATTACCCAACATGCAACACCATCACCATTACCTCACCACCATCATACCATCAAACCACTTCGACACTTGCTCCGGCCACCTCACCTGAGACCCGTAACCCCCGTCGATCCAACCCTTGTTGTCTGGACGGACCTACCCCTGTCGACCTCCAAATTTCGGCCATCCCTTCCATAGCCAAACTTGAACCTCCCCACACCCGATTCACCAACCCAGAGCCGCACCTGTCTGGAATCGATACCCGAAACTCGGCGACAAAATCGAAACCAGACATCTCCTACCCGAATCCTTAACCCATTTCACCTACCTCATTCCCAAATCAGTCCAACCCGAACCCATCTCATCCATCCAAACCCATAATACAAGCCATACCCATTTCTCCAAATGCAAAGCTAAAATCGTGAACCTTCTGTCAAATTCCAAAACCCAAGCCAAATAAACATCTCAATAAAAACCCACATTATAAACCATCTTAACCCACTCATTCGAAAATGCCCCCAACTTATTCCCTACCTTATTTCCCCACTTCTTCCACATGACCTCACCCATAATACATGTGTCCCCATTACCTTCATTACCCTCAACAAAATATCCTCACACTTCACACCCCTCATGCACATTAGTGTGTATTTTTCAAAATTACCCTTAGCTCCCTGCCTACTATTTAAGAAAGAAAGAAGACCCAAAAGAAGAGGAATATAGGGTTTTAGAGAGAAAATTTTAGAGAGAGAAACACCATTTTAGTGTACGTTTTTTAGGATATAATTTTTTTTTCCAGAGATTAGTGAGAAAATAAATTTGTGAGATTCAAGTAGAGTGAATTTTTCATTTATATTTTTGTTGATCACTCACTTGGAGGGTTGTATGCTTCTCATTCAAGGGTTGAAGTGTATTGAATTCAAGAGATTAGTTTGATTGTTCTCCTTTCCACTCTTTTATATTAAATGCCTATTGAATGTTTTTTTATCATGTTTGATGTCATGTTAGGTTGAATCCCCTTTCAAGGGGTGGGTTGAACCCTTATTTGATGTTATTTTGATTTAATTAGTTTGATTATTTAAAAATTCCCTTTGAATGTTAATGTTGATCCTTCACCCTTAAATTTACGCCTCGAGAGAGGGTAAATGATTTTCGAGAGAAAACCGAAATTCGAGATATCATACCCATTTTAGATTCGAACTAGAGATAGGGGTTTCTTAAGTGTGGTATTATTCCTTGAATTTTAACTCTAAATTTCATTTTCTATGATTTATATGAATTTTGATGAATCGATCCTAGCGGGTGATTAATTAAAAGGAGTGTAGATCTATTTTCTAGAGTTGTGGGGAGTTAAACTTAATTTTCTAAAAGATTACTATTAAAATTACATTTGCAGCGAGAGTTGATTTGTAATTTTGATATTAATTTGGAAGAATTAAAATAATTAAATTAATTAGTTAGAATAGCTAGAATTTATGGTGTAGTCCCAGTCCTTGATTGTTCTTAAAATTATTTACCTCACTTTATCTCTTATTTTAGTGTTAGACTTTGTTCATCATTTTTTAGTCGTTTTTCAGTTAGTTCTTTACATCTTTCATTTAGTTTAGTTTTATTTCACCTCATCTCACAAAATTTTTTTAATATTGAAACATCTAAAAAACATAGAAAATGTAAAAATTGAAAAAGAGAAAATTAAACAAATGAATTGAATGCCTCTCTTGTATGTTTCACCCTTACACTGGATTGATTCCCTTAATTACCGCTACAGTCTAGTTTTGTTATATAATTTTGTAGGTATGAAATGTTTTGATTAGAGGAACTTTCATCAACGACAAATACCGAAAAGTTCTCTCTATCAAATGGCGTCGTTGCCAATCTTTGGAGCTTAAAGCACTTGAGAGGATCCGTTTTGTGATTCATTTGTATTTTTCATTTTCGTACCATTTTTTTGTTATCATTTTATAAGGCTTGTATTAGGTTTATTTTATTTTTCGCTTGTATTGCGGTGCTTGGAGTCACCATTTATATTTTATTTCAATTTTTAATAATTAATTGTGAAAAAAGCGTGATAGGGAGACCGGACAAGGTAGAGAGAGGGCGCCCAAGGCGAGGAAAAGAGGCATCTTTACCTTGAGTCGGTAGGACTCTCGGAGCTGACTGAAATAGGTGTAATCTCCCCCGGTCGACTCAAATTTTTCATCACCCCACGGCGTAAAAATCGTGGGAGGTACATTTCTAAAACCCTCGCGTCACTCCTGTCAGCGAGTCAATTTTTATGTTTGATTACGTACTCTTGTATGATTTTATTATCGCATTTATTTTCGAATGGTGTGATGAATTAAATTACTAAGACCTCAACTCGGTCATTCACGATAAGGGATTTCATCACCCGACTCACTCGCTTACCAAATGTGTGCTACCTAGCCATCAATAAATTTAAAATCAATCAACTACGTAGCCCAATAGGATAACATTTTTGAAAAGGCGATCACAAAGATAAATTTCGTGATTTTTATCGCCTGTGGACTTAATTAAAATGTGACTACCCTCTTACCTAAATTTTAAAGATAAAAATTGGTTATGTGCTAGTTAGGAATTCTCATTGACTTGTTTGTGTCCAATTCAATTTTTCGATATTTTAGTGAGTTCGTCCAAATTCAAGATTTTCCCACTCTTTTCTTCCAAAAAATCCAAAAATATTTTCTTCCATTATTTTTCAAAAATCCAAAAATATTTTCCTTCTTTCATTTCCAAAAAAATCCAAAAATATTTTCTTCCATTATTTTTCCTCCAAAAAAAAATTCAAAAATATATATTCTTTTCCCCAGCTTTTTTTCCAACAAAAAATTCAAAAATTTATTTTTTCCCTTCTTTTTCTCAACAAAAATTCAAAAATAATTTTCTTTCTGTTTTCGTACTTGGTGTTTATCCTTGTTTTTAAGGCAATTTTTTTGGTTTTATCAAATGATATATGTATGTATTTTTTTGTGATAGGGTTATTTTGTAGAATATTCCAGAATTGACTATTTACCCCAAAGGAATTCCTTTGACGAATTTTGGATCAAGTTTGCTAAACTAATTGTGACCATTTTGAACAATATATCGACCGAAAATCTTGGAAATACTTATAGTTTTGTTTCTTTATTTTTCAAAATCCATATGGTCTTGGTTAATTTTCTTTCCTTATTGGTATTCTATGTATCATGTAATGCCCACATTTTGTGCCCAAAAGGTATTCCAATAATTTTAAGGGATTCACTATATTCATCTTCTAGGTAAGTGAGGGAAGTGTGGGATATAGTATTATTGATTGTAGTGAAAATAAGGTGAAGAATTAGTCAATGGTGTTTCAATATTCTCCAGAGTTTTTCATTTCTCTAATAACCATATTTCTTTATAAAATATTTCATATGTTGTGAAATAAGGATTTTTGTTGTATGACTTTCCAAAATTTTAAAAGTTCTTTATGATAGTCAAATATATTTTCAAAAATACATTCTCCCATTTTGTTTCATAGGATGCGCAAATGGTGAAGAAAATTTTTGAATCATGCAGATTTTAATTTCTGGAATCCATATGGGATTAATTTGGTATTATGTTTCTAATGTCTATGGGATAGTTTGACAATCTTGCCATAAACTCGTTTGTTGTGATGAGATCAAGTATGTTCACTTTTACTCTTTGTTAGATATGTAGGATTTCTTCGAGTTCTCTTTTGAAGTCATATGTTTCTAGTGAGAATCATAATAACTTGTGTAAGTTTCGTGAAACCAAGGTTGTATAAATTTATGTGAGTTAAAATGTGGAGGTGTAAGTGTAAGATCTCATCTTTCATTATATGAGTAAGTTGTATTTTCAATGTTTATAGATTTTCATCTTTTGTTGCAGACAATAATTCCTTTTTCTAAAATTTTATCTTTCCTTTTAATTCGTAAAAGGCATACTATCAATATCTTCCTTTGGGTATCCACCGTAACCCTTTGTGATAAGGGAGTTTAAATCATTTTTTTCTATACTAATTTTCCAACTTTACTTTATTTCGAACTTTTTCTATTTCTCCACGGAGGTTCCAAAATCAATTTATTTTTCAAAGACATGAATCTTTATTTCACCAACTAATTTTGTTTCAAATATTTTTCAATATTCACTTGCAATATACTTTCAACATATATATCACTTTTTTAACAATCTTTTCCACATATGTGTAACTATTTCAACGTTTAAGGTTATTGGATATTCATGATTTTCACATTGTTGTAATTTTAAATCATATAGTTATAAGTTGGGATATAGATACTTTCAACGATCAATTTAATCAAACAAGGTTGTATACTACATGTGTTACATTTTTAGCTGTAGGAGAGAAGAAGTATTTTAAAATAAAGGTTATATGTTTCCCCATTAGATGATTTTCTTAGATTCTTAGAATGTTTTCAATCTGTTGATGTTTCATCATCATTTGCCTTCTATTCCTTTTATCATGTATGTATCTTTTCCATACATTATATCTTTCTCCTTTTATAGCTATTTTTTTCATTACTTTCTTATATTCAAAAATAAGGTATTTTCAGTATCCTTCGAGTACCTACAAAATATGAAGAACATAGATTCTTTTTTGGTATCCTTTGAGTTTTGGGTCCTTGTTTGTTGGTGAAGGAATACTCCTTTGTCTATACTCATGAATTTATCTTTTTCTTATTTTGCAAACATTAAATGTATGAGTTTTTTTACCGCAATGTGTGCAATGAGCATTAGTTGAAAAAAATCCACAATCAACGTATGCATGATCTTTCTTTTTTGCAAATAATATAAAATGATTCTTTTCTAACTTTATTTGAGCATGAAATTTTTCAATAGTGTGATTTTTGTTTTTGCATGAAGTAAAATAGACACCATGCTTGATGTATAGGATTTTTGTGACACTTGTTGTGGGTTTATCTACCTCCCTTTCAAGAATTAATTCTTTTTTTTTCCACAAAATTTGTCATTGATTTTGAATTTGCTATATCTTGTTTTTATTTTCCAAAACGTAACTTCATGTTTTTTCTACTTTTATCAACTTTTATAAAAGTTTCTCTTAGCAAATATACTTCTTTTCTTCGTTTATTGTTTTCGATTTAAAACATAAATGGTATTTACTTTTATCTTTCTTCAAAGTACTGACTTTATTTTTGAGTTCACTATTTCCTAATTTTAACTTTAGTTTTTAGTTCACCAAGTTGTGTCTCCTCATTTGATTTTAGCCGCTCATTCTCTTTTTTTAATCTTTTAATTTCAATAACAAGTTTCTCATTTTCTTTAATTGATTACTCATTTGAAATTATCCTTTCTAAGAGAGTGCATTCATTAAATAATTTTTTATATCCCCTCATGAATTTATTAAAAAAAATCTTTTATTTTAATCAAATCACGCATAATATCCCTATTAGGGAATTTTTTTAGATCTAAGGATTTAATTGAGTCGGATTTTACCTCGTCGTCATTTTATGTGCAAGGATGATATTCTATTAGTTTGCCAGATGATGAAGTTGAGAATTCTTCTGAAATGAATTCGTCTTTTGAAATTGGGATGGTGTAAATAATTGATTCTTTTAATGAGGAACTCGGTGATTCCACCACTATTTATTTTTCTCTTATACAAATGACTTCGTCATCATTTCCATATGTTTTGATAGTTAATGGAGTATTTGGTGTGGATATTTTATCAAGATGACTTCGGTGTTTTCTTTCAAGTATTCTTTTGTAAGGATATGCCAAATTTCGCTTGCTTCTTTACAATGTGCTACTTTTCCCGTGGCGACATTCTCTATCGAAAAGCGTAATATTATCATAGTTTCATTATTTGATTAATTTTTCTTTTTTATACTTAATGTATCAAAAATGGGATATTTATTATCATTAATTATTTTCCAAGCCATATAATAAAGATATTGGATCATATACATTGTTCTAGATTTGCAAAGTTTGAAGTATTCTCTTGAAAACATGGGAATGCCATTTCTTTTCATAAAGGTTTGAGATAGGCTTGCAATTGGGTTTTCTATCTTTAGACTCAAACTATACTTTTCAAAATAAATATCTATGAATGAGGCTCAGATACAAATTATTGGCCCAAAAATATACCCAGGGGGATCGGGTATATGGGTTCAATGGAAAATTTTAAAATTTTCTCTAAACTTTGTGTACATATTAACTGCAATATAATAAATCAATGTAAGCGATCAAATAATAAACAGTAATTGTAAGTAGGTAAGAAAGAGAGAATATTGAGACTTTGCAAACTAAGATTTTAACGTGGTTCAACCTTCCCTACATCCACGCTCCAGACAACACTCGAGAGCTCCATTACATAATGGTTCATATATGGCGGAACCAAAACCTTACAAGGAATACTACCTTGCAAATCGCAACCAACAAAATGATACCTTCGTCATTTCCCACGTGGTACTCACACAGTAGCTCGAGGCCATAGCTTGACTACTCGCTGTGACGACACTACCAATTAAAAGATAAGATGAATTTTAAACATTCGTCAAAATAATGAAATCCATACCTAAACATAAAGTCAAGTATCTTTACTAAAATAATGGAATAATACTTTCACTTTATCTCTCTAATTAAACAAGTAAACAAGTATCACAAGTATATAGTTCAAATGGGTTTTCGGGTATAACTATTGCATAAGTGGGTATTAGGATTGTAACTTTGCTAAAGAGGGTTTGGGAGTGGATATTTTTGTACAAGTGAATTTTCTTGAAGCTTTGGAGTTTTGGGGATTAAAACTCTCAAATGGGTTTCCTTGATTTCTCTCTCGAAACTCATGAAAGGGAATGACACAAAATTTGGATGATGGAACTTTACTGAAAAGGATTGTTATTATAGTTTATGTGTATTGGAATGGAAGAGGAGGGATTTATTTATAGGGTTAGGATGAGGGTGAGGTAAGCCAAATGTAGGTAAAATTGTTGGTAGAAAGTTAGGAAATCATGAAATAATAGGTTGAAAGGGAGGAAGTTACCAAGGTGAGAAGCCATAATTTTGGCACTTTTAGTCGACTGAAAGGCTATTTTGAGTTGACTAAAACTCCCCGAGAATTATTTTAAAAATATGAGATGGCTCTTCCAAAAGATAAGCTGACTGAACTATTTTTTGGGACTTTTAGTCTACGAAACTCAACTTTGAGTCGAAAAACACTATTGGTTTTAGGCAAACTCGTGTTTGTTTATGGTACAAGCCTTATGGAAGGTTTAGGGTAGTTTAAGTGATTTGGGTTGAAACTATACATGATTAAAATAAGTTACTTTTCTTTTGTACATTGGTTCCTAAAGTAAAAAAATGAAGTAAGAGTTGTCTGGATTTTCTGAGCATTTCTTTTACTTGTTTGAGACATCAATAAAGGGATTGTGATGTATTTCTTGCATGCCTTATATAATAGGTTGTGTGTTTGATATGGAACAACTTATGTTGAATGATTCTTATTGGAAGATTCTTAACTTGTCGTGAGGATGATAGTGATTTTAGAATGGTGGTTTGAAACACATATGAGTTTCATTTATTGATGGAATCTTCAAGTCAATATTATGATCTTAATTTCCTTTGGTACATAGTTTTCATTGTATTTATTTTGACGACTTTATTGTCTAGCATGGTATGACATGATAATTGCTTAGATGAAGTGTTCCTGATTCCATATCTCATAATTTATTGAGTGATTTTTTATTCTCAAGTGCATTAGAGAGGAGATAGCAAAATTATGATTTATATCAGATGTGTTGTCAGCATACAAAATACTTTTGGTTGAAATAAATTTGGTTTTCCAGGATACATCGATCTCCGTCGGTTGCTTCTGGTCCTTGGTTTCTTTTCCGTAAAACATTATATCTTTTACACAAATGCCCCTCTACACCTTTAAACTAGCCCAATGGAATATTCCTTCCTATTAGTGATCTCCCAACAATCCTAAACAATTATGACTTCTTAGGTGCTTTCGGTACCACTCCCATTCTAACCCTCTATTAAAGCTACCCTATGTCCTACAGATAGCTTCTCCCACTTTCAATCCAAGTCCTACACTTTCACACACATCACCTTGGAACACTTGAATGACTGAACTACATGGACTTTTTTCTCGTGTCTTCATGAGTACATGGCTATAATACCCCGTATTTTTATGACTTTAATAATAATTATAGGAATTATATAATTAATCAGGAT
Organism: Sambucus nigra; assembly: GCA_949130495.1. Taxonomy (NCBI): domain Eukaryota; kingdom Viridiplantae; phylum Streptophyta; class Magnoliopsida; order Dipsacales; family Adoxaceae; genus Sambucus; species Sambucus nigra. Next base: position 392,319,068 of record OX422216.1, read on the forward strand.
TTAAATTAATATTTACTAGTGTGACGTGAGTTAGTAATTATTGATGGGAATTATGTTGATCATTACTTAGTGAGTAAAGTAAAAATGTGATATGATGTTATTAAAATTGTCGCGAGTGAATAATACGACGATTATAAAATTAAGTTGGGACGCGCGTGTCAGTTATGTCAGGACTAATTTAATCAAATAAAAGTAAATTAATTATAATTCACTCGTATGGTCATTTCGAGTGCGCCATTGTGTCCAAAAGGGTCTAGATAGTCAGAAAAGTGTACCCAAGTGTTTAGTTTGGGTCTTGGGATGATTTTAAGCCTAATTGGCAACCCGGGAGGGCATTTTGGTAATTTTCATTTTAGGACCTTAATTAGTGACGAAATTATTAAGGTTATATCAGATGGTGTGTCGAGTAAGTTAGGGTTCTGAGAATCAAAAGTGAGGAAAACTATAGGAAGAAGAAGGCGGGAGCTTTCCAAGGTGTTCAAGGCCAAGAACCACCCATTTTGCACCTCCACCACCACCAAAGCATAGATCGAAAGAAGAGAATTATTATTATACCACTCAAATTCATCAGATCAAACCTGCAACTTTAAGATAAGTATTTATCGTGTTGATCTTGTGTTGATACAACATCCATGTTAGAATAGGAGAAGCAATTATATGTTTTTATGGTGATTTAATGTATTTGGACGACTAGAATTCGCATGCTTGAGTGGAAACCATGTTAGGTTGATATCCTGATTACACGTAAAACATCAATCACCAATTTTAATGATTATTAGAGGAAGAAATCTAAAAACTATTATGTACTTCTTGAAAGAATATGGTAGACTAGGGTTTGAGATAAAAATCATTAATTGTACCCATTTAATGATGATTCCTTAAGGAATTAATCAAGACTTTAGATTAGAAATTGTTCATACCTGTTACTATAACGTTTGTGATGTTTGGTTGGGAGTTTGGGCTGAATTAATAGAGGTTTTGATGATTAAAGTTCATGAAACCCGTAGGTAAAGAATTGCAGAAACAGGCCAATATCTGATCGATCGATAGATTGACTCAAGAATGTCGAGCAATCAACTGGATCGATCGATCGACTCTTCCTATCGATAGTTCGACTCCTCCTGGAATTTCAATCTTGTTTACATGTAATGTTTAACCCAAACCCAATTTATAGGAACCCTTAGACATAATTTAAGTACCATAATGGGACTTGGGAAGGACCAGTAGGGTTGTGGGTAAGGTTCGAGTAGTGCGATTTTATATGAGATTTAACCGTGGGGTCACGAGGGTATAAAATGGGTTATGATCGTGTGTGTGATAAATTGGACGTTGTGAAAGTTAATGACGACTTAGGACAATGGGATATCAAGAGTACATATATTGGTATCATACATATAAAAATAATGCACTTTAATGGATGAGAAGTACCGGGGAACTTGCGGGAAATGAGAATATAAAAGGATGAACTAATTATACGTAGAATTCGGGTGTTACGAGATATGTATAGTTAGAATATGTTATGGGTCGTGGGTGTATGTAATACCCCGTGATTTTTGGGACTGCGAAATTAAATTTTTGGGAGAAATAAAATTTATTTAAATTCGAGAATTTTAAAATTTGGCAATTGAGGTCAAAATTTGAGGATGTTATAAAGTATTTCTCATGACGATAATAAGTGTGTGGTTTATTCTGGATGGGTCGAGATAGTCAAAATGACTGTCCTTGGGATTTATTTCGGTTCTGAAATATTTTTAAGTTAGTTTCACTCGAATTGGAGTAAACGAGTCATTTAAAGTGGGTATTATCCTTAAAGATTGGGATTTAGGATTTAAAGGTTTAGGAGGCTTACGAAACAAGCCAATCTCATTTGTGAGAAAGAGAGAGAAGAAGAAAAAAAGAAGAGAGAGGATAAAGCTTGGAAATTTTTGGCCAATACGCGATCTTGAGGATGATTCAACCTCTACAATTTCGAGGCAAGTGTTTAATCTTGCTAAATAATTCATATGTATATTTGATTTCATGAACTGTGGGGAAAACATGAATTTTGGGTATAAATATCAAAACCTGGATTTTGTGGATCAAATCTTGCATTTGATGTTTATAAATGGATTTGAGGTTGTATTATGAGTAGGGACGATTTTTATGTTAGAAAACATGCTGGGGTTGAAGATTGAGGGTTGGAAGAGGATGGATTTGATTTTTGGAAATTTTAGGTTTTGGAGAGAAAATGCCCATTTCGTGGCTTGTTAAACAGGCCGAGTCGATTCGGCCCCCTTCCCGAATCGATTCAAAAAGTTGTAAGTTTGCAGTTCTGAGTGACCGAATCGATTCGGATCCCAAGCCGAATCGATTCGGCCTAAGTCAAACTCCTAGGTCCTTTGGACTGAATCGATTCGCATTAGGGGGCGAATCGATTCGCTGGGCCGAATCGATTAGGGTTAGGAACGAATCAATTCGGAAATAGGGAAGTTTTGAGTACTTTTCCTATTGTGAGTTTTACTCCATTTCGGCTGGGTTTCTCGATTTGGAACTTTTATATATGATGCGAGAGTTACGTTTTGGGGATTTAATGAGAGTTTCTAATATCATATGATCATGGGGACGTATCAAAATAGTTTGGTAACATATATATGTATTGGAGTTTGTAGTATCGATATAGTGGGAAGTTTCATTAGGGATGGGAGTCCCATTTGGAGTTTTAAAAAAAAAGGGAGTTAACATAGGATGTAAGGTGAAGGACTTTTCGAGGAAGTTGTGAAGGTATGGCGAGAGATTGTTATGCCGACTCTTACGTCGAATCCTTTTAGCGATAGGGTTTTATTTAGATATTGCGAGTAGACCAATGAGAGAGAGGTCGAATATCCTTAGTGACAATGAATTTGAGGATTAAATCGAAAATGCGGTATTGTTAAGGGTTTACCTGAGTAAACGAACCGAGATCTTAGTTTGAAAGGATTAAATAGATTACCGAATATTAGTTGGGTGAACTTATAGATGGGATAATTATTATATATCGGTGGGCATCCGGAGGTGGATGGTGTGTGTATAAGGATTGATACATACGTTTGATTTTGAGATAGTGTCCTTAATGTTGGATATGATGGGAGACTATTTATATCAAAGGTGATTTGGATGTTTATGTTTTAAGTGAGGGACCGCGTAAGGTAAATGCATTGTTTAAATATGCGATATAACGATGGTGAGTATTATGAGAGTGTATACACACTGCCAGTTCTTTTCCTTTATAAATAAGGATCGAAGATAGTACGTATATATATAAATGTGTGGTTATATGGCGCGAATGTATATTTCTTGTGTGATGATTTATACATATAATGTGATTGAGTGTATTTATATGTAGCATGAATAATATATATATATTTATGGTGTGATCATACCCAACACATGCTATCATGGGAGGTTGCACGATGAGGGTGAGGCCCCTGACTTGAGGAACAGGGTGCGTATAGTCCCCAGGTTATAGTCGTCCATTATTGTTTGTGTGATTTTATTTGGGGGTGAGAAGTCTTGGGTATGAGTCGTTCTCACTTTCCGGTTAGGAACTATGACTGCTTCCCATACATTGTGCTTTGTTTTATTACCATAGCGGTGTGATAATAGTCTAGTGTATGGTAACCCAGGATAAAGTGAGTAATTCATGGATGATGATAGCATTGTGCTGTATATTTGTATCCTATAACCATTTATGTTATGAGTATTACCAAGTGTGCATTATGTGTGGTATGTATATGTGGTTATAGGATTAAATGATTGTATATATATTTAGAGTAAATATATATATCCTATAGGTGAAGGTGATGTGAGTTCTCTAAGATGTACATCTTGTGTGATTTTTGTGTACTAGCTTATTAGGGTCGAACAATCGCACTTAGAGACAATTGCTGATATATCGACCCCTATGGATTTAAATAGAGGTCTTACTTGGGTACTAGCTTTGGTACTCAAAATAAGTAGGTGAGGTTATAGGATGCGTGTGGAGGGAATAATGGATCCCGACGATCGACATTGTCAAGGAGTAGTGTATCGGTTGAGTTCCTTGTTTGGATTTCTCTTTGCGAGACGTCCCACGCACAAAACGTAGAGCAATATTGAGAGTGGAGAGAAGTTTAGTCCTTAATACTCAAGCGTATATTGTTTAGAGCTAGAATGTTTTATAAGAATAGGAAGTTAATGTGTGCCTATTCTATCGTTAAGGACTTGTTTATGTTATAATTATAATCGGATGGACTATAGTAAGGTACATGTGTGTGCTTATATGATTATTATATCTATATAAGTTTGGGAGTAAACTTATGGTACGTTAGGATGAGAGGATTTTTGGGTTATCCTTAGAAGATGTCGTGTAGATAAACTTAGGTTCATGTGCATACATTTAGGTGCCCATTTTAGTTGAGGGCTGAGTTTGGGGGTTCCACGAGAGTGCCACTCCACTTTAATTATGAAATTGAGCACTTATTAATTATTATGCATATTATACACTTGCTACAAACGTTTTTACACCTCGGGCTCTGACCCGTTTATTTTTCCCCTCTGGATACACTCACACACACACACACACAGATATATATATATATATATATATATATATATATATATATATATATATATATATATATATATATATATATATATATATATATATATATATATATATATATATATATATTGTGTACTATAGGTGTCCCACCGCAAGGATACCGATGATGCTTTTTTATCCAGTGTATTGGGAGCCGTAAAAGATGCAGACTGTTGCAGGATTTTATTATAGTCGCTTCCTACGGTTTGTAAATCTAGATAGGATCCATTTTGGTGTATCGAGTTTTTACCCAAGAGTTATATTTAACATTTTTATATTTCTCTCCTCTAGTTTGTTGTATTAACTGTTACCCGACAGCATATTCGGGTATACTTCTTTTATTACGTGTTAAGTTTTATACTAAGTACATCCTTTAATTTTTGTGTGTGTATACATATTTCTTTGTTTTGTAGATATTATATTGTTGTTTTGTTGGTTCATTGTGTAGTTTTAAATTTTTTGGCATCCGCTTATTATAATAGTGGGCAGTTAGCTAGGTTTATTTTAGTATCGGGAGTAGATGCTAATAGTGATCCACTTGGGATTCCGGTTTTAATTTAGTATAGGGCTAGCCACCCATTATTATTTTAAGTGGGGTGTCACAGGTGGTATCAAAGCATCAGGCTCTAGTGTCTTTAGGATCTGTGCGGGTTTTTCGCGTTACTTCGTTAGCGTTCTTGATGTAGGGCCCTATCATTAGGATTGTTGTATTCACTACACCTATATTTTCTTCTGCGATGTGTAGTTACTTGAATGACGTTCTGATACATTTTCTTTCGTCTCAGACATCGCCAAGAGGAAGTCATTCAGGCATGGAAACTTGAGGGGTTGAGAACATAGAACCCCAAATGCCTCAAGGGACTGTGACTGCAGTTGAGGTTACCGATATGGTGGTACAAGACGTTGATGCTGCCATTTCTGCGATGGCACTTCATTTCATCTGGTAGGTTCGATAGCTTAGGACCATCCAGGGCCACCTGTGTGGGAAAGAGTGCGAGAAGCCTTTATAGAGATGACATCCTCCAGAGAATTCGAGGGAGGGGAGCTGATGCAATTATTGCATGTCAGGGGAAGAAGGACATACAAGGCACCTTAGGATGGTAGAATGCAGTGAGGTGCCGAAATGAGTTCTCTCCATCTTTAAACTGTTGGGTGCAGCTCCCCAATAGTGGGAGTCAGTCACAGCATCAGAGCAGAGAGATGCAACGCCCATAGTATATTTTGGGTACGTTTTGAGTTGGAAGTATTTTCTTTCCGCAATTTAGACGGCGATGAGAAAGAGATTACTAGAGGTGAATCAAGTTGATCGAACGGTGGTTGAGTACGAAGAAGAATTTACTCTATTAGAAAAAAATTTACCCGGTGAGGTACCTGTGGATGAGGAATGAATAGTGAAGTTCTTGGGAGGATGAGACTGGTAAATTCGGTAACATTTGTGAGGGAACTCAATATTTTTTACTTTTACCGATGTGATGAGCATGGTAGTGTTAAACTGTCAGGAGTATCCTCTTTATTTAAGGGAGAAAGAAATTTTGGGACTCGGGTTCATCAAGTAGGACTAGAGGAGATGATGCCAACGGAGCAAGATCATTACCGTGACAGGGTTTTATGCAGGTCTATAGAGAGCCATAACATCGTTTTATCCCTCAGGATGGTCAGGAAGAAATTTTTAGGAGGCGAGAAATAGACCAAAAGAGGAGGAATTTTCTTAGAAGAAATAGATGCCAACTTTTGAGGAGGTCTTGGACGTGAAATTCCTATAACAGTTCCTAGGCCTGTTTGGGCAAGAAAACTTTGAATGGACCCATGGATGAAGTGAGGTAATTGGTGTATGGAGGTATAAGGTAAACTATTCTCCCTTGTGCTTAGGTCGTGTTTCAAGCGGAGCTGGGAGCATCGCATGTAAGGTTTAGTGAGTGGTTAGTTGTTGTAACCATATTGTGCATAAAATTTCCTTAGACGGAGGAGTGAGTAAATGTGACACTGGGACGGTATCTTTCGGGAGAATAGGTTGTTTCGAGATGCGCTAGTGGAGATTTATGAATTCTCTATCTTTGGGGAGTGAGAACTGTTGAAACGTGTTTGGTGGTAATCGGTAAAGTTATCACTTTTATAGTTAGGCTAGATGCGCGGAGTGCACTATTCCCGTTGTAGGAGGGCCTATTTTAATGCCGATGCTTGGGCGTGATGTAAAGGATTTATTTTATTTTATTTTATTTCCGAGAAAATTTAGGGTTTAGTAGGATTATTGTTTGAGCGAGGAATTTAGCTCATAGTTGTGTTAGTTTAGAGAACTAGATGTTAGTAAGAGTATCGTATTTGTGGATGCCTTGTGTTTTGAACATAAGGTGTTTCATTTGGTGTGAAGAAAGACACAAAACTATTTTATATTATATTGTTTTATAGGCCTTTGGGCAATATTTATGGTTCGAAAATCTTTTATAAAACTTTAGTCCTGATTAAACTGATATCAATTCCAGACCGAGCTACACAGTAGTGTATTGGGAGGGCTCCTTGTTTGGATTTCGCTTGCGAGACCTCCCCCGCATGAAAGTAGCGAATGTCCGGAATTGAGAAGAGTTCAATCATTGGAAATTTCAAATTTTTACAAACTTAACACACTATTATAAATTAATTTGTTACGAGTTATATTACGGGTTAAGGCTAGTGGAGTCGTGTATGTTTATGTCATTGGGCTCGGGTACAGGGTGTATGGGCACCCTAATTAATTAATTCGATTTCAAAATGAAGTAAGTCGCCGAGAGAAGTGGGAGGAAGAGGTATAGAAATTTTAAGGGTAGGCGACGTGAGAACTAATTGAGGTTCGGAGTCCTAGGTTTATCTAAATTTTGAGGACGAAATTCTTGTAAGGGGGGAATTTTGTAATACCCCGCGATTTTTGGGACTGAGAAATTAAATTTTTGGGAGAAATAAAATTTGTTTAAATTAGAGAATTTTAAAATTTGGTCATTGAGGTCAAAATTTGAGGATGTTACAAAGTATTTTTGATGAAGATTCTGAGTGCGCGGTTGATTTCGGATGGGTCGAGATAGTCAAAATGACTGTCCTTGGGAATTATTTCGGTTTTGGAATATTTTTAAGGTAGTTTGACTCAAATTGGAGTAAACGAGTCATTTAAAGTGGGTATTATCATTTAAGATTGGGATTTAGGATTTAAAGGTTTAGGAGGCTTGCAAAACAAGCCAATCTCATTTGTGAGAAAGAGAGAGAAGAAGAAAATAAGAGGAGAGAAGAGAAAGCTTGGAGATTTCCTGCCAATACACAATCTCGAGGATGATTCAACCTCTACAATTTCGAGGCAAGTGTTTAATCTTGATAAATAATTCATATGTGTATTTGATTTCATGAATTGTGGGGAAAAACATGAATTTTGGGTATAAATATCAAAACCTTGATTTTGTGGATCAAATCTTGCATTTGATGTTTATAAATGGATTTGAGATTGTATTATGAATAGGGATGATTTATATAATGATTTTTATGGTGGAAAACATGTTGGGGTTGAATATTGAGGATTGGAAGAGGTTGTATTTGATTTTTGGGAAATTTAGGTTTCGGTGAGAAAATGCCCATTTCGTGGCTTGCTGAACTGGCCGAATTGATTTGGCCCCCTTCCCGAATCGATTCGAAAAGTTGCAAGTTTACAGGTCTTAGTGACCGAATCGATTCGGATCCCAAGCAGAATAGATTCGGCCTAAGTCAGACTCCTGGTTACTTTGGACGGAATCGATTCGCATTAGTGGGGGAATCGACTCGTTGGGCCGAACCGATTCAAATTAGGGCCGAATCGATTCGAAAACAGGGCAGTTTTGAGAACTCTTCCTAGAGTGACTTTTACTCCATTTTGGTTGGGTTTCTCGATTTGGAACTTTTTTATATGATGTGAGAGTTACGTTTTGGGAATTTATTGAGAGTTTCTAATATGATATGCTCGTGGGGACGTATCGAAATAGTTTGGGAACATATATATGGCGATATAGTGGGAAGTTTCATTAGGGATTTGTAATACCCCGTATTTTCGTGATATTTATTTTTGGGATTAATTAAATTACATGTGAATTAATTTGGTAATTAATCCGGATTAAAATACTAGCGAGATACGAGTTGGTATTTGATTTTTATGGGTATATATGACTATATATGAATGTTGAATTATGCAATTTGTCGTGAGATTGATATACGGTAATTTGGGAAACTTTGTTGAGACGCGTGTGACAGTCGCGTCAGGAATATTATTATTTAATTAAAAAGTAAATTTTAATTCTATTAACCGTATGGTCGTTTTGAGTGCGCCAACGCGTCCAGAAGGGTCGAAATAGTCAGAAAACACTAGCCGGGAGTTTAGTTTGGGTCCCGGGGCATTTTTAGGCCATACCGGCAACGTAAAAGGGTAGTTTGGTAATTTTGAATTTTTGGGAATTAAAACCAACGAAAATTAGGAATTAAAAATCTGATTTGGCAATTACCCACTAATAACCTAATGAGCTACGGGGGTTATTGGAATTAGTTCCAAAAAGTTTCCTAAGGAAAACCCTAGCCACCATTGTCACCTTGGAGAAGAAGACTTGTAGAGAGAGAGAGAGAGGAGAATTCTGCAGAGAGAGAGAGAACCATTCATCAATTCGACATCAAAATCAGAGATACACATAAGGCAAGTGGTTTAATTTCATTAGTTGCAGAGAATGCTTCTTCCATGCGTAGGAAATTGTTAAAATTATATTGTTTTTGGAGATTTATGAAAACCCATTAAATTGGAATTTGAAACTTGTATTTTGATGAGGAATTGCATGTAGAATTGTATGTAGGTGATTAATCTGATGATAATATATTTTGGATGAAACAAAAACGGATTTAATTAGACTCATTGGGGATTTAATAATTTCTAGGGTTCATGTTCTTGAAATTGGGGAAAAATGTAAAGATTTGATATTTGGATGATGTTTAGAATGAATTAACCCCACAAAACACGTTAGTATGTGACCTAAGTATGTTTAGGGATGATTAGAAACCTTGAACAATTGTTGGATTGATGTTTAGATGAGATTAGAGTGGAATAAAATATGGGAAAAACGAAAAAAGAATTTCTGGGCTCGAAACTAGCCTCTCGTTAGAAGACCTGCCCAGGTCGTTCGAACGAGCTCGTTCGAACGAGCTCGTTCGAACGAGCTTCTAACGAGTTAACAGTTTGACTTCTAACGAGAGGGATGTTCGTTCGATGACTTTCGTTCGAACGAGATCTCGTTAGAAGGCCCACTTCGTTCGAACGAACTCTCGTTCGAACAGCCTCCGTTCGAACGAGACTTCTAACGAGCTGACAGGTTAGGCTTTTTGGCCTGTTTTGACTTCGCGTGTCCCGTAACCTTATTTAATTGTAGAGATAGCATTCCCTTGATGATAAATTGTTATGGTAGGGACATTTGGGATATATAGAGAAGTAAAACCTAGAGGTGTGATTTGAACCAAATGGAAACTATGGATTAAGTCGTGAGTGTCTATTACGACGTGAGAACAATTGACAACTTGAATAATTATATTAACCGGGAATATGTAAATTGTGTAACATTATATGTCGGTATGAGAATGAGAAGTGTACCACAAATAAATTATGGTGATTACTAAGATGTGTGCATACTTAGTATATGTATATGATTTTATGTGTATGACATACCTACCATACTTGCTATCACGGGAGGTTTACGTTCGCTTAGGGCCCTCTAATCCTTGTGTTGCCCGGATTTAGATTGGTACCTCGAGAACATAGGTCAGAGAAGGACTTATTGGAATGTTAATAAGTCTGCTGATCGTGGGAGCGTAGGTATGTGCGTGACCCATGTGATGTGACTGTGTTCGCCTCCACTGTTTGTGATTTGCTATTATCTGAGAGCGATTCCTGAGAGATTCGGAATGCGTGATCCTTATGTACGTGATGTACCGGGATGGATAGCAGAGTATGTGTGCACCGTAGCTTAGTCTTGGGGTGCTTGTATTGTATATTTATGGCGTGAATAATATACACTTAAATTAATGAGAACTTTCATGTTGGTATTGTGCGTATATATATACAGAAACGCTTTGAGTAACTATAAAGGGATAACCTATAATGAATTGTATTGCTAGTAATTGAGAACCTGAGTTCAGTAAGCCCTCTATTTATTTGATAACTCTAGGTCGTATAATGGGAATTGAGTAGTAAGGGGTAGAACTTATTACGGTTTGGTTAGATATGTATGTAACTCAGATGGGTTCGGTACGTTAGGGGTGCACAAATTAGTCGAGAGGTGAGTACTTCATGTGAGTGCACGTCCTAACATGTATTTTGCATTCATTGTTTTAATGTTATTAAAACACTTGCTGTTTTTAAAATAATCCCCACTTTCGGGCTCTGACCCGTTTGCTTTCAAATCTATTTTTGTAAAAACCATTTTAGGTGCCCAGCCACAAGGACACCATGCATAGGATTTTCACTCAGCTGACGAGCTGTAGTTGTTTGTGGAAGTTACAGGACTTTGCTAGTAGACGCTTCATTTATCTTGACTCTATATTTAGCTTTCATCAGCTGTAGGGCATGTCGCCCATTTCTATTAGAATCATTTCCTATTTCAGACTTTCACACTTTTGGCATGTAATTAATTCAGGTTACATTGTTTTACATAATTCAGTTGTGGGATTGTTGTGAGGACTTTTTCCTCCGGACTTATTATTATGTTGTTGGTTATTCTATTGCTTCGTTATGGTGAATGGTTGTTATTCTTTCATTATCCTTTTATTGCATGTTAATCAGAGTTAACTTAAAATTTGGCAACTCAATTTTTAAATACTAGGTGGTTAGTAATCATTAAAAATGTTATCGACGGTGATGCTAGTAACTTGACCAACTTGGCATTTTGTATTAATTTAATAAAGGAGTAGCTACCCGGTATTTAATTAGTCGGGGTGTCACAGGTGGTATCAGAGCATCAGGTTCTAGTGTCCTTTAGGATCTGTACGGCTTATTATGTTTCCGCTGAGCTTTCTTTGATGTAGAGCCCTATATTTTAGGACTGTTGTATTCTTTTGTATATGCTACGTTCTTCAGCTATTTCAAGTTTATAACTGCGAACTTATAAACTTTCTTCTTACTTCAGATACCTCCACGACGTGCACAACGAGTTCCCAGGGATGCAACACCAGAACCACAGCCCGCACCAGTTCAGGGCACGATGAATGCCGCCGAGGTTGCAGCCATTGTGGCCCAGGCGGTAAATGCCGCACTAGCCGTAGTTCAGCAGGCACCACCTCAGGCGCCAGTAGCCGTGCCAGTTCAGGCACATGCATTCCCGTCTGCTTGGGAACGTGTACGTGATGCTTTTCAGAAAGCACACCCATCGGAGTTCGCAGGTAGCTCCGATGTTGTGGTTTCGAGTCAGTGGAGGAAGGACATTCAGCGGCACCTGAGGATGTATGAGTGCACCGATGTCCAGAAGCAGATACTAGCTACCTTGAAGCTAGTTGGATCTGCACTGCAGTGGTGGGAGTTTATTACCACCGTGGAGGAGAGAGATACTCTCACTATACAGGAGTTTTGGGTGCGGTTTGACCGCAAGTACTTTCCGTCAGCTGTTCACACGGAATTGAGAAGGAAGTTGATGAATCTCATGCAGGAAGGTAAGACTATGGCCGAGTATGAGGCCGAATTCACAAATCTATTGAATATTGTTCCGGATGAGATACCGACGGAAGAGAAGAAGATACATAAATTTACAGACGGGTTGACTTGGAGGATCCGTCAGCATTTGTTGGGGAATCTATCGTTGGCCACTTACTCTGATGTGGTTAACGCTGCACTGTTACACTGCCAGGATCATCGCTTTCACATGGCTGAGGGTAAGATATCGGGAGAGTCCAACCATCAGGGCAGCACTGGAGGACATAGTGCCAGTGGGGCACAATCTGTTCAGGGGCAGAGACAGGGTGACCAGGGTTCCCAGCAGGGGGATCACAAGACGTTCAGATCGGGAAATTTCAGGCATGGACAGGGAGGTTTCCGGCAGGGCCATCAGGGTCCGAACGGCCATCAGAACCAGCAGGGTCAGAATGGTCAACAACAGCTTCAGCAGGGCCAGCAGGGCCAGGGGAGGAATGTTAACGGCCACCAGGGCTGGGGGCAGCAGGGACAGAGAGGGGGGAACTTCCCGGGGAAGTGTTACATTTGTGGCAAGACTGGCCATAAACGCCAGGACTGTCCTGATAGGGGTAGGGCCCCGCAGCAGCAGCAGGGTGCTCGACAGGAGCAGCAGAGACCCATGTTTCCCGCCGCCCTCCCGGCGCCACCACAGATGGCAGCACTGCCACCCATTCCAGCGGTCCTAGTTCAGCAGGGGCAGCTGCAGTATGGGAGAGTATACCAGCTTCAGCAGGCAACAACTCCACAGGCCCCACCCGCGATTGAGGGTATGTTTCCTATCCATGGCACTATGGGTCGGGTTTTTTTTGATACGGGGGCAACGCATTGTTTTATAGCTACACATTTTGCGAAAGCCTTAGGGTTGTTAGCCACAGCAGAGAGCACATTGACGTGTGTAGACTCACCATTGGGGAGTGGGTCACTTATTTTCTTTATATGCCGGGGAGTGGGGGTAGAGATTGGTAGTTTGGTACTACTTACAGACATGTTGGTATTAGATATACATGAGCACGATGTGATTATTGGTATGGATTGGCTCGCAGCTTATAGAGCCATGATTGATTGTTTCGGTGGGAGCATTATTTTTGCCATTCCGGGGCAAGAGATGTTTGTAGTGGCGATGCCTCTCCCAGAGGGAGGCTCGACCGCTCATATGTATTACATAGAAGAGGATACCTCTAAGGAGGTTGTGATTCCTTTAGATTCGATCCCAGTTGTCAGAGAGTATTCCGATGTGTTTCAGGAGATACCAGGCCTACCCCCAGTCGAGAGATAGACTTTGTCATAGACTTATTACCAGATACGAGACATATAGCACGTGCACCATACCGTATGGCTCCGGTATAGATACGAGAGCTACGGGATCAGATTGAGCAGTTGTTGGGTCAGGGGTTTATACGGAGGAGTACTTCGCCGTGGGGTGCCCCTGTGTTGTTCGTAAAGAAGAGGGATGGATCATTGAGGTTGTGTGTGGATTACCGAGAGTTGAATAAGGTCACGATACGGAATAAATATCCATTGCCCCTAATCGATGACTTATTCGACCAGTTGAGAGGAGATTCTTTCTTCTCGAAGAATGATTTGCGACCGGGATACCATCAGTTGCGTATCAGGGAAGAAGATGTCTCAAAGACTGCGTTCTTAACGAGATATGGTTCTTACGAGTTTCGGGTTATGCCTTTTGGTTTGACCAATGCTCCAGCCGTGTTTATGGACTTGATGAATAGGGTGTTCAGGGATTTCCTAGATCAGTTTGTCATTGTCTTCATTGATGATATTCTGGTTTACTCCCAGACAGAGGAGGAGCACGCCGAGCATTTGAGGCAAGTTTTGCAGATGCTACGTCAGAACGAGTTGTATGCAAAATATGAAAAGTGCGGGTTTTGGCTGAAGGAGGTTCAGTTTTTGGGGCACATTATTTCTGACCGGGGGATATCTGTTGATCCGGGGAAGGTATCCGCGGTGAGGGAGTGGGGACAGCCCACGACACCGACTGAGATCCGTAGTTTCTTTGGCCTAGCAGGATACTACAGGAGGTTCATTTGGGGATTTTTTAAGATAGCTGGTCCTTTGACACATCTGACTCGTAAGGGTGTGCCATTCATCTGGAGTAATGCCTGTCAGTTGACATTTGATGAGTTGAAGGATAAGTTGACCTCAGCACCTGTGTTAGCATTGCCGAGATCGGGAGTTGAGTATCTAGTCTACACCGATGCGTCCTTGCAAGGACTTGGAGGTGTATTACAGCAGTAGAGTCAGGCCATAGCTTATGCTTCCCGTAAGCTTAAGCCTCATGAGAAGAATTACCCCACTCATGACTTGGAGTTAGCGGCAGTGGTATTTTCCCTTCGGATTTGGAGACATTACCTTTTGGGGGAGAAGTTTCGATTGTTCACGGACCACAAGTCCCTACAGTACCTATTCACGTAGAAGGAGTTGAATATGCGGCAACGGAGGTGGCTTGAGTTCATGAAGGATTATCAGTTTGATATCCAATACCACTCGGGGAAGGCTAACGTGGTAGCAGACGCGTTGAGCCGTAGGCCAGTAGATGAAGTGGTCGGGGTGTGGAAGGAAAAGTGGAAGGAGTTGGGACACCAGGATGCAGTGGCCCGATCATTCATGTCGGTGATGACTGTTACACCACAGATTGTCACGAGAGTGGTAAAGGCCCAGGCAAATGACTCATTCTGTCAGGAGTAGATAGTCCGATTACTAGCAGAGGGAGCCGAGTCCTCTACCGTCAGCTCATACGGGGGATTATGTTTCAATGGGAGATTGGTAGTTCCGGAAGGGGAGGAATTGTGGCACGAGGTGATGGCAGAGTCGCACGGCTCACGGTTCGCGGTACATCCCGGTGGGGACAAAATGTACCAAGATATGAGACGACAGTATTGGTGGAGCGGGATGAAGAGAGATATTGCCGTGTTTGTTTCCAAATGCGCCACTTGTCAACTAGTAAAAGTGGATCATCAGAGACCGGCAAGACTTCTACAACCATTGGAGGTCCCGATGTGTATGTGGGAGAGCATATCCATGGATTTTATCACGGGGTTACCTATGTCACATAGAGGTCACGACTCCGTTTGGGTGATTGTGGACAGGTTGACCAAAGTCGCTCATTTTCTACCCGTAAGGACAGATTACACTACGGGACAGTATGCCCAGCTATTTATTTTGGAGATAGTGAGACTTCACGGTGTGCCCTTAAATATCGTGTTTGACAGAGACAAGATATTTGTTTCACGATTTTGGGAGAGTTTCAGGAGGCCGTGGGCACGGAATTGCAGTTGAGTACGGCTTATCACCCGTAGACCGATGGGCAAACTGAGCGTACAAATCAGATGTTGGAGGACATGCTACATATGTGCATCATTGATTTTGGGGGTGGATGGGAGCAGTATCTTCCACTGGTGGAGTTTGCTTACAAGAACTCCTACCAGCTCACCATTGGCATGGCTCCATTTGAGGCGTTGTACGGTAGACCTTGTCGTTCCCCAGCATGTTGGTTGGAGGTGGGGGACAACAAACTACTTGTACCGGAAGTGATTCAGGATACTTCGGCAAGGATAGAGCTGATACGAAGTCGCATTCAGGTAGCTCAAGACAGGCTAAAGAGCTATGCTGATGCGAAGAGGTCCTTCAGGGAATTTGAAGTGGGGGACCAAGTTTTGCTCAGAGTATCTCCTATGAAGGGGATTATGCATTTCGGGAAGAAAGGGAAGTTGGCGCCGAGATATGTGGGACCATTTCCTATTATTGAGTGGATTGGACCGGTTGCGTATAGACTTGGGCTACCGGAGCATTTGCATCGGATTCACGATGTGTTTCATATTTCCTCGCTAAGGAAATATCTTAGAGACGATTTGGCTCATTCTCACATTTCTTTGGAGGACATCGATCTCCAGCCTGATAGCTCCTACGAGGAGGGGCCGACTGCTATTTTGGACCGAAGTGAGCGAAAACTACGGTCAAAGATAGTTCCGTTAGTGCGTGTTCAGTGGCGACATCATAATGTCGAGGAGTCCACATGGGAGTGCGAGGATGAGATGCGCGAACGTTATCCAGAGTTGTTCTTACCAGGTACTTTCTAGATCCGAATTTCGGGACGAAATTCAGTTATTAGGGGGGAAGTATGTAATACCCCGTATTTTCGTGATATTTATTTTTGGGATTAATTAAATTAAATGTGAATTAATTTGGGAATTAATCCGGATTAAAATACTAGCGAGATGCGAGTTGGTATTTGATTTTTATGGGTATATATGACTATATATGAATGTTGAGTTATGAAATTTATCGTGAGATTGATATACGGCAATTTGGGAAACTTTGTTGAGGAACGTGTGACAGTCGCGTCAGGAATATTATTATTTAATTAAAAAGTAAATTTTAATTCTATTAACCATATGGTCGTTTTGAGTGCGCCAACGCGTCCGGAAGGGTCGAAATAGTCAGAAAACACTAGCCGGGAGTTTAGTTTGGGTCCCGGGGCATTTTTAGGCCATACCGGCAACGTAAAAGGGTAGTTTGGTAATTTTGAATTTTTGGGAATTAAAACCAACGAAAATTAGGAATTAAAAATCTGATTTGGCAATTACCCACTAATAACCTAATGGGCTACGGGGGTTATTGGAATTAGTTCCAAAAAGTTTCCTAAGGCAAACCCTAGCCACCATTGTCACCTTGGAGAAGAAGACTTGTAGAGAGAGAGAGAGAGAGAGGAGAATTCTGCAGAGAGAGAGAGAACCATTCATCAATTCGACATCAAAATCAGAGATACACATAAGGCAAGTGGTTTAATTTCATTAGTTGCAGAGAATGCCTCTTCCATGCGTAGGAAATTGTTAAAATTATATTATTTTTGGAGATTTATGAAAACCCATTAAATTGGAATTTGAAACTTGTATTTTGAAGAGGAATTGCATGTAGAATTGTATGTAGGTGATTAATCTGATGATAATATATTTTGGATGAAACAAAAACGGATTTAATTAGACTCATTGGGGATTTAAGAATTTCTAGGGTTCATGTTCTTGAAATTGGGGAAAAATGTATAGATTTGATATTTGGATGATGTTTAGAATGAATTAACCCCACAAAACACGTTAGTATGTGACCTAAGTATGTTTAGGGACGATTAGAAACCTTGAACAATTGTTGGATTGATGTTTAGATGAGATTAGAGTGGAATAAAAGATGGGAAAAATGAAAAAAGAATTTCTGGGCTCGAAACTAGCCTCTCGTTAGAAGACCTGCCCAGGTCGTTCGAACGAGCTCATTCAAACGAGCTTCTAACGAGTTAACAGTTTGACATCTAACGAGAGGGATGTTCATTCGATGACTTTCGTTCGAACGAGATCTTGTTAGAAGGCCCACTTCGTTCGAACGAACTCTCGTTTGAACAGCCTCGTTCGAACGAGACTTCTAACGAGCTGACAGTTTAGGCTTTTTGGCCTGTTTTGACTTCGCGTGTCCCGTAACCTTATTTAATTGTAGAGATAGCATTCCCTTGATGATAAATTGTTATGGTAGGGACATTTGGGATATATAGAGAAGTAAAACCTAGAGGTGTGATTTGAACCAAATGGAAACTATGGATTAAGCCGTGAGTGTCTATTACGACGTGAGAACAATTGACGGCTTGAATAATTATATTAATCGGGAATATGTAAATTGTGTAACATTATATGTCGGTACGAGAATGAGAAGTGTACCACAAATAAATTATGGTGATTACTAAGATGTGTGCATACTTAGTATATGTATATGATTTTATGTGTATGACATACCTACCATACTTGCTATCACGGGAGGTTTACGTTCGCTTAGGGTCCTCTAATCCTTGTGTTGCTCAGATTTAGATTGGTACCTCGAGAACATAGGTCAGAGAAGGACTTATTGGAATGTTAATAAGTCTGCTGATCGTGGGAGCGTAGGTATGTGCGTGACCCATGTGATGTGACTGTGTTCGCCTCGACTGTTTGTGATTTTCTATTATCTGAGAACGATTCCTGAGAGATTCGGAATGCGTGATCCTTATGTACGTGATGTACCAGGATGGATAGCAGAGTATGTGTGCACCGTAGCTTAGTCTTGGGTGCTTGTATTGTATATTTATGGCGTGAATAATATACACTTAAATTAATGAGAACTTTCATGTTGGTATTGTGCGTATATATATACAGAA
This sequence comes from Sambucus nigra, assembly GCA_949130495.1. NCBI lineage: Eukaryota > Viridiplantae > Streptophyta > Magnoliopsida > Dipsacales > Adoxaceae > Sambucus > Sambucus nigra. Next base: position 392,337,539 of record OX422216.1, read on the forward strand.
ACGCTTTGAGTAACTATAAAGGGATAACCTATAATGAATTGTATTGCTAGTAATTGAGAACCTGAGTTCAGTAAGCCCTCTATTTATTTGATAACGCTAGGTCGTATAATGGGAATTGAGTAGTAAGGGGTAGAACTTATTACGGTTTGGTTAGATATGTATGTCACTGAGATGGGTACGGTACGTTAGGGGTGCACAAATTAGTCGAGAGGTGAGTACTTCATGTGAGTGCACGTCCTAACATGTATTGTGCATTCATTGTTTTAATGTTATTAAAACACTTGCTGTTTTTAAAATAATCCCCACTTTCGGGCTCTGACCCGTTTGCTTTCAAATCTATTTTTGTAAAAACCATTTTAGGTGCCCAGCCACAAGGACACCATGCATAGGATTTTCACTCAGGTGACGAGCTGTAGCTGTTTGTGGAAGTTACAGGACTTTGCTAGTAGACGCTTCATTTATCTTGACTCTATATTCAGCTTTCATCAGTTGTAGGGCATGTCGCCGATTTCTATTAGAATCATTTCCTATTTCAGACTTTCAGACTTTTGGCATGTAATTAATTCAGGTTACATTGTTTTACATAATTCAGTTGTGGGATTGTTGTGAGGAGTTTTTCCTCCGGACTTATTATTATGTTGTTGGTTATTCTATTGCTTCGTTATGGTGAATGGTTGTTATTCTTTCATTATCCTTTTATTGCATGTTAATCAGAGTTAACTTAAAATTTGGCAACTCAATTTTTAAATACTAGGTGGTTAGTAATCATTAAAAATGTTTTCGAAAGTGATGCTAGTAACTGGACCAACTTGGCATTTTGTATTAATTTAATAAAGGAGTAGCTACCCGGTATTTAATTAGTCAGGGTGTCACAGGATTGGAGTCCCATTTGGAGTTTAAAAAAAAGTGAGTTAACATAGGATTCAAGGTTAAGGACTTTTCGGGGAAGTTGTGAAGGTATTGAGTTAGATTGTTATGCCGACTCTTGTGTCGAATCCTTTTAGCGATAGTCTTGTATTTAGATATTATGGGTAGACCAATGAGAGAGAGGTCGAATATCCTTAGTGACAATGAATTTGAGGATTAAATTGAAAACGCCGTATGTTAAGGGTTTACCTGAGTAAACGAAATGAGATCTTAGTTCGAAGGGATTAAATAGATTACCGTATATTAGTTGGGTGTACTTATAGACGGGATAATTATTATATATCGATGGGAATCCGGAGGTGGATGGTGTGTGTATAGGGATTGATACATACGTTTGATTTTGAGATAGTGTCCTTAATGTTGGATATAATGGGAGACTATTTATATCATAGGTCATTTGGATGTATATGTTTTATGTGAGGGATCGCGTAAGGTAAATGAATTGTTTAGATATGCGATATAACTATGGTGAGTATTATGAGAGTGTATACATACCGCCAGATTCTTTTCCTTTATAAATAAGGATCGAAGATAGTACGTATATATATAAATGTGTGGTTATATGGCGCGAATGTATATTTCATGTGTGATGATTTATACATATAATGTGATTGCATGTATATATATATATATATATATATATATATATATATGTAGTGTGAATTGTATACATATACTTATTGTGTGAGCATACCCGGCACATGCTATCATGGGAGGTTGCACGATGAGGGTGAGGCCCCTGGCTTGAGGAGCAGGGTGCGTATAGTCCCCAGGTCATAGTCGTCCATTATTGTTTATGTGATTTTATTTGGGGGTGAGAAGTCTTGGGTATGAGTCCTTCTCACTTTCCGATTAGGAAGTATGACCTCTTTCCATACGTTGTGTTTTGTTTTATTACCATGGCAGTGTGATAATAATCCGGTGTATGGTAACCCGGGATAAAGTGAGTAATTTATGGATGATGATAGCATTGTGCAGTATATTTGTATCCTATAACCGTTTATGTTATGAGTTTTACCAAGTGTGCATTATGTGTGGTATGTATACGTGGTTATAGGATTGAATGATCGTATATATTTAGAGTAAATATATATATCCTATAGGTGAAGGTGATGTGAGTTCTATAAGATGTACATCTTGTGTGATGTTGGTGTACTAGCTTATTAGGGTCGAACGATCGCAATTAGAGACAATTGTTGATATATCGACCCCTAAGGATTTAAATAGAGGTCTTACTTGGGTACTGGAGATGGTACTCAAAATAAGTAGCTGAGGTTATAGGATATGTGTGGAGGGCATAATGGATCCCGACGATCGACATTGTCAAGGAGTAGTGTATCGGGGGGTTCCTTATTTGGATTTCGCGTTGCGAGACATCCCACGCACGAAATGTAGAGCAATGTTGAGAGTGGGGAGACGTTTAGTCCTTAATACTCGGCGTATGTTGTTTAGTGCTAGAATGTTTTATAAGAATAGGAAGTTAATGTGTTCCTATTCTTTCGTTAAGGACTTGTTTATGTTATAATTAGAATTGGATGGACTTTAGTCAGGTACATGTGTGTGCTTATATGATTATTAGATCTATATAAGTTTGGGAGTAAACTTAGGGTATGTTAGGATGAGAGGATTTTTGGGTTATCCTTAGAAGATGTCGGGTAGATAAACTTAGGTTCACGTGCATACGTTTAGGTGCCCACTTTAGTTGAGGGGTGAGTTTGGGGGTTCCACAAGAGTGAGACATCACTTTAATTATGAAATTGAGCAGTTTTTAATTATTATGCATATTATACACTTGCTATAAACGTTTTTACACCTCGGTCTCTGACCCGTTTATTTTTTCCCTCTTGCTATACATATATATATTGTTTAATACAGGTGTCCCACCACAAGGATACCGATGATACTTTTCTATCCAGTGTCTTGGGGGCCGTAGCAGATGCGGACTGTTGTGGGATTTTGTTATCGTCGCTTCCTACCGTTTATAAATCTAGATAGGATTCATTTTGGTGTATCGTGTTTTTACCCAGGAGTTATATTTTGCATTGTTATATTTCTCTCCTCTGGTTTGTTGTATTAACCGTTACCCGATAACATATTTGGGTATAGTTCTTTTATTACTTGTTATGTTTTATACTGAGTACATCCTTTTATTGTAGTTCATGTATACATCTTGCTTTGTTCTATAGATAATATATTGTTGTTTAATTGGTTCATTGTGTAGTTTTAAACTTTTTGGAATACTCTTATTCTAATAGTGGGCAGTTAGCTAGGTTTATTTTAGTATCGACAGTAGATGCTAAGAGTGATCCACTTGGGATTCCGGTTTTAATTTAGTGAAAACCCCGAAGGAACGCGGTGTCCGATATCGATTTCAAATTATTCGCAAATTTCCAATTAAACCTTATTTAATTAAAGTGTATTTTTAAACAAACTTAACTCATCCCCAAACCATTCATCTACGTGTGTGCATGTGTCAATCCATAAATGAATAAGGGATGCGACACAAGTTTAAGGAAAAATCCCCGAAGGGAAAAACCTTTTTATTTCTAGAACTCTGACAAGTTTACAAGACCATTGACTTAAATACAATCTTGCTTTTGCCCACAAGAGTAACGCATGGTGTCTTCGACAAACCTCCAAAGCAACGGCGAGAAACAAAACAACAATGGTTCACACGCAGCTATACCACAAGGACCGCAATCCTAGACACGCAGTCTTCTCGGTGTAGGTTATCCTCCCCACAAGATTAAACAACAAAAAAGTGTGTTCTTCAAACACCAAAACAAATAACTAAAGAAAATGGGATTTTTGTGAATTGAAAACAAAAAGGGATTAAACCCTAAAAGGAAGAAGCCAAAAGAATTCTTCTTTCTCAATTTTTCAATTCTGTAAAACGCTGGGACTTCTTAAAGAAAAAGAAACCACATAAAGAGTTTTTATAGAAAAATAGGTCGCCTCGAAAACCGTGCTCATTCAAACGAGATCAGCATGTCGCTCGAACGAAGGACAGCTGTCGCTCGAATGAGATCACACGACATGGCTATCTCGCGTGATCGACATTGCCATGTCGTTCGAACGACTGTTGCGTCAAAAAATTATTATTTTAATGTTCGCTTCAATACTTAGAAAAAATACTCATTCTCAAATTTTGATGAAAAATTCCGCTCCAACACTTAGAAAATATTTATAAAAATATCCCAAAAGCTCTAAATGTAAATTTAAGGTATTTAAAACAAAACCTTACCAAAGTAAACTTCGTGGAGTCTTTTTAATGAAGAACTTCATTAATTCGGATCCGTCTTGATGTAGATGGATCTTGAATGCTCTTCGGCGGTCTAGCGATATATGACATAATAAATTGATAACGAACTTATAAAAGTATGTCCTTATAAATCTCCCCCTATGTCTATGCCTGTACAAACATAAAAATATCCGAATTATCAAATACCAAAATTCCTATACAAATCTACCCTCCCATGAATAAATTTGCAAGATCTCAAAACTGTTCTTCAAAGATCTTCGTAAATTCTTAAAGCTTTTCTCATAAGGGTGTGCAACATCATGATATTCAATCTTTGTACCTACACACATGAGATAAAGAAAAAACCTTCGTGATGCATCGAGTTTGAAATGATATAAGAATAAATCATTAATAAATCAAATCTCCCCCATAATTGAAAAACTCCCCCGTAACATGATAATTCTTTCTCCCCCTTTGTATGATGTCCCCAAATAGACAGATAAGAAGAAAAAAAATCAAAACATGGAGTGTCACGATAAAATGCATAGAAAATATGGATCAAACTACACGCATGCAAAGGTATGTCCCAAAAATATCCACAAACTATTTTTGGATTTTTCAATCTTTTCATACAAAAATAAGATACTAAAAATAACACCATGGATTTAAACTCAAGCAACCAAGTCATGGAAAAGGAATGTATGGGTGTGAACACATTCGATAGGTAAATGAACTCAATCAATCATATGTTCGCGATGCATTTGTTCTCCTAACGAATGAACATCAAAAGTATCCTTAGGTGTAAAAATTTGTTGACTTTAGATGACATCGTCTTATACAAATCAACAAATCAAAGTCAAAGTGATTTCCACACCAATAACGTCCAAAACTATGTAGCGCTTTTTCAATACTTTTAAGGATGTGCAAACCCATTTTAATTCTCCAACCAAACTCCCTCATATATATTTTATTTTCGAGGTGTCAAACTTAATTCTCAAAGTTTGGAGAATTGGTGAAAAAAACTAAATGGCCCATAATTGGCATGAATTTTTTTTTATTGCCTTTAAATTTTTTTGAGCTCTTTTAAACCTCTTTGGAACCCGGATAATAAAATTCTTCACTTTTCTAGGTCCAATTTAACGGTGGCTTAGTATTCGCAAAGGTCAAATGAACCTTTCACAGCCCTTCCCCGTTTTCAAATAAAGCACACAAACTCACAAATGACTCTTACATACACAACTTTCTTATCAAGTTTTATCGTGCTTGGTTCGTTTTAAGGACAAGATTGGAGTCAAAACACCCAACCAACATGTGATAAGACAACCACAATAATCAAACAAATCCGTGCACGTGTGCATTAAAGGAAATCATGAGTCAAACATGCAGGAAGTAACACTTAATTACATCTTAATGACTCCAAACAATATAAAGCACATGGATGAATTGACCTATTGTCTCAAAACACTATCAAATATTCACATGAAAAATGGAATGATGTTGTGACTAGGTCATCCTAAGTGTCCATCCATCAAAGGTGCAAACCAAATACAAAAATCTTTTTGGATTTTTTTTTAAAAATTTATCAAAACAAAATCTTTTTGTATTTTTCAAATTTTTCAAAAAAAGAAAAACATACAAAAATGATACATACTAGCAATAGGCAAATAATGTCCACATGAAAAACATCCTATGCTAGTAAACAAGTCAAACCTCAATCGTTAGGTTCGGAGGGCTTATGCAAAGCCTCTATTAAATCTGTGAAGTTTTGACCAAAAACTTAACTTGATCACCTAAATGTGCAAACTCTCTCTTTTAGTGTCCGGGAGCATGTAAAGTATCAAGTCTAGATGCATGTGTGTCAGAAAGACGTATAGAAGAAAAACGTGACACATAACACAACTTAAAACAAAATTCCTTAAGGTGACCTCTCCTCTTGCAATGTGAACAAACATAAATAGGCCTAGGAACACCTCTCTCAAAAACTCTAGGACGCACTCTCCTAATAGGAATGGGACTCCTAGGTGGGTTAGGGTGAGACTCATGTGATTCTAACACTAAAGTGGGAACCGGCTTGGGTACTACTTGGGAAGTAGAAGCACCGTCATGACTTATTCCTAACTTCTCACCTTTACCCAAAATGGGATTGAGAACCATCATTTCAACCTTCTTAGATGCGTTCTCTAAAGGGACTTTGACCTCCCGGGCACAATCGAGATCACTCTCGAGCTGGGATACACGTGTCGTCAGACAAGACACCATGTTGGTCAAATAACACTTTTCCTTTTTAAAAACTTCCTTCTCTCTCTCCAAATATAGAACCCGACGACTTTAAGTGATAAATATATATACTTGTGTTTCATATATATCCTAAGTGATAAATATATATACTTGTGTTTCATCTAATGTTCTTGTAATTATATAAAATTAAATAATGATATTAAATAATTTAAGTCTTTGAGAACTTAAGACCGTTTTGAGATGTATATAGCTGACTTTGTAAAATAAAGAAATTAATTCCATATAAAGTATACTTATGTTATCACGTGAATAAGGATTTATGAGACGAGACTCGATTTCGACTGGTTAACTGGGTTAGCATCATCTAGAATAATTTAGTAGTACGCTAGGCATGCACACTAGATGAGAGGTGAGAATTCCTAAGTGAGGGCAACGTAACTAACATGTATGGAGTATCTTCTAGTGAGCATTTTGAATACTTGCTAAAATGTTTAAAACTATAACTATCGGGATCTGACCCATTTCTTGTCATCTCTTCTTCCTTTTGTGTGTATATATATATATATATATATGTATTAATAGGTGCCCAGCCACAGGGGCGTCAGACTTAGATCGTTGGACTGTTTGACGTGTTGTAGCTAGTGTGGGAGTTGTAGGTCTTTGCATTTAGACGACTTCATCCTTGTTATCTCAACTCTTAACTTAGTCATGTTTGATAGGGCATGAGTTTCCCATTCTCAGTTTCCATTTTGTTCAGAGAGACATTGTACTTCTTTATTTTCAGTACTCAGTTCTTAGTTGGGATTGTTTTAATTATTACATTGTCCTTGGATTTGAGATATTTTTATTTGGGAACGATTAATCTAGCCTGTTTATTTCATTTGGATGGTTTGGAATTCAATATTATGATTGCGTTCATTAAATTGGTGTATGTATAATAATTCATATTGTTGGGACTTAATTCATGAAATTAAATATTTTGACACTTAGCTTAATTATTTATTAGGTGATAAATAAAGAAATTAATTTTTGATAGTGATGCTAAGAATGAACCAACTGGATATTTTATTTTAATTTAATAAAGGATTGATCACCTGATATTTAATTAGGCAGAGTGTCATAGGTGGTATCAGAGCATCAGGTTCTAGAATCATTTAGGATCTGTACGGCTTATTATGATTCCATCTTAGTTGTCTTCTATGTAGAGCCCTATTATTAGGATTGTTTCACTCTAAATTTTTATATACGTCTTCCTCTATATTAAGATTTATTGAACTGTGGACTTATAAAGTCCTTTTAATTTCATATGCCTTTGAGATGAGCGCCGCGGGACAGGATTACGCAACCCAAGCCCCAGCCGCCACAAGAACAGGGGAAAACTAATGCTGAGGAGGTAACCACTATAGTTGCATAGGTGGTCACTGCAGCATTAGCAGTGGTTCAGCACGCCCCACCATAGGTTCATACAGTGGCACCTGCCCCGGTACATGCATCCCCTTCTTCTTGGGAACGAGTTAGAGATGCCTTCCAGAAGGCGCACCCACCAGAGTTCAATGGAATCTCAGATGTTGTGGTGGCTAGCGAGTAGAAAAAGGATATACATAGGCACCTGCGATTGTATGAGTGCACGGAGGTGGAAAAGCATATTTTAGCCACCTTCAAGCTGGTTAGATCAGCGTTACAATGGTGGGAGTCCACTACCACTATGGAGGAGCATGATGTTTTGATGATACAAGAATTCTGGGTACGGTTCGACCACAAATACTTCCCTTTTGTCTTTCAGACTGAGATGACGCCAAAACTTATGAACCTCAAGCAGGAAGGGATGACAGTTGCGAAGTATGAGGACGAGTTTACGAGATTGGTTACTTTGGTGCCAGATGAGGTACCTACCGAAAAGAAGAGGATCCCGATGTTTATGGATGGCTTAACCTGGAGGATTCTCCAGCACCAATTGGGTATATTTCATTGGGGGCTACGTATACTAATGTACTCAACGTCTCTCTATTACACTGCCAGGACCACTACTTCCATCAGCAGGGAAGTAAATGAGACGAGCAGTCCATCCAGGAGGGCCGAAGAGGTGGTAGTAGTGCCAGTGGGGAACCAACAGCCCAGGGGAAGGTCCCACAAGGTGAGTAGAGTTCCCATCAGGGGGACCCCTCTAAGAAATTTTATTCTGGAGACTCTAGGAAGGGACACGGGGGTCTTAGATAGTTCCATCTGGGGCCAACAACGTTACCAGTAGGGCCAACCGATCCAGCAACAGGGCCATTCGAGCCAGTAACAAGGCATGTAGGGCTAACAGTGGTATTAGCAGGGCCATTAGAGGAGTGGTAATGGTCAGCAGGGCCAAGGACAGCTGGGACAGAGGGGAGAAAATTTTACGAGTAGATGCTTTAGCTGTGGTAAGAACATCCATAAACGTTAGGATATCCCAGAGGGGGATAGGTCCCCGCAGCAGCAGGGTGATCGTCAGGAGCCGCAGAGACTGATCTTCCCAGCCGCCCTCCCAGCACCACCTCAGATACCAGATTTTCCCGCCATTTCAGTAGTCCCAGTTCAGTAGGGGCAGTTACAGTATAGGCATATTTATAACGTCCATCAGGCCGTAGTCCTACAGCCTCCACCCACAGTCAAGGGTAAATCTTCCATATAGGGGAATTTGGGGCATATATTATTTGACATGGGAGCTTCACACTCTTTTACTGCCACTACTTTTGCACGGGCCTTGGGGCTATTAGATACAGTCGAGAGTACTGTTGCATGTGTTGACTAACCTTTAGGTAATAGGACGTTGATTTACCTTATCTGTCAGGGTGTGGGAATAGATATTGGGAGACTTATTTTACCCACCGACATGCTTGTATTAGATATGTACAAGTATGATGATATTATCAGTATGGATTGGCTTGTTGCTTATATATCCATGATATATTTCTTTAGTAGGAGCATTATTTTTACTATACCGGGCCAGGAGATGTTTCTTGTGGTGATGCCTCATCCTGAGGGAGGACCGTCCACCTATTTGTATTACATAGAGGAGGAGACCCCTAAGGAGATAGTGATTCCCCTTTACTCGATTCCCATCATTCATGAGTTCTCCGATGTATTCCAGGATATACCGGGATTGCCACCTAGATGAGAGATAGATTTTATATAGATTTAATGTCGAGAACTCGACTGATAGCCCATGCACCCTACCGTATGGCTCCAGCTGAGATGAGGGAGTTGCAGGATCAGATTGAGCAGCTATTGGGACAGGGTTTCATGCGTAGGAGTACCTCTCCATGGGATGCTCCCTTATTATTCGTGAATAAGAAAGATGGGTCATTGAGGTTATGTGTGGACTACTGAGAGTTGAACAAATTCACGATACGGAATAAGTATCCAATGCCCCAAATCGATGACTTGTTTGACCAGTTGAGAGGATTTGCTTTCTTCTCAAAGATATATTTGAGATCAGGATATCATTAGTTACGAATTAGGGAGCAGAATGTGTCGAATATTACTTTTTTGACGAGATATGGATCCTACGAGTTTTGGGTAATGTCGTTTGGGTTGACCAATGCTCCAACCGTATTCATGGACTTAATGAATAGGGTGTTCAGAGAGTTCTTAGATAAGTTTGTCATTGTCTTTATAGATGACATTCTGATTTATTCCCAGACTGAGGAAGAGCATGCCGAGCATTTAAGACGGGTCCTTTGGACTCTACGAGAGCATCAGTTGTATGCAAAGTATGAGAAGTGTGGGTTTTGGCTACGTGAGATCCAATTTTTGGGGCACGCTATTTTCGACAAGGGAATATCCGTAGATCCACGGAAGGTGTCCGCGGTGAGGAAGTGAGGGAAACCCGTGACACCATAAGAGATACACATTTTCTTAGGATTGGAAGGTTACTACATACGGTTCATTCGAGGATTCTTGAAGATAGAGTGTCCATTGACTAATCTGACTCACAAGGGGGTATCGTACATTTGGGATGATGCTTGTCAGTTGGATTTTGATGATTTGAAGGACAAGTTGACTTCAGTGCCAGTCCTTGCTTTACCCAGGCCAAGAGTGGAGTACTTGGTGTATATAAACGCTTCCCTACAGGGACTTGGTGGGGTACTTCAGCAGGAGGATCAGGCTATAGCTTATGCCTCCCGTAAGCTTAAGCCTTATGAGAAAAATCACCCCACCCATGACTTTGAGTTAGAAACATTCATGTTTGCCCTTCGTATTTGGAGGCATTACTTATTAGGGGAGAAATTTCACCTATTCACAAACCATAAGTCACTATAATACTTGTTCACTCAGAGGGAGTTGAACATACGTCAGCGCGGGTGGATAGAGTTTGTGAAAAACTACCAGCTCGAGATACAGTACCACCCGGGGAGGGCTAACGTAGTTGCATATGCGTTAAGCCTTAGTCTAGTAGGTGAGGTGGTGGAGGTGTGGAAGGGGAAATGGAAAGAACTGGGACATCAGGATAGAGTGGCCTGATCCTTTATGTTCGTCATGACAGTCACACCAGATATTGTCACGAGAGTGATCTAGGCCCAAGCCGTTAATTAATTTTATCAGGATCGGATTATACGGATCCTAGCTGAGGTTCCAGAGTCCTATTCAGTGAGTTCAGATGGGGGTTTGCAATTTAATGGGAGGTTAGTGGGCCGGGAGGGGGAGGACTTACATCATGCAGTGATGACAGAGTCACATGGATCTCGATTTGCACTACATCCTGAAGGGGATAAGATGTACCAGGATATGAGGTGATAGTACTGGTGGAGTGGGATGAAGAAGGACAATACGGAGTTCGTGTCCAATTATGCCACCTGTCAGTTGGTAAAGGTGGATCATCAGAGACCACTTAGGTTACTTCAGCCGCTAGAGATCCTAATATGAAAATAGGAGAGAATTTCCATGGATTTCATCACGAGGTTACCTACATCATAGAGGGGTCACGATTATATATGGGTAGTGGTGGATCGATTGGCCAAGGTAGCTCATTTCCTATCGGTGCGAACAAACTACACTACGGGACAGTATGCCCAGATATTTATAGCGGAGATAGTGAGGCTACATGGGGTGCCCCTTAATATTGTGTCCAACGGGGACAATATCTTTGTGTCTCAATTTTGGGAGAGCTTCCAGAAGTCCATGGGTACCGAGTTGAGATTGAGTATGGCCTACCACCCATAGACGGATGGGAAGATGGAGAGGACGAATCAGATGCTAGAGGAAATGTTGCGGATGTGTGTCCTTGACTTTGGCGGAGGTTGGGAGAAGTATCTCCCACTGGTGGAGTTCGCGTATAATAACTCCTACCAGTTCATGATTGGCATGGATCCATTTAAGGCATTGTACGACAAACCTTGTCGTTCTCCCGCTTGTTGGCTAGAGGTGGGGGACAATAAGCTACTCGAGCCATAGGTGATTCAAGACATGTCATATAGGATTGAGATGATCAGGAGCCGTATTAGAGTACCCAGGACAGATAAAAAAGCTACACCGATGCCAAGCGGTTCTTCAGGGAGTTTAGTGTGGGGGACCAAGTGCTTCTACGAGTGTCTCCTATGAAGGGGATGATGATGTTTGCAAATAAAGGTAAATTAGCTCTGAGGTACGTGGGACCATTTCCTATCATTGAGAGGATTGGGTCGGTGGCATATAGAGTTGGGTTTCCAGAGCACTTACACCGTATCCATGATGTGTTCCACATTTCTTCACTGAGACAATATCTCCGAGATGAGTTGGCTCACACCCAGATTACGATAGAGGAGATTGACCTCCAGCCTGACAGTTCATATTAGGAGAGACCAGTGGCCATCCTAGACCATAGTTAGAGGAGATTGAGGTCAAAGGTAGTTCTAATCGTGCGAGTCCAGTGGGAATATCATAATGTAGAGGAGTCTACTTGGGAGCGCGAGGCAGATATGCGTGAAAAATATCCAGACTTGTTCTTACCAGGTATATTTACTTTTATTTTTTGAATTTCAGGACGAAATTTTGTTGTTAGGGGGGAAATATGTAATACCTCGTATTTTTATGACTTTAATATTAATTATAGGAATTAAATAACTAATTTGAATTTAAATTAATATTTACTAGCATGACGTGAGCTAGTAATTACTGATGGGAATTATGTTGATCATTACTTAGTGAGTAAAGTAAAAATGAGATATTACGTTATTAAAATTATCGCGAGTGAATAATACGACGGTAATAGAAATTAAGTCGGGACACGCGTGTTAGTCGTGTCGGGACTAGTTTAATGAAATAAAAAGTAAATTAATTTTAACTAACCCTTATGGGCATTTCGAGTGTGCCAATGTGTTCAAAAGGGTCGAGATAGTCAAAAAAGTGTACCCGGGGGTTTAGTTTGGGTCTCGGGACGATTTTAGGCCTAACCGGCAACTTAGGAGGGCATTATGGTAATTTTCATTTTAGGACATTAATTAATGACGAAATTATTAAGGCTATATAAGATGGTGTGTCAAGGAAGTTAGGGTTCTAAGAATCAAAAGTGAGGAAAATCATAGGAAGAAGAAGGAGAGAGCTTTCCAAGGTGTTCAAGGCCAAGAACCACCCATTTTGCACCTCCGCCACCACGAAAGCAAAGATCGGAAGAAGAGGATCGTTCCTATACCACTCAAATTGGTCGGATCAAACCTGTAACTTTAAGGAAAATATATATCTTTCTGATCTTGTGTTGATACAACATCCATGTTAGAATAGGAGAAGCAATTATATGTTTTTATGGTGATTTAATGTATTTGGAAGAGGTAGATATCCTGATTACATGTAGAACATCAATCACAAATTTTAATGATTCTTAGAGGAAGAAATCTAGAAAATATTATATAGTTCTTGAAAGAATATGGTGGACTAGGGTTTGAGACAAAAATCATGAATTGTACCCATTTAATGATGATTCCTTAAGGAATTAATCAAGATTTTACGTTAGAAATTGTTCATACCTGTTACCATAACGTTTGTGATGTTTGGTTGGGTGTTTAGGCTGAATTAATAGAGGTTTTGAGGATTAAAGTTGATGAAACCCATAGGCAAATAATTTCATAAACTAGGCCAATATCTGATCGATCGATCGATCAACTCAAGAATGTCGATCGATCGATTGGATCGATCGATCAACTCTTCCCATCGATTGCTCGACTCCTCCTAGAATTTCAATCTTGTTTACTTGTAATGTTTAACCGAACCCTAGTTTGTAGGAAACCTTAGATATAATGTAATTACCATAATGGGACTTGGGAAGCACCAGTAGTGTTATGGGTAAGGTTCGACTAGTGCGATTTTATATGAGATTTAACCGTGGGGTCACGAGGGTATAAAATGGGTTATGATCATGTGTGTGATAAATTGGACGTTGTGCAAGCTAATGACGACTTAGCACAGCGGGATATCAAGAGTACATTTACTGGTATTATACGTATAAAAATAATAGACTTCTATGGACAAGAAGTACTTGGAAACTTGCGATAAATGAGAATATACCAGGATAAAATTATTATACGTAGGATTCGGGTGTTACGTGACATATATAATTAGAATATGTTAATGGTCGTGGGTGTACCTATCTGAAAAATTTTAATATATATATGAGTGTATGTATATATATTATATGAATGTCTAATCTTAATCATACCCGCGTTAGTTGCTATCATGGAGATCTCCGTGCCAGGACAATCTTATTCTGATGTGACCTTTATGGGGAATATGGACTTGTACCCTAGAACATAAAACCTTGGTACAACCTATCTGTGAGTGGTAGAGCAAATGGACCTAAGAGACGTGAGGGTATGTACTGACCTCTTAGTGACTTGGAACTATGATTTGCCTCTAATTCCTGTGTTTTGTGTTAATACAATTCGAGGGTGATCTGGGCTAGTATTTCCCTTATTTGTACGATAGGTACAGGGAATTCATAGCAGAGTATGACTGAACCATAATTTAGTATTTGGGTGCCTTATTGTATGTAGATATATATCCTAAGTGATAAATATATATACCTATGTTTCATCTACCATGCTTGTAAGTATATAAAATTGAATAATGATATTAAATAATATAAGTTGTTGAGAACTTAAGACCGTATTGAGATGTATATAGCTATCTTGGTAAAATAAAGAAATTAATTTCATATAAAGTATACTTATGTGATGACGTGAATAAGGATTTATGAGAGGAGGCTGGGTTTAGACTAGTTAACTGGGTTAGCATCATCTAGAATAATTTAGTAGTACGCTAGGCGTGCACACTAGATGACAGGTGAGAATTCCTAAGTGAGGGTAACGTAACTAACATGTATAGAGTATCTTCTAGTAAGAATTTTAAATACTTGCTAAATTGTTTAAAACTATAACTATCGGGATCTGACCCGTTTCTTTTCATCTCTTCTTCCTCTTGTATATATGTGTATGTATTAACAGGTGCCCAACCACAGGGACGTCAGACTTAGATCTCTAGACTATTTGACGTGGTGCAGCTAGTGTGGGAGTTATAATCTTTGCATTTAGACAACTTCATCCTTCTTATCTCAGCTCTTCACTTAGTAATAGGGCATGGGTTGCCCATCCTAATTTTACATTTAGTCCAGAGAGACATTGTGGCCATCTCGGTCAGCGCAGCGTTCGTTCCAGAGGAAAGGATAAAGAGGATCCCCCGGGGAAGAAACTGCATCGCGGTCTCACTCCCTTATCTTCGAAAAGGGGGATTCGGCCATCGTCGGTGTGGGTTGAATGTAAAGAGATAGATTCGCCAGCCTATTTTTCTCAAAAAAGGAAAAATAATATGTTGCCACCTCAAGAGAGCGGCATCAAGGACAAAACTGATGCATGCGAAACCTATAGGTCGGAGGTCCGGGGACTAAGTTACTTAATGGGAAGGTGTTAGTCACCCATCCTGCCCTTTCGGTCTCTCATGGGTAAATGTTAATATTTTCCTTTTTATCCCCGTGAAGTGTATGCATGTGTTTATATAATGGATATTGGAATCGTTCGACCCATATCATGGAAAGCATAGGGTGAGGTTATCCATAGGAATATTTCCACAATAATAATAAATATAGAAGATAGAATATGAGTGTTCATTGTGATATTGATAATTATTGGGAAACGATAATGTGTGTGGGATGAAACGCAAATAAGCATATGATATATGTATATGTGTGATGAAAATGAGGGATTTGAGAAGTTATGAAAATGAAAGAATTGAAAGATTAAAAAATTGGACTCGAGTCTCGGATTTTAATCCGAGACGCCTACGTAGCCTATAAAGGCATCAAAGTACACGTAGTTAGAATATAGAATAGGGGTGGGTTTTATCCCATAGATTCGAACGGAATTTTTATTAGGTGTGTGTGTAAAAAATATGTTTCTTGTTTTGGAAAAAGTGTGGTGGATAATTCCGTTCGAAATTTACGGGTGTAACCCACTTTTATCTATTTTTGCATTTTTTTATGAAAAATAGAGTATGTGCGATATACTAATGAAAGTGTAGATGTTAATATGTAAGAACTAGAATGAAACTAAATTACCAATCTAAAGTAATTTATGCAAAATAAGAGATTTAAAGGAGGAGGAGAAGGAATTGGACCTTCCTTGGAGCTTGATCTTGGATCTTGGATGAACTCCTTTGAATGTTGATGGATGTTGATGAGAGAAGAGGATATTTTCCAAATTGGGTGTGAAAAGGATGGGTATTTAGGCTTGAATGGGATTTCTCATAGGGAACTTCACTGACTTCGAGAGAATGTTGCTGAGATCACTCATGCTGATGGGTTTTTTGTTATCCCCAGGGAATGAGGTCATGGCCCTTATTTATAGGGTCAGGGGGGTTCCAATAGGCCTACCCCAAAGGATGCCTATCGGCAGGTCACCCTTGCACTGTGACGATAGGCAGGGTTCAGGACCTGCTAATTGGCAGTCTCGTGCGGATTTTTATAGAAAAATGACTGTAAAGCACAAACTATTGATCCGAATCATGAACGGGGCATACCGTTAAAAAGGTATTTCAGAGGCCTTTGAGACTCCTTTGGACCTCTCCTGGGTCCGGTATTTGACTTTAGGTCAAATATGGCTCGGGAGCGCACATCGATCCTTTGTACAGGAGCTCGTCGGACGCAAACGAATCGTTTGACATCCTGGTAAGTCAGAATCACACATGGTGTGGACCATTGGAAAGCTTAGGAGATTCACTTCGACATTCCAAAGAGTTTTTCTTGGTTTGTAAAGTTAACCTTGGTCAACCGGGGGCTAGAAGTTCCTGGTGACCTCTCAGATTAAAACGGCTCTTTCGTGTGCACCGCAGGTCAGAATCGCTCATGGGGTAGATCTTTAGAAAGGGAATTTGGTGACTTTCAGAGATTCATTCATTCTCATTTGAGCTGAAGAGTTTACTTTGTTCAAATGGAGTCCGGGAGCGCCCAGTGGCCTACGGATCGATTTTCAGGGGAAAATTGATCATTCGTCCGGATAGTTATATTTTTTCGTGCATGGGGAGAACCGTTGGAAAGTGGTTTCAGTGCCCTTTGAAGATTCAAATAGATTTTTATCTGACTAAAGAGTTGACCAGAGTCAAATAGGGCTCGAGGGTGCCTTATGGTTTCTAGATCGGTACTCAGAGTGTGACCTAGGTTTACGATGGAAGGGGTAAGTGCTAGGAGTCTGAGGAGAGACTTAGGGGGTCCTAGAATGTGGTGTCTATAGAACCCCTTGATGGGTGAGCTTGGGACAAGCGATGGTCATCGAATAGACACCACAGGATGGAAGGAGGTCAGTTCTGTGGACCTAAGGGATGTGAATGACCTTTTCGGAGGGTCGAGGTCAATTCTGACCTAAAAGGAGGTGACAACCAAGGATCAAGGTCAATTATGACCTAACTATGGTGATGAACGAGGATCTAGGTCTATTTTGACCTAAGAGATGTGACGACTAAGGACCGAGGTCAATTCTGACCTAACTAAGGTAACGATTCAAGACCGAGGTTAGTTCTGACCTAAGAGAGGTGACGAGGATCGAGGTTAATTTTGACATAACTAAGGTGATGATCCAAGACCGAGATCGATTCTGACCTAAAAGAGGTGACCACCAAGGACCGAGGTCAATTCTGACCTAACTAAGGTAACGATTCAAGACCAAGGTTAATTCTTACCTAAAATAGGTGACGACCGAGGACCAAGGTCAATTCTAACCTAACTAAGGTGAAGATCCAAGATCAAGGTCAATTCTGACCGAAAAGAGGTGATGATTAAGGACCGAGGTCAATTCTGACCTAACTAAGGTGACGATCAAAGATCGAGGTCAATTCTAACCTAAAAGAGGTGACGATCGAGGACTGAGGTCAATTCTGACCTAACTAAGGTAAAGATCCAAGACTGAGGTCAATTTTGACCTAAAAGAGGTGACGATCGAGGATCGAGGTCAATTCTAACCTAACTAAGGTGACGATCTAAGACTGAGGTCAATTTTAACCTAAGAGAGTTTATGACCAAGGATCGAGGTCAATTCTGACCTAACTAAGGTGAGGATCTAAGGCCGAGGTCAATTCTGACCTAAAAGAGGTGACGACTGGGGATCGAGGTCAATTATGACCTAACTAAGGTGTTGATCTA
The DNA here is from genome assembly GCA_949130495.1 of Sambucus nigra. NCBI lineage: Eukaryota > Viridiplantae > Streptophyta > Magnoliopsida > Dipsacales > Adoxaceae > Sambucus > Sambucus nigra. The sequence continues at coordinate 392,355,568 of OX422216.1, forward strand.
AGACCAAGATTAATTCTGACCTAAAAGAGGTGATGAGCAAGGATCGAGGTCAATTTTGACCTAAGAGAGGTGACGGCTGTGGACCGAGGTCAATTCTGACCTAACTAAGGTGACGATCCAAGACCGAGGTCAATTATGACCTAAAAAAGGTGACGACCGAGGGCCGAGGTCAATTCTGACCTAACTAAGGTGATGATCTAAGACCGAGGTCAATTATGACCTAAAAGAGGTGACGATCGAGGACTGAGGTCAAGTCTCACCTAACTAAGGTGAGAATCCAAGACTGAGGTCAATTATGACCTAAAACAGGTGAGGACCAAGGATCGAGGTCAATTATGGCCTAACTAAGGTGACGATCCAAGACCGAGGTCAATTTTGAACTAAAAAGGTGACGACCAAGGACCCGAGGCCAATTCTGGCCTAACTAAGGTGACGATCCAAGATCGAGGTCAATCCTGACCTAAAATAGGTGTACTTTTCCTTTGGGAAATTTGGGGATTCCACTGGGGATATAGATCATATTTTGGGTTCCTCCGGGGAATAGTGAATAATCCGGGGCTTTCGCAGCTGTGGAAAATTTAGAGCGTCCTTTAGAGACATTGTTGGGGAGAATGATTATCTGTAATTCCGTTGGGGGTATAAAAAATGTTCTCCTTGGTGAGCAAAGTGCTAGAATGAATTTGGCAATTTTAGGAATTTTTTTAGAATTGTTCAGAATTTTCTGGTATGTTTCCGGACTTTATGTATGAAATTTTAAGGGGTGTGCCATCCGGTATGGGTGTGGGTGTGCCAATAGACATTGGCATGGAATTTTGGGGTGCCTCGAGCAGGTGAAAGGATTAGTGCCAATCGATGGATGGAGGGGGTTGCCGATCGGCATGACCCTTAGCCTCCTATAAAAGGGGGCGGGTTCTCCTCATTTTTCACAACTTTCTGACTTCTTTTCTTCTGCTATAAACCTTTGCAAATCATCCTAACGTACGAAATGACTGACTTCTCAAGAAGTGTAACCCATATGGCGTGGCTCAATGCCTATGACTAGGCGGGGTTGGAGTGGAGGGCTAGGGTGCCCCTCGCATTGGGTAGCAAGAACTCTTTCGACTCGTTTGAGCTGGTGGCGGATGATCAGGCTCTTCTACATGATCCTTCTCATCATTGCTATTCAAGGGTGTTGAACTCTGGTGGCTATGTCGGTATTACATGCCTCTTAGTATTCCTTTCTTCTTTTCATGATGAGATTGCTTTATTTCTTAAATCTGACGAGGATTTTCTTCATTTCTTAATAGTCTGATGTCTCTATGTCGACTATTTCTGCCCGTGCGACGACTGGGCTCAAGGATGTTTAGGAGCTTCTTTCTTTTGTGGTGCACTGGATGGTGTCCTCTGTGGGTTTTGGAAGGCTAGCGTCGATATTGTATGAGACGCCCCACTCCACTACGGTTCTATGTGCTTTGGGAGAGAGGTGGTGGGACACTACCCATACCTTCCATTTTGGCTTCGGGGAGATGACGGTGACTCCCATTGATGTCCAGAAGTTTTTGGGGATGGATTGTGAGGGTGCCCAGATTGAGATGGATAGGACACTAAGGGTGATGCCGGAGGCGGTGACAGCGGCTCTAAGTGACGTAGAGAGGGTGGTTTTTGGGGATTCCCTCCGCTTGTTCTCTTTGAGGGAGATTTTACTGAGGAGGATTAACGAGAATGGCAGGCAGTAGGTGTGTCAGATGGACCACTTCTTTATCTTGCTAGTGTTGGGAAGTTTTCTTATGGTGACGAGTGGTGACGTCATTCACTTATGGTTTCTGCCATTTCTGAGGGAGCCTGACTTTGGCGACCCTTTACTATTCTTTGGATATCTTCTAAAAGTATTCTTTATGTTGCGCATTTTCCTTTATGCATTCTCATTTTCCATTCACACACTTCCTTTTGGTTTCTTGAATGCTGATCCTTGTCTTTTGCAGACATGGTTCTACGAGGTGACTGCGTTGAACACCCGACTGATTTCTTTGAAGGATGACTCCCTTGGGGACTTTTATTGGATGTTCTGATAGCAGAGGTCTAATCGAAAATTAAAGAAGAACATTTCTCTCCAGGCAGTGCGTCGGGTCTTAAATGTCCTGACGAGTGAATGGGTAAGCATTATTTTTCCCTTGAGGCTATTTTTTTCTTTTGATGCCATTTTATCGATATTGATCCTTCACTTTAGCTGGGGATTTGTAGGTGACCTTCTATCCCTAGGCGATAGCTATTCAGCACACTGGGGTGACTGGGGGACATGCATAAATGCGGCGGCTTCTCTCACATGAGTTCAGCTACTCCTGGTAACTTGGGGAGAGGGTAGTCCGTCAGATTATGGAGGATGATGTTGTGGTGCCGCCGGCGAGGCCCCCTATGTTCATGAGGTGCATACGGGAGATGTTTGATGATGCCTGAGTGGTTGCGATGATACGAGAGCTATACTCCTTATACACTGACATAGCGATGATGTACGACTATATGGACTTCGTCATGAGTTGGCTGATGCCCCCTAGCATTTATGATGTGCTGCCTCTCCCTATAGTGGGCTCGAATAGGTAGGTGGTGTCTTCTCATAGCGCAGGTGATGCGGCTACATTAGCGGCGATAACAATGACTTCAGGGCCTTCTTTCATGCGACTGCATTCCCCTAGTTACAGCCTTCGACGAGATGATGGGGGATCCATGCGTCTGCAGCATCGCCCTTATACGATGGACCCGGAGGAGTTGGGTCTAACAAAAGATGTCCTTCAGCCTGCAGTACGTCTTCTTTGATTTCCTTGATTTCTTTCTCTTTCCTGATGCTTGAATGATTTGATCTTTTTAATTCTTTCTTGAAGCATGTTAGTGTTTTGACCACTTGGCTGAAGGACATTAGGGACTGGATATCCTCGATGACTGTTCATATTCATAAGGCGGGTCCGGTTCCTTCTTTCTTGGTGTCGTCTGCCTCGTCTGGGGAAGGATTGAGCTCTGGCAGTGGGGGTACTTCGTCTCGCTACATGGGGAAGAGGGCACACCGTAGGGATGGTGGATCCTAGAGAGAGATTGGGTTCGAGCTGACTCCCGTTGTTATTTTTTTTCTTTTTCCTGCAAAAGTTTAATGTAACACATCAAAAAATATGCAAATGAATAATGAAGTTTTTTCTTTGTTTAGTGATTAATGCACATGCTCTTTTTACGTTGTTGCTGAGACCGTATAAAGAATTTTGAAAATTTATTTTGAGAAGAATTTTATTTAAAATGAGATTAGTAAAGCATAAGTACAAAGGAAATTAGGAATTCCCTTAAGATAAAAAGGAGTTTTTTTATTTTGACAAAAGAGGAAAAAGGAAATTTTCCCAAAATAAGGGTTGCCGATCGGCACGACCCCCGTCCTGCCTATTGGCATGTCAGTCCAGTGCAATCAATCCAAAGCTTTAATTGAACTTTCTTCAATTACTTAGTACTTTGTGGGGCAAGTTTTACTCCGATTTCTGCAAGGTTCCTTATTTATTCTTGAGAGTTTCAAAGTATAAAATGGGTGTGGATATGGCTTTTCTCCTCAAACTTTCACTTTCTTTCTTTTCCACATTCTTACCTTCTTACTATCTCTTAGTCTTACAAGATGGATCTCCCTGGTAGCATTGAGCTTGCTAACTACCTCGAAGCTTTGGAAGCCATGTGTTCTTAAAATGTTGATTATGACGCCTTTCACATGCGACGAGCCTCTTTGTGGTATAACCGGCCCATTGAGTGGAACATGTTGATGGAGGCTATTGAGTTTTAGTATCCTGAGGATCATGTCTTTCGCTTCGGGTTGGATGAGATTTATCCTACCTACGAGGAATTTTCTGCCATGCTGGGGATAAATCCCAGCGTTACTGTGTCTCTGGCTGATTTTTTCCATTCTCCTAGGGAATTGTTGGTTGGACTTCTTCATGTTTCGCCATCGATGGCTAGGCCATTGTTCGCGGGAGGAATGATTTCCCTCCCGGTGGTGTTGCAGTTTGTGCATTTGCAGGATGTGGGTGATGTCGGGTCTGTTATCCTAGGCATTGTTTCCAAAGTTATGTTGGTGATTGGGGAGATGCTGGTGGACCCCCAACTGACTGTTATTATTTCTTAGATGTCATATCGTCGTAATCATGCGGCAGTGATATTGGAGGAGACCTTGAATGGCATGGATGCCTGGAGGGAGGGTCGTTTTGACTTTTTGAGAGGGAGCCCTGTAATGCTGTTTATGTGGCTATCAGAGAGGTTTCGTATGGCGATCCCACCTGAGTATCCTTTATTGGTGGTGCCAAACTTCTTCTCACGCTATTTCATTAGCGTAGGCCTGGACATAGGGAGTTGGGGGAACTGGTTTGTAGAGCACGGAGTGTGAGGCTTACGCTGGTCTATGCCTTGGTGGGGGAGCTGTTGCCCATTCTAGAGCTTGGAGAGTACCAGTACATCAGACTGGCTAGCCTTAGGCAGACCTCTTTTTACTTTCTCTGGCGGTTGCTACGCCAATATGGTTGGGAAAAAATTGTGCCACCGCGAACACCAAACTTCTTTCCTGTGGAGGACCTGACAGAGCATATGCACATGCGTCTTGGTTCTCTATGTGAGAATCATCATCCATCGACCCGTCCTTCTCAGTCTACTGGGCGAGTCTGGCATGTCTCTGGGGACTACATGAAGTGGTTGTGGAAGAAGGTAGTGGCCGGGATGTTGGATGTGGAGACTAGTTAAAAGTCATTTACCATATCTGACACCATGGAGGGGATTTTTGGTTTACCCTAAGTTGGTTCGGGCTTATTACTCCCTCGATGATCTGCGATACTCCATTCATGCAGGGTAGGCTTGGCGAGTCAGGATGCAAGTGATGATGGTGTTGGTTCCTCTGGCAGCTGCAGGTAGGGTTTTGTGAAGCTTTTTATAATAGGTGTTGTTTTTTTCTTTTATGGGAATAATTGGAGTGATTTTCAGGAGTAGTGGGTCTTGTAATTATCTGTGTTTTTTTGGCCAGGGAAGTCATTTGACTCCTTATGCCGATTTACTTGTACGAAAATTTCAAATAATGAAATAAATAAGTTTTTAATCATCTAGTTGTGCCTCTTAATGACTTTTTGCATTTTGAATTATCAATACCAATCGCTAGGGCATACATAATCTTTTTGTTCATGTTTATGTTAAAATGTACTATCGTTCTCGGGGATAAGAAAAGAATAGCATTTTATGAAAAAGAAGGGGGTCGGTCTCATGTGAAGCGAATGAGCCGCCTACGTACCTTTGAAGGTTTTGAAAAATTTTGAAATTCATTTTTGAAAATGTTTTTAGAGGATCAGGCCCACGTGGTTCTGGTTAAGGGGAAATTGAGAGTTTTTTTAAGAATAGAAGGTAGATAAGAAGAGTCGTAGCGCGTCGAGATTTCGGACTAGGGGTAGAATTTCTTGAGATGACCCAGGTTAACTAGGCGCCCTATTTCTTCCCCGTCGATGTCGGCGAGCAAAGTGGCGCCACCCAATATGGTCTTCTTCACAATGTAGGACCGGCTCCAATTGGGCTTAAATTTCCATCTAAGGTCCCAAATAGGCTCTATTATTTCTTTGAGGGCTAAGTACCCATCTCAGACACCGCATTACTTGACTCTCTTATTGAATGATCTCGCTATACGGCAATGGTACCCTTGTATGTGATATAGAGATTTTAATCTCCTTTCATCTAAGAGGGACAGCTCGTCAAGATGACTTTGGTACCAGTCTTCTTCGCTTACCTTGCTTTCAAGAATAACGCACATCGAGAGTATTTCCTGCTCCATGGGTAGGAATACTTCCATTTCCTAGACTAAAGAGTAAGGGGTAGCCCCAGTAGAGGTTCGAACAGAAGTGAAGTAGCCCCAGAGGGTGTAAGGGATACTATCGGCCCAATCCCGACAACTCTTGATTATCTTGTTGATGATGGCCGTGAGATTCTTATTAGCTGCTTCGACTGATTTGTTGGTTTGAGTTCGATATGGAGAGGATTTATCTCTTTGAATTCCATACTCGTCAACCACTTCCGTAACCTCTGCCTCGAAATGTAACCCATTGTCTGATACCAGTTTGTGTGGGACCCCATATCGACAGATGTTGTTTTTCTTGATGAACTTGGCCACTTTCTTGGCATTCAGAACTGCATATGACTCGACTTTGACCCATTTAGTGAAGTAGTCGATAGTAACTAGGATGAACGCATGCCCATTGGATGCATTCGGTGTGACCTTCCCTATGATATTGATGCCCCATATGGAAAATGGATAGGGAGAAACTGTGTTGTACAGTTCTCGTGGAGGCAGATGCTGTAAGTTAGAAATTGTTGGCATTTCAGACATAGTCGCACATAGGCTATGCAGTCATGTACCATGGTAGTCCAGTAGTATCCCTGTTGGGTGATCTTTTTGGTGAGCATATGGCCGTTCATGTAGGGTTCGCATTCCTCGTTGTGGATTTTCTACATCATCGCTTCAATGTCAGCCCCTGCGATGCAGTGCAAATGGGTTCCATCGATGTTTCTCTTAAACTGTGCTTTATCACAGATAATTTACTTGGCAGCCAGTCTGTGGAGAGTTTCTCGTTCTTTCTTGTCGGCTCCTTGGGGATACCTATCGTGGTTGAGGAGGTGCCAAATATTATAGTACCAATACTCGTCTATCTCAGATTCTTCCCCTGTACAGAGCTCGATGTGGTAGCAGTGGGTTGGTTTATCTTGTTTTTGGACAAGTAAGGGAGCCATGGTTATTCCTTACGGAATGTCAATCATGGAGGATAAGGTGGCAAGGCCGTCATTTAGGTTGTTCTTTTCTCGGGGCAGGTAGTGGAAGGTGATTTCTTAGAATTGGGAAGCCAGTTCTTCAAGGTGGGCATGGAAGGGTAAGAGTTTCTCATCCTTGACTGTCCATTTCTTGAGTACTTGACTGATGATGAGGTATGAATTGTCGTATACATCTAGGTATCGAATTCCTTTCTTTAAGGAAATTTTGAGGCCTACCGTGGTATTCATTCATGTTGTTAGTGTAGGGGAAATACAATTTGATGGCAATATGAGTGTGGGAGTCATCAAGGGAAATTAGGAGGATTCCAATGCCATAACCTTTTTTGTTGGCAGCGCTGTAAAAGAACATTTTCCATCGAAGATCTTCTTAGGAGGCATAAAGGATATTCTCGTCTGGGAATTCGAAAATCCAGACATCGGCTTCTTCCATAGGGTAGTCAGCAAGGTAGTCAGAGATGGTTCTCCCTTTCATGGCTTTTTGTGTGACATAGATTATATCAAACTTGTCTAGAAGCATCAACCAACGGGCCATTCGGCTGGATAGGATGGGCTTTTCGAGAAGGTATTTGATGGGATCCATCCGGGATACGAGTCTGATGGGGAAGGTGAGCATGTAGTGCTGTAACTTTTGGCTAACCCATATAAGAGAGACACATGATTTTTCTGATGAGATGTAGTTAACTTCATAACTGGCCAATTTTCGACTGGCATAGTAGATGTTTTTCTCCTTGCGGTTTTCTTCAAGGTATTCAGCTAGCAAAGCCCGGGTTGCAGTATCGGTCAAGGTTAGGTATATGAGTAAGGGAAGACCAGGCTATAGTGGCATGAGCACCAGAGGTTGGGTTAAGTATTTCTTAATTCGGTCGAAGGCTTCTCGGTAAGCTTCATGTGACGCCCATCCTAATTAAACCTTGGGTGATCAAGCCTTAATTTAATTTAAAACAAGTTTCTTAAATGGTTCATTCATAGCATTATTGTCGAAAACCTTTTTAATTACTAGCCACCTAAGTGAAATTAAGTTAGTGCCAAATTTTATCTTTATTAAAATAGATACAACTCATGCGGAACAATATAAATTAAACGGTACTAAAACCAACCATCATAAATAGCTGAATAAAATAAAGTCTTACCTAAAACCACGGCTGAAATAAAACCAAATCAAAATCCAACACAATAGAATAACTGCAAATGTAATGAGTGAACAACATATCCCAAAATGAGAGTACTAAAACTGATTTCCTACACTAGATCCGGAAGGATAAAGGAAACGTCTAATCAATGCCCTGCAACACCCACCTATGCTTCAACTCCGAAATCCTTGGAATGAAGTCAATCTTGGCGTCCCTGTGACTGGACACCTAAAAGGTTTTAAAAATATTTTATATCAAGTGTTAGTACATAAAACGTTTTGAAAATATTTAGCAAGTAATTTATCGCAATAAATATCAGTTATTGATTACACATGTTAGGATCACACACACTCTCTTGAGTCTCCTCACCTGTCATCTATCGTTTGCACCTAACGTTTCTACCTAGTCTATCTACCTACTTTAACTAGGTCTCCAACGTCTACACACCTCAGACACTTTAGCTCATTAGTATCGCCCATACAGTACGCTACATGCTACCCTTAATTTACATTAAGTCATTAGTTAAGTTTCGCTATAACCTTCCCATACCGCCCATACAGTATGTGTCCGAACGTCTAGTAATTATCATTACACTTACATTATTATCAATACTTTAAAAATTAAGTTCTCACACTTAATCAAATCTTAGGTACACATTACCTACATTTTCTACTAATCAAACTCAAGTAGATTTTATATCTATTCTAGCTGCACACTTAAATGTTCCAACCACCCTTACTCATAAGTAGTTTATACAATCCTAGTTATGCACTAATAATTCTCACTACTATCACGCCTGAGTATATTGAAAACAATATTTAGGTAAGCCCCACCTAATCTCACTACTATAATACATAAGTAGACTATTCAGACGGTATATCTTCCATACACGCATATACCCAATACAGCATACCCTATCGTCGGTCCTATTTCACACATTAAGGAAAAATGGTTCCGAATGTCTCCTCGAACCTGGCTCAGAATGTCTCCTCAAGAAATGTTCAAAATGTCTCCTTGAACATGATTCAGAATGTCCCCTCGAAGCTGGATCGAAATATCTCATCGATCATAGGTCGGAATGTCTCATCGAACTTATAAATCCTATCACGAGGAAACCTACCATAGGCATTCACAACCCAAGTAATACTATAGATCAATAGGTATTCACACAACCAAATTATTTCCATGTATACATAGTAGTTTTCTCTCGTATACTTACCGTACTTATTAATCAATGATTTATCTCACTATCGTACATATTAGAGTATTCGCACAATTCTAAGATCTCTCGATACCTCTTTATTTATAACAGTAGTTAAACTATCTCTATCCTACTGATATACACCTTAAATTGACGTCGACTCTCCTCGTAACTCAATTCTCACATTTTCGATGCGCAACTTGATCAGTTTATCCCCGTCGGTTCATATTCCAAGCCTTACACTCAACGTCTATAACGGACCTTGGTTATACTCCCTACAGGTCTTTATCAAGTCCCTAATAGGTATAATAACATCCCTAAAATTTCACTTCATCGTTGGAATTCAAAGAAAACTTTATCAACACGAATAACCGAAAATCAGCTTTGGTCGATCGATCAACCAAAGGCTTCGATCGATCGATCGACATTCTTGAGTCGATCGATCGATCGAACAGGTGCAGGTCCTCTTCTTCCTTGTTTCACCATGTCTGTCCGATACCATACTCCATTACACCTTATGAAAGTTGTTCCCAACATCACCAATCTTCTTATAAATGTTTAGGGATCATTCTCAACGTAAATATATCATCAAATCCTCACTAAATCCATCCAAGAATTATACCAATCTAACTTTTCTAAAAACCCTAGATAATTTAGTTCTTCATGGTTATACATCATAAACCCAGATTTAGATTCGTAATTTCCAATATAAATTCATTTGTTATTAGTCCCCTACAAATGTAAATGCCAACTACATGCAATCCTACTCCAATATGTAATCAATCCATTCCTTTTCTCTAAGAACTTTCAATAAAAACAATTTATTTAAAAAGCCCTACACATGGGTATTATAACTTCATAAATTTGCAATAAACCACGTGCCTTATGTCCAGTAGGTTTGATTTCTTGATGGTTGTTGGTGATTGATGATCTTTCTCCTTCAATCTTTCTTCCCAATGAGTTTGTGGTAAAAGTCTCCTTTGAATCCTTCCCACTTCTTCCTTTTTGCCTTGGAATTGTTTCTCTCTTCTCTCTAGTGGCTATGGTGTGTTTTTCCTTCTCTCTAACGCTAGACTCCAACTCGTATAATCTGACTTAGAGTTCTAAAATTCGTGGGTCTGCTCACCCTAAAATGTAAAAAGGCCAGAATGCCCTCGTATGGGCCCGATTTAGCCCAAAAATGTTCCGGCACTCGACTAGTACCCCCGGGTATACTATTTTGACTAATTCGACCCTTTCGGAATCATTTGGGACCTCTAAATTATCATTCGAGTGACTAAAAAAATCATTTCATTACCACCTTGAATTACGACACTCGTACGGTTAAACCTTTAATCAAATTAATTAAATTTAAATCATCGAATTAAATAATTTCTAAATCTCCAATTTTAATTAACTTCTATATTCCCCAAAAGTATGGGGTGTTACATACTTCTCCCCTTACAAAGGAATTTCATCCTCAAAATTCGGATGAAGTTCTCATTTCAAGCTTTCTACTCTGCCTTAACCCTTTACTCTTAAGGCCACTCTATATTTATTTATGTCCTCCCTAATCGCGAATAATATTACAATTATTTAACTACCTAGGGCGCCCACACACCCTATACCCATGCTTAACTGCACGAAAATCACCTGACTATACTAGCCGTGAATCAAAATATAACTTCCAACCCGTAGGTATATCACATATATGAATAATAACTGAGGTACCCAACCCATGTACTAATGACCAAACATTTCCCCACTTACAACGTTGCGCTAAGTTTCATACGTGGGACATCTCGCAAAGAGAAATCCAAACAAAGACCCCCCGATATACTACTACCTAACATTGTCGGTCGTTGGGATCTGTTAGACCCTTAATTCATAGTAAGTAACCTCAAATACCTGTCTCTTAATACAAAAGCACACAAGACCACTCTTATGTTACAAGAGACAACATAAGATACCGCGCCCTTACTACTATTAGTTATTGCATAAAATAAACCGCGAGCTATCTCTCCTCGCTCGAAAATAACCCTGACTGCCCTCAACCACCTCAGTAGACATCCCTACTTCACGGGATAACATATAACTATATAATCACATATTCGTATTAGTCTATTATGCCACACATAATAACATGTATACACATATACCAAGGTCAAAACCTCTTTCATATGTTACATATCAAAATACATCTTACGCTGGAACAGCGGACCCGAAATCTTGATATAACTACCACTTTAGCCTAAACCATTGCTAACCGGTCCAAAACTCAACGAGTAGTCTACTCAATTCTCATAATTCTCGAAGGTAGTAGACTACCACGTCATGCAACCACCCTTGGTGTATGCCTCCATTATTTTTCATGCGACACAAAAATTTTCGCTACCCTCCTGTAACTAATCGTGTACATACCCAGTAAGGTTACTACTGCTACTGCACTCACTAATCCTGACTCTCTCATGAGTTGGAGTGTTAACAGCCTCATTTGCAAAGTATCCAAATCACTTAAAAACTTTCCATACTCATATGGATAACATAAAATAAATTACTCCACATTCTAGTCTATCATCCTCACGTAAGATTTAATCTCCCAAATATAATATCGACTCCTCTTCACATCGAATACCTCAATGTGCCACAATTCACTAGTGACTCCTCACACACAAGGGGACTTCCGGGTATCTCTAATATGCCAACGGCTCGTGCAAAACTAGCCCTAATAAACAATTTGAAGGCCCAGTATCAAACAAAATCCAACTCTTAAGCGAGTAAATAGACAATGTACCCTCTATCGCGGGCTGTTCCTATGGAACTACAGGTATCGGTACGTCCCGGACGTTGTACACATGCTTATAGTGCATCTGGCCCTGATGCTGTGGGGCCAGTGCTGGTGCTGGAGCTATCAAAGCCCGATGTTCCTACTGGGCGTCTTGCTGTTGAACCCTGTCCTGCTGTGGACATTGTCTCTGCTTGTGACACTGCTGGCCACATCTAAAACACTATTCTAGAAATAGTCTCCTATGACCCTGCTATCCTTGCCTACCCCCCCCCCCCCCCCCCCGTCAGGCTGGTAACTTCCGGACCTGAACCTTTAGGCAAAGTTCCCTTATTAAGAATTCTGCCCCTTTTTTACTACCTAACTGCTGTTGCGGTGTTTCACCGGTACTACCCCAATTGGTCTTGTCTGACTGGCTTAGCTCCCCTCTCTTGCTCCCCTTCGTATGGAAGCGATGATCCTGACAGTGTAGTAAGCCTGCATGAACGATATTCATGTAGGTCACCAGTGCAGGGTTACCTATCAAATGCTGCCTGATTCTCCAGGCCAAACCCCCCATGAACTTTTCTTTCTTCCTTTCTTCATTGATTACCTCGTCTGGCATGAAATTAGCCCGGTGAATGAATTGTTCCTCGTATTCTTCTACCAAACGCCCACCTTGATCTACTTCATTAAATTTCTTCCTCATCTCTGACTCCACTGCCGGCAAAAAGAACTTGCATTCAAACCATACCCAGAACTCAAAAATTGTCATTAGATCTCTCTCCTCAATAGTGGTCACTGACTCCCACCACTATAGTGCTTCCCCAGCTAATATGAAGGTATCTAACATCTGCTTCTAAACTTCGCTACAATCCAACATGCGTAGGTGGCACTGAATGTTTCTCTTCTATTGGCATGCCGTCACTACATCCGTGCCGCCCTGGAACTCTGGCGGGTGACCTTTCTGAAAGATTTCTCTAATGTTGTGCCAAGTGGGATGCCCTGGATGGGCCTGAATAACTGGAACTGCAGGCTATTGTTCCTGGGGCTGAGGGAAATAGGCTGCCATGGCCCTCATAGCTGTCTCCATGGCCTGTGACACTATCACTGCCACCTGAGTAGTAAACCTTTTCTCGGGTGGTGGGGTTGGGGGTCCCTACTGGTCCTGAGGGTCCTCCCTAGCCTCATCTATGGCGTCTTCCCTCTCGGCTTGCTCCCTCCTTGGCGACATTCTGAAATAAAATTCAAGTTTGTATAAGTACATAGTTTATATAAAATTATAATAGCAGAAGAACGTTATCTCAAGCACGCAAAGATAATTCAATAGTCCTATCAATAGGGCTCTATATCAATATAACGATACGCTGGAATCGTAGTAAGCCGCACAGATCCTAAGGACAGTAGAATGTGATGCTCTGATACCATCTGTGACACCTCGCCTAATTAAACCTTGGGTGATCAAGCCTTAATTTAATTTAAAACAGGTTTCTTAAATGGTTCATTCTTAGCATCACTGTCGAAAACCTTTTTAATTAATATCCACTCAAGTGAAATTAAGCTAGTGCTAAATTTTATCTTTATTAAAATAGATACAACTCATGCGGAACAATATAAATTAAGCAGTACTAAAACCAACCATCATAAATAACTGAATAAAATAAAGTCTTGCGAAAAACCATGGCTGAAATAAAACCAAATCAAAATCCAACACAACAGAATAACTGAAAATGTAACGAGTGGACAACATATCCCAAAATGAGAGTACTAAAACTGAGTTCCTACACTAGATCCGGAAGGATAAAGGAAACGTTTAATCAATGCCCTGCAACACCCACCTATGCTGCAGCTCCGAAATCATTGGAATGAAGTCAAGCTTGGCGTCCTTGTGACTGGACACCTAAAAGGTTTTAAAAATATTTTATAGCAACTGTTAGTACACAAAACGTTTTGAAAATATTTAGCAAGTAATTTATCGCAATAAATATCAGTTATTGATTACACATGTTATGATCACGCACACTCTCTTGAGTCTCCTCACCTATCATCTATCGTGAGCGCCTAACGTTTCTACCTAGTCTCGCTACCTACTTTAACTAGGTCTCCAACGTCTACACACCTCAGAAACTTTAGCTAGTCAGTACCCCCCATACCGTACGCTACATGCTACCCTTAATTTACATTAGGTCATTAGTTAAGTTTTGCTATAGCCTTACCATACCGCCCATACAGTATGTGTCCAAACGTCTAGCAATTATCATTACTCTTACTTTATTATCAATACTTTAAAAATTAAGTTCTCACACTTAATCAAATCTTAGGTACACACTACCTACATTTTCTACTAATCACACTCAAGTAGATTTTATATCTATTCTAGTTGCACACTTATATGTTCCAGTCACCCTTACTCATAAGTAGTTTATACCATCTTAGTAATGCACTAATAATTCTCACTACTATCACACATAAGTAGATTAGTCAGACGGTATATCTTTCATACACACATATACCCAATACAACATACCCTATCATCGGTCCTATTTCACACATTAAGGACAAATGGTTCGGAATGTCTCCTCGAACCTGGCTCAGAATGTCTCCTCGAGAAATGTTCAGAATGTCTCCTCGAACATGGTTCGAAATGTCCCCTTGAACCTGGATTGGAATATCCCATCGAGCATAGTTCAGAATGTCTGATCGAACTTATAAATCCTATCACAAGGAAACATACCATAGGTGTTCGAAACCCAGGTAATACTATAGAACAATAGGTATTCACACAACCAAATTATTCCCGTGTATACATAGTAGTTTTCTCTCGTATACTTACCGTACTTATTAATCAACGATTTGTCTCACTATCGTACATATTAGAGTATTCACACAACTTTAAAATCTCTCGATACCTCTTTATTTATAACAGTAGTTAAACTATATCTATCCTACGGATATACACCTTAAATTGACGTCGACTCTCCCCGTAACTCAACTCTCACATTTCTGATGCGCGACTTGATCAGTTTATCCCTGTCGGTCCATATTCTAAGACTTACACTCAACGTCTATAACGGACCTTAGTTATACTCCCTATTGGTCTTTATCAAGTCCCTAATAGGTATAATAACATCTCTAAAATTTTCCTTCATTGTTGGAATTCAAAGAAAATTTAATCAACACAAATAGCCCAAAATTAGCTTTGGTCGATCGATCGACATTCTTGAGTCAATCGGTCGATCAAACAGGTGCAAGTCGTTTTCTTCCTTATTTCACCATATATGTCCGATCCCGCACTCCATTACACCTTATGAAAGTTGTTCCCAATAGCACCAATCATCTTATAAATGTTTAGGGATCATTCTCAACGTAAATATATCATCAAATCCTCACTAAACCCATCCAAGAATTATACCAATCTAACTTTTCTCAAAACCCTAGATAATTTAGTTCTTCATGGTTATACATCATAAACCCAGATTTAGATTCGTAATTTCCAATATAAATTCATTTGTTATTAGTCCTCTACAAATGTAAATGCCAACTACATGCAATCCTACTCCAATATGTAATCAATCCATTCCTTTTCTCCAAGAACTTTCAATAAAAACAATTTATTTAAAAATCCCTACACATGGGTATTATAACTTCATAAATTTGCAATAAACCACGTGCCTTATGTCCAGTAGGTCTGATTTCTTTATGGTTGTTGGTGATTGATGATCTTTCTCCTTCAATCTTTCTTCCCAATGAGTTTGTGGTAAAAGTCTCCTTTGAATCCTTCCTAATTCTTCTTTTTTGCCTTTGGAATTGTTTCTCTCTTCTCTCTAGTGGCTATGGTGTGTTTTTTCTTCTCTCTAACCCTAGCCTCCAACTCTTATAATATGACTTAGAGTTCTAAAATTCGTGGGTCTCCTCAGCCTAAAATGTAAAAAGTCCAGAATGTCCTTGTATGGGCCCGGTTTAGCCCAAAAATGTCCCGGCACTCGACTAGTACCCCCTTGTATACTATTTTGACTAATTCGACCCTTTCAGAATCATCTGTGACCTCTAAATTATCATTTGAGTCACTAAAAAAATTATTTCATTCCCACCTTGAATTACAACACTCGTACGGTTAAACCTTTAATTAAATTTATTAAATTTAAATCACCGAATTAAATAATTTCTAAATCTCCAATTTTAATTAACTTCTATATTCCCTAAAAGTACGGGGTGTTACACTTCATTCCAGACCTTGGTTGAATCCTTTCGGAGGAGTTTAAAATCAATTGGTTGATGAATCGACTGATGTACTACAATTTTCTAAAGAATCCTCGGATTTCTTTCTCCGTTAGAGTAGGTGGCATCTCAAGTATGGCTTTAATCTTGGCAGAATCTCCTTTTATCCCTTTCTCACTGACCTGAATCGCAAGAGTTTCCCTTTGGTAACGCCGAAGAAAATTTCTGTGGGTTAAGCCGCATTCGATACTGTAGCAGTTGTTCAAAGAATTTTCGGAGAGCGGGAACATGACCTTCTCTAGTCTTGGACTTGATAATCATGTCATCCACATAAACCTCAACTTCCTTGTGTATCAGATCATGCAGAATGGTTATGGAAGCCCTTTGGTAGGTAGCACCTTTATTTTTTTAGACCAAATGGCATGACAATATAGCAAAAGGTTCCCAATGGGGTGATGAATGCAGTTTTCTCTTCATGATCAGATCGACCGATCGACTAAAATCCTGTGTCGACACAAGCACGATGGATATCAAGTATCTAAAATAAATACTAAATAAAACCGTGAGCAACATGCTCGAATATCAGATAGAAAATCCCTACACTAGGAATAGAAGGAATAGAGGTGCCTATCCGAATCCTGCAACATCTACATATGCTGCAGTAGCGAATAACTGGAATGAATCAAGCCTGGTGTCCCTGTGGCTGGACACCTAAAAGGTTTTGAAAATATTTTATATCAAGGGTTAGAAGCCAAAACATGTTGAAAACATTTAGCATGTGATTAACTTGCAGTAATAAAATATGCATGAATGCGCTTCATATTTTAGTTAGTGTCGCACTCCCTTGAGGACAAACTCACCCCTCAACTAATGTGCAAACCTAACACATTCTTTATATCCCACCTAGTCCTCTACCCCAAAACTATATACTTGATATAACTCTTGTCAACCACCCTACTCAATCCCGAGTATTTTTAATGTATAACATATAAGTTATTTATCTCCTTAACATAGTTAATCATCTTTCCTAGAAATCCATATAACACTCACTAGTTAGATAAATAATACACTTTTCTCCATGTATTTAAACTTACCGTATATAATTATTCACTCATTATGTACGTATAGTTATCTTACAACAGTCATACATGTTGAATATGAATATAACCCATATATAATTAATACAATTCACTACATGTATTTAATGACCCGCATATAACTATTCATCCCATTATCTACGTAAAACCATATTACGACATTCACACATATGTTGAATATAAATATAACCCATCCTCCCGAGTAATAACTCACCAGATGTATTCTCTAAAGTTTTATCACACTAGGTGTACTCGCATAACCTTGTTACCCCAAGTCCGAATCGCTCACTAACTTGGCCAAAAACATGAACATAATGGAGGCAGTCATATTCCTTCCCTGAAAGTGAGATAAGCCCCTCACCCATATAACGAACGATATGACCTGTGGATATACTCTCCCTACTCTTCAAGTTAGGGGAATCCCCCACATCGTGCAACCTGCTCCGATAGCACTAGAGTATATATATTAATAATATCTAATCACTGATATTTATATGCACACAACATATATATACTATCGCACACCGTATATATATAAATATAAAATACCCCGGCATTACCGTGTACTGAGTCCGTAACACTAGCCTATACTTAGTATCTCGAGTTTATGGTCCAACTGTGATTATTAATTAATTTGCACATTAATTAATTAAATTATTATTAGTATCATGCAACCAATCTACTCGGGCTCGCTCTCATGGCCCGAAATTAATATAACACCCCATTCTAATCCCCGAATCCAAATTAATTAGTTTTTCATCCATAATTAATTTAAGTGATTAGTGTCTCCCTACTACTATACCCGAACTTATTCACCGAGTTCGTTATTTTATTTCTCATAATTTATTCTCAAATTCATACGTAAGTGTTACACTTAATTACCCCACCACTCCCGATTATATGCCCCCATAATTGTGAGGATATTATCCTCCCTAATTAAATTTTCTCCTTTAATTAGACTTGGTGGTAATTAAACTAAAAAAAATCCCACCTAAAACTCCCAAGGCCAAACTGTCAAAAATTCCCAGCCATCGATCGATCGAATAGGTCCCCATCTTCTCTGACTTTCTGTTTCTGCCATTAACGAATTCCTCTAAGCTCCAAACTCATCTATGGTTCATCTCAAGCACACACAAAATTTTAATCATATGGGAACGTGATTAGGACCTCCCCTAGAATCTTAAACACAAAGTAAATTTCACAAATCTCTACTTTTTCGAATTTGGCAAATTTTCAGGTCTTTACTCGTCCAGTCGTAACTTCTTCTGTTTATCCCAAATTTGTTCATAAATTTCTACTGGGTTTTCACGTATAAATAAATTATCTCAGAATTATGTAACATAATTAATTCCCACATTAATTGCCCATTAATTTCATTCAAGTGTTCTATATACAAAAATACCTTTTTTGTACCCTTTTACACCCAAAACGAATTTTGACTTACACATCAAAAAAATATGAATTGGATATCATAAATAAACATCATAGAAAGTTAACCACTTGCCTTTTGGGCTTTGTTGGGTCTAATCTGTTAGTGTAGAGGCAAGCTTGATGATGAACACCCAATTTTGTTCCTTGTTTTATCTCCAAAAGATCCCCAAATTGGCTCTAACTGCTCCCTCTCACTTTCTCCCCAATTTCTTAGATTTAGGTATATGTTTCTCTTCCGTTCCCCACTCTTAGATTTAGGTCTTACAACACTAATCCCGTTTTTAGCCTAATGGGCCAAGCCCAAGTGACCCAAATATTCTCGTGTGGGCCCGGTTATTCCTAAAAATGCCCCGTGACCCATTTACTACCCCCGAGTACACTTTTACGACTATCTCGGCCCATCTGGACTCAACCGTGCACTCAAAATTGACATTCGAATTAATTTGTAAAAATCCTTATCTCACACCCAAATTAGTCTATACTGACTCCCGTCTGAGATAAATAAATGCCACATCACTAATACACGTTATGACGTAAATAAATTATTGCTATTCACTTAGTAATTAAATTTTCCTAAATATTAACCATTCACTCTCTGATTAATATTTAAATAAATATTACCATAATTAATTCAATTAAATTACGACACACAAGTAATTTAAAATTTCTCGAATTAATTAAATATTACATGCACAGAAATACGGGGTGTTACATACTCCCCCCTTACAAAGGCATTTTGTCCTCGAAATTTGGTTATTAATGCGTCGAATAACTATGGATACTGTTCTCACATATCCTCCTCCTGATCCCACGTATACTCATCAATACTGTGATGACCCACTCCACTACACTCTAACTGGTGGTACTATCTTAGACTGCAGCTTGTGCTCACATAGCTACCAACCTCCCCTTATATGAGGTGTCTTATTGCAAGTCATTATGCTCGAGTGGAACGTGCCCAAAAATCTCAATCGCTCCTCCTGTATCCCTCCAGCTATGTCACATGGAACACATCCCGTATTCGCTGAAGATGTTCTTACAAACCCAGTCGATAAGCTACCAATCCCCCCTCTCAAAGATAGGGAAAGGACCCACATATCTCAATGCTAGTTCCCCTTTCTTGCCGAACTTAGGAGACACCCACAACAATACCTGGTCAAAATTTTTTAACTCGATGGCCCTTGAAAACATAGTTCCCCAGAAGATGATTCTATACTCCGCCGACTCCATTATCTCTCAGTTAGGAAATTCCCCTCCTATATGGGTGTCAATTTCCTTGTTGCCAAAATGCGTGACTATCTTTCGGGTAATTACCCGCATCATCCCTGATTAATTATGTCAAACTTAAACCTTTAACTAACGGTGACATACCCCTCCTTATGTTCCTAAACTATATGAAAGGATACAACTTACTTAATTCCCGCTGATGGACCATAACCCATCTCGAGTCCTAACAACTTATTATTTTCCCACCTCTTTTCTACCAAAGGTGGATAATGAAACTTTTCCCATAAAGTCTCCTAAGGTGTCACGCAGACCAAATCGTTACGAGGCATCACACGTAACTCTACCTGTGGTAAATACTACTCCCGAATTACCCAAAAATCTAAAATGCACAATCCTCGCTTCCCATCTACCCATCGACTTATGGGCGACACATTCAACCCAATATGTAACTTTTTCCGGATCACCTCCTGAAAGTTTACTAACATAAGCATTAATCCCTTCACTAGAACCATAGAAATACAAAATTCTTGGTTGATACCCTCCAATCAACCTTTTTCCACCCTTAAATGGTCTACCCAGAGGCAAATTCACTGTCCCATTCAACACCGATTCCCACGCTAAAGAACTCTATTCCTTGTGCGGTTTTCGTCAGGCAGGAATCTATATCTTGTCTATGCGTAAAACCACTCTAGGTATATGACTAAGTGATACTCTTTTCTATCTTCCCAAAAATGTGGGTTTCTCCCTTGCCTATGGATATCTTAGTACATAGGTCTCCCGCACCTTCCCACTCCCTACGGTGGAGGTAGTTATCCTTGATATACATATAGTCAAACCGTTTCCTTTCTCAAATGGATTTCAGTTCACTACACTTTTACACTTATTCTCTGACTTCCCCGCAGGCGTAAATTAAATATGTTTATTTACACATCCATTTTGTTTAAGACGACTCTGAAATCACACTAACCAGGGTGCCCATACACCCTATATCCCGTGCTTAACAACATAAAAATTACCTTAATTAACCAGGGTGCCCATACACCCTGTCCCCATACTCAACCGCACGAAAGTTACCTGACTATGTTAGCCGTAACCCATATTATAACTTCCAACCCGTAGTCATATCACATATATGAATAATAACTGGGGTACCCAACCTATGTACTAATGACCAAACATCTGCCCAATTCCAACATTGCGCTAAGTTTCATGCGTGGGATATCTCGCAAAGCAAAATCCAAACAAGGAACCCCCCGATACACTACTACCTAACATTGTCGGTCGTTGAGATCTGTTAGATCCTCAGTCCATAGCACGTACCCCCAAATACTCATCTCTTAACACAAAAGCATACACGCCTAAACTTATTCTATAAAAGACAACATAAAATACCGCTCCCTTACTATCACTAGTTCTTGCACAAAATAAATCCCAAGATATCTCTCCCCGCTCGAAAATAATTTTAACCTCCCTGAATCGCTTCAGTATACATCCCTTCTTATTGGTAAAATATATTAATACAAGACATTCTTATATGTCTATCGTATCTCACAATAAAAGCTATATACGCATGCATATATATATAGGCTAGGCTCCCTCTAAGGTGACACCTATCAGGAGTCATTCATAACCAAGTGTCACGAACACCAAAACTTACTATCACTATCCGTAATAGTTCACATCCATTGCTAACCAATCCATACCCAGGAAAAATCATGCTTTCAAAACACTCCTCAAAATGAGTAAATCTCATAAAATATACCCTCTCAGTCTTCACGCCTGCTTCCCTGCAGATAAAACAAAAGATGGCCCTGTTACCCCGTGGTAACCATATACTTAATAGTAACAGTACTATAAACCCACTAAACTCGTCCCCCACGTGAATCTAGTGTTAAAAAGAATATTGTGATCACTCGTGTCATGAAATTCACTCCATCTATCCGAGGATAAAATTCATACGTCCACTCGCCTATACACCGGCGGTCCAAATGGATCCAGACATAATATCCTCATTCGATTGAACCAAAACTTCGCAATTGTTGTCCCTACTGGGCATACCACTTCTATCCCCTGACTCACTGCGGACATAATCAATTATTGTGGTTCCACTTCCACACATAAGACACCTCTATGTGTCAATCCCCTACCTTTGGCCCAAATGTCCATGTTGGGGTTGTCCTTCTCGCGTAATTGGTAGTCTTGACCCTAAGTGCTACCCACATTGTCCCTTTGGCTTCCCTAGACCTATTTGACTCGTTATTGTCCTCGATGACCCGGATCAAATCTACCATCAATAGGTAGAAATTTACTTAATTTAAAACGTCAAGATGGGTCCCTTACTAGGTATACCCTTCTGTCGTGCTTCAGTATCACCATTAAATCTCATTTCTTTCTTGGGTTAAACTCTCTAACCTTATTGGCTCCTGCATCTTAGAAGCGTTAATGTAAGCTAGCAAACAAAAGATATTGACGACCTCAACACTAGTCATCCTAGTCAGATTTCCCATCCATTATTATGTATTCTCACACGGTTCATTATCCCTTTGCGGGTTCCTTTATCATTATCCACATCCCATTCGTTGGGTACGAAGTTCGCTTATACAATTTATCGTCTCTTTCACAATCAGTTACAATCTTACCCATTTCATAAACTCTGAAATTTCACTCGCACCCCTATTTGAATAGCGGATGGACGATCTTATGGTCACACCGTACCCAAAATTTCTCATTTGACTCCATATATTCTCCTTCATATGTGGTGACTGACTCTCGAAAATAATCCTCCCCGACTCTCTCTCCTTGCCAACAATGCTGAGTGAGTCCAAAATTATATCATCGCTCTCTACGACAGTGCTTAGGCAAATTTATTACCCCCGAGTGATTATCTTATTCCATGGATACTCTACATTTTGTGCCCCCAACCCCTCCTATAGTACGTTTAACGGCCCTCGCTGGTCATCCGAAATTGTTCGATGTACAATGCCCAATTTAACCTTGTATATAAATACATCAACTATACTTGATAGCAGGAGAACATAACTCGCATATGTAGAGGAATACAACAATCCTACTATAAGGCTCCACATCAAAGAACGCTAAGCTGGAGCGTGAAAATACGCACAGATCCTAAGGACACTAGAACCTGAAGCTCTGATGCACCATCTGTGACACCCCGCCTAATTAAACCCCGGGTGATCAGTCCTAAATTAAATTATAACAGGTTTCTCAGTTGTTTCATTCTTAGCGTCACTGTCAAAACTTTTTAATTACTAACCACCTAAGTGAAATTAAACTGGTTCCAAGTATTTATCTTTCATTAATTCAATGAAATACTCATGTGAAAATAAATCATTAACAATCACAAGCTAACTGAATCTAACCATCACATATAAATAAGAAAATGGCTGAATAAACCATCGGCTAAAATCCAACACAAATGTAAAGACAAATAATAATGGATCTCAAGTATCTGAAATAAATACTAAATAAAACCGTGAGCAACATGATCGAAAATCTGATAGAAAATCCCTACACTAGGAATAGAAGGAATAGAGGTGCCTATCCGAATCTTGCAACATCTACATATGCTGCAGCAGCGAATAACTGGAATGAATCAAGCCTGGAGTCCCTGTGACTGGACACCTAAAAGGTTTTGAAAATATTTTATAGCAAGGGTTAGAGGCCAAAACATTTTGAAAACATTTAGCAAATGATTAACTTGCAGTAATAAAATATGCATGAATGCGCTTCATATTTTAGTTAGTGTCGCACTCCCTTGAGGGCAAACTCACCCCTCAACTAATGTGCACACCTAACGCATTCTTTATATCCCACCTAGTCCTCAACCCCGAAACTAGATACTTGATATAACTCTTGTCAATCTCCCTACTCAATCCCGAGTATTTTTAATGTATGACTTATAAGCTATTTATCGCCTTAACTTAGCTAATCATCTTTCCTTGAAAGCCGTATAACACTCACTAGTTAGATAAATAATACACTTTTCTCCATGTATTTAAACTTCCTGTATATAAATATGCACCCATTATGTACGTACAGTTATCTTACAATAGACACACATGTTTAATGTGAATATAACCCATATATAATTAATACAATTCACTACATGTATTTAATGACCCGTATATAACTATTCATCCCATTATATACGTAGAAGCATATTACGAAATTCACATATATGTTGAATATAAATATAACCCATCCTCCCGAGTAATAACTCACCGGATGTATTCTCTAAAGTACTATCACACTAGGTGTACTCGCATAACCTAGTTACCCCCAAGTCAGAATCGCTCACTAACTTAGCCAAAAACATGAACATAATGGAGGCGGTCATATTCCTTCCCTTAAAGTGAGATAATCCCCTCAGCCATATAACGGACACTATGACCTAGGGATATACTCGCCCTAATCCTCAAGCTAGGGGATTCACCCACATCGCTTAACCTGCTCCGATAGCACTAGAGTTTATATATTAATAATATCGAATCACTGATATTTATATGCACACAACATATATACTATCGCACACTATATATATATAACTATTAAACACCCCGGCTTTACCGTGTACTGATTCCGTAAGACTAGCCTATACTGAGTATCTCGAGTTTATGGTCCAACTCTGATTATTAATTAGTTTGCAGATTAATTAGTTAAATTATAATTGGTATCACCCAACCAATATACTCGGGCTCGCTCTCGTGGCCCGAAATTAATATAACACCCGATTCTAATCCTCGAATCCAAATTAATTAGTTTTTATCCATAATTAATTTAAGTGAGTATTGTCTCCCTACTACTATACCCAAACTTATTCACCCAGTTCGTTATTTTATTTCTCAGAATTTATTCTCAAATTCATACGTAAGTGTTACACTTAATTACCCCACCACTCCCAATTATATGCCCCCATAATTGTGAGGATATTAACCTCCCTAATTAAATTTTCTCCCTTAATTAGACTTGGTGGTAATTAAACTAAAATAAAATCCCACCTAAAACATCCAAGGCGAAACTGTCAAAAATTCCCAGCCATCGATCGATTGATTGAACAGGTCCCCCTCTTCTCCGACTTTCTGTTTCTGCCATTAACGAATTCCTTTAACCTCCAAACTCGTAAATGGTTCATCTCAAGCACACACGACATTTTTATCATATGGGAACATGATTAGGACCTCCCCTAGAATCTTAAACACAAAGTAAATTTCATAAATCTCTACTTTTTCGAATTTCGGGAATTTCCAAGTCTTTACTCGTTCAGTCCCAATTTCATCTGTTTATCCCAAATTCGTTCATAAATTTCTATTGGGTTTCCAAGTCTGAACAAATTATCTCAGAACTATGTAACATAATGAATTCCCACATTAATTTACCATTAACTTCATTCAAGTGTTCTATATACAAAACCCCTTTTTTTGTATCCTTTTACACCCAAAACGAATTTTGATTTACACATCACAAAAATATGAAATGGATATCATAAATAAACATAACAGCAAGTTAACCACTTGCCTTTTGGGGTTCCTTGGGTATGATCTGTTGGTGTAGAGGCAAGCTTGATGATGAGCA
The DNA here is from genome assembly GCA_949130495.1 of Sambucus nigra. Classification (NCBI taxonomy): domain Eukaryota; kingdom Viridiplantae; phylum Streptophyta; class Magnoliopsida; order Dipsacales; family Adoxaceae; genus Sambucus; species Sambucus nigra. The sequence goes on from OX422216.1 coordinate 392,380,999, forward strand.
CCCAATTTTATTCCTTTTTTTATCTCCAAAAGATCCCCAAATTGGCTCTAACTGCTCCCTCTCACTTTCTCTAATTTCTTATATTTAGGTTTATGTTTTTCTGCTGTTACCCACTCTTATGTTTAGGTCTTAAAACACTAATCCCGTTTTTAGCCTAATGGGCCAAGCACAAGTGACCCAAATAGCCCGTGTGCGCTCGGTAATGCCTAAAAATGTCTCGTGGCCTGTTTACTACCCCCGGATACACTTTTCTAACTATCTCGACCCATCTAGACTCAACCGTACACTCAAAATTGACATCCGAATTAATTTGTAAAAATCCTTATCTCACACCCAAATTAGTTTATACCGACTCTCGGCTAAGATAAATAAATGCCATGTCACTAATACTCATTATGACGTAAATAAATTTTTACTATTCACTTTGTAATTAAATTTCCCTAAATATTAACCATTCACTCTCCGATTAATATTTAAATAAATATTACCATAATTAATTCAATTAAATTACGACACACAGGTAATTTCAAAATTTTGGAATTAATTAAATATTACATGCATAGAAATACGGGGTGTTACACCGATGATATGGTCCCTTAGTGGATCATGCAAAGTGTCAGCCCCAGTATCTGCAAGTTGAAAGAATTCTCAGAATCATTGTCCTCGGAATCCCCGATATCAATTATGGTCTCCTCAGTGAGTGTTTGCACACAGTGTTGGGAACTCTTAGTCCCCGGGTAGCTGTCTTGGAAAAAGATCTCCATTCCTGGTTTCATTCTCTTGTCTACAAGGTCATTCCAAGGCTCAGGAAAGCAGTAGAAGGGGAAATCTTCACCCTCTTTGATGAAGCTTTCGTTTAGGGAATCTACTGGGATAGTCTTGGCACATTCTAACTTTCTCTTCAATCGAGGCTGACGGATCAATTTGAGTTCTTCTTTTGATGGTTGATAACCCAAGCCACAGGGAAGGAAAGCCTCCTTGAACACAATAGGTTCAGTTATCCCTTGTTGTCTTTGCCCTAGCCCCAGCCTAGGCATAAAAGGCATGTTCTTAAACATTTGGATTACATTTACGTTTCCATGAGGGTCATATTCTGGACAAACCCTATGTTTAAAGTCATCCCCTACTGGGAGTAGGAGTGGTTTGACCTGGAAGCTTGATAACAACATATCATTCACCCCGTGTTGTATCTCAAGTATCGGATTACTGGTGCTTGGATTCTCTGCATTGTCACTATTTCCCATGATGGTGATAACTTGTCCATTGGCAAATAACTTCAATTTTTATAAAGGGAAGAAGACATCCCTTTGATGTTGTGGAGCTACGATCGTCCGAGCAGTAGATTAAAACAGGATGGTATGTCGATGATTTGGAATTCAACAACAGGATTTATAGGGCCAGCCCCTATTGCAAGCCTGATAGAACCCATTACTTCTCGGCGGTTGTTGTCATAGGCATGCACGATAGCAGAGGTTGGAGGAAGGTCTCTCACGTTTAGTCGCAAACAATTGAGGGTTCTTAACGAGCAAACATTCAAAGTTGATCCGTTGTCGACGAGTGAGAGGGGAATAGTTTTCCCCATAACTACGACAGAGATATTGAGAGCATGATTGTGGTTGGGACCATTCTTATGGATCTACACTTTCGAAAAGGGGAGCATTCGAGTAGAGGTCAAGGATCCAACTAGGTAAACTGCTTCTTCTGGTGTGATTGAGGGAGGAACTGTGGGTCCTATGAGTAGATTTATTAGGGCATTTCGATGCAGTTTGGAAGATATGAAAAGTCCCTATAGAGTGATGTTAGATTGAGTTTTCTTCAGTTGATCAATGACCATGCTTTCTTTAAGGGTTATTTCTGGCATAGGGAGTTTCTCAACACCTTTTCCTTTATCTCTTGTTGGTGGTTGTAAGTTTGGATTCTGGTAATGGATCACTGACCTGCTCCTGTGGTTCACAGAAGAGGGGAAAAATAGAAACCCTATTTCTTTATCGATGTCGAGTTTCCCAGCTACCTGGTTGATATCTCCTAGAAGCTCCTCGAATGATATAATTTCTCATAGGTTGGCTATCAGATTAGTCTTTCTTGATTCTGTCTCTTCATCTGAGTCTTCTGAATCATCTCCCCATCCGGTGGCAACGATATTATCTTTCCATGTAAAGCCAATGCACTCTACAACTTCTATGTCTACTTCGTATAATTCTTCCCATTCGGTAGGGAAATGCAAGACTGGAGGGACCAGGTGCCCTTATAATTTCAAATCGTCGAACAGCTCTGATATGCTATAAATATCACCAGTTTATCAAAATAAATATGTCATGATCTGGACCAGGTCATCTAAACTGACTTCATCAGCTGGTACTACCCAATTGTCTGACTCTAGGCCTATTTTTGAGCTTCTAAGAATAACTCACTAAATCTCTGACAGTCGATGGTCATCTGGGAGGGAAATTTCAGCCCAAACTCTAGGAGTTGGTTCAGCACTTCTGATAATTCCATGTCTTTACCTCCATAATGGGTGTAGACAACAATGCAGGCTCTGGTGAGGAGTGATAAGGTTTGATCGGCAAGGTTGGTAGGGTGTAAGAGGAAATATGGGCATGTTTGGAGAGGTTTAGGAGAGTATATGGGCATGATTGGTGATTTACTTGGCATGATTTGGGTAGATGAGTTGAGTTCCGAGTCTTTTCTAGGAAAATAGCATTTGTATGACTTAGGAGTGGATTATGGGTAGTGTTTGGTTTAGGATTAGCTGGTGGGGCGATGATATCCCGGTCAATCAGGCTTTGGATTGTGTTTTAGAGATGGAAACATTGGTCGGTGGTATGGCCAGTAGTTTGGTGATAGTCATAATGGGCATCAGGTTTGAAATTCTTTGGAAGCGGATTTGGTAACGGACGAGGGTCCAAGGGTTTGATTAGGTTTTGACTCAAGAGATCCTGGTAGACTTTAGATAAAGGAGCGTGAAGCTCGATATATTCTTTTTGAATTGGATTTGGATGACTTTTTGGTACCCTCGAAGAGGCAGGATAAGAGATGTTGTTGATAGTAGAAACTGCGGTAATAGTAGGCTTTTCAAATTTCCTAAGAATGAACTGTCCCAAGATTTTCTTCGGTTCAACTTCTTTCTAGGAAAAACCTTCCTAGATTTCTACTCCTGCTTCTCGGAGGTCTTGGAAGTGAGGGTAATATTATCCTCCAATTATTGCCCGGACATGGGGTAGAAGTTTTCTTCACAATACTGACTTGTTCATCTTTGGAAGGTCGATTGGTCATGGTAGCAGCGTTTTCTCTCCATCTTTCTCTAAAGTTATTGACTGATTCCCTAGGATTCTGTGTAAGTAGCTCTAAGTCATGGCGGGTAACCTCTAGCTCCTCGTTATACTTTTACTGTGACATGAACTCATGGGAAAAGTCTTCCCAACTATGGATTATGTATTCTTCAAGGGATAGGAACCAATGGAGGACGTTATCTTTCAGAGTCTGCTAGAACATCTAAGCCATTATTTCTTTAGAAGCCCCTAGAAGAGTCATGGCTCGGTGATATCTACAAAGATAAATGATCGGGGGTTCACTGCCTCCAAACTTCTCTATACTGGGCATCTTGAATTTTTCTCGTAACTTGGCTTTAGGATAGGGAGACATGTGGGTGTAGTCCTTGTAATTCCCAGAGATTATAACTTGGTGAAATTTCTTGGTTAGCATCTTGAGGTCTTCCTTGACCTTATTCAGTTTTTCCTCTTTCGGATCAATAGCTATGGGTAAATTAGCCCCATTCTAAGAAAGGTTTGGCATAGGAAGTTGAGTTGGTTGTGGCCCATTAGCAGGAGGAGCACGCGGAGCATGATGGTATTCTTCAGGAACCCAGATAGGCTCGGGTGCAGGTGGACCCATGGCGCTAGGGAAAATGACCTCAGGATCCTCAGGGACCCATTTTTTTTGCATCTCATGAACTTCGATTTGAAGGTTGTCAATTTTGGCAGTGAGCTGAGCCAGAACCGTCAATAAATTCGGTTGTACATTCAGCACTTAATCCGTATTCTCCATGGAAGGCGGGTGAGTCTCGAACTCGAAGGAAGTAAAAGGATTGACAAAACTTTGGGGTGGTTAGACTGAAGATCGAAGCCAATAGGGAGCCAGGCCAAGGTTATCTGGTAGACCTGAGAAGTAGAAAATTGGAATTTATTTTTGAAAAAGAGAAAGGGAAATTTGTTCTTTTAGGGGGAAAAGGAGGAGGAATATATTCTTGACATTTTTCGAAAAGGTGAGAACGAAAATGTTTTTGGTATTTTTAATAAAAGAGAAAACAAATGTTTTTGGACGCCCTTTGGGAAAAAGAGAGAGGAAAATACTAGAGACGGGTCTCATCATGATTATTGTGTTTATTAGGTTCCCACTTCTATTAAGTTCTCCTAAATGCAAAATGAAATGCCGGACGGGACCTGAGTCTGGGAAAATTAGGTCTGCAACATATGTAAAGCTATGGTTGGACTTGTAATTAGGCTCACAAGCAAGGTCCTGTTTTAAAAATTGCGCAAAAATTTGGGCGGCAGGCTGACCCGAAATTTCGTTAGACTCATGGGTCAAAACTGGCAATCTAACATGTATGTCTTACACTTGACACCTATATGAGGGTATGCAGTTGGTTGGGTGAACTGGAAATGGTTACTCCCTTTATCGTAACTTCCACGATATACGTCATGCTTTTGAGGGCAATCGGTACATGTGGACAAGACATTTGATATACCTGAATGTACGTGAATGGACTTACTATATACCTCGTGGGGACGATACGTGTTAGAGAGAATTCGATATGCTTGACGTACATGAACGAGTTCCCTGTGATATACCTCCCATCATGACTTCGGTCAAGCGGTACGATGCAGGGGAACCGTTCGATATACGTCTAAGGTACTTGTCCAATGGAAGGTGAGAGTCATATCGCTTAGCCTAACTGTGCCCTGCTGGACTAGCGCCCACCACGAAGTGGCTCTCCAGTTACGGGATAAAAATTGACAAATAACAATGCTCTTGGGTGATATCGTATGAATCATGCATGATTCTCTTATTAGTATCTTTTGGTGAGAGTATATTTCTTGAACATGCCAAACAGGGAGCAAAGTACAAGTACCAATAGTATACTAAGCATGGATAAGTGGTGTGTGCAACATGTGGATATATGTGATCCTAGGTGCACATGGTGTGAAGTGTACGTGGAGAATCTTCTACAAGTGTGTGAATAGTAACATAAGCATCATATACACATGAATAATAAAGGGGAACATGCAAATAGGGGAATATATAAGAAAATAAGATACCCATGTGAATAGAGTCTAGCCCTCTTAAAAATAGTCCCCATTGAAGTCGACAATGTGGCCATCCGGGTCGGCGCGACGTTCGTTCCTGGGGGAAGGAGAAAGTGGATCCCCTGGGGAAGAAACTGCATCGCGGTATTGCTCCCTTCTCTTAGAAAAGGGGGCTTTGGCCGGCATCGGTGTGGGGTGAATGTAAAGAGATAGAGTCACCAGCCTCTTTTTCTCAAAACAGGCAAAAGAATGTATAGCGACATCAAGAACAAAACTGATGCATGTGAAACCAATAGATCGAAAGTCGGGGGGTAAGTTACGGAATGGGAAGGTGTTAAGCACACACCCCTCCCTTTCAGTCTCTCATGCACAAATGTTAATATTTTCCATTTTATCCTCGTGAAGTGTATGCATGTGTTTATATAATGGAGATTGGAATTGTTCGACCCATACCATGGAAAAGATAGGGTGAGGTCATCCATAGGAATATTCCCAAAATAATAATAAATGTAGAAGATAGAATATGAGCGTTCATCGTGATATTGATTGTTATTATGAAACGATAATGTGTGGGGGATGAAACGTAAACAAGGATATTATATATGTATATATGTGATGAAAATGAGGGATTTGAGAAGTTATGAAAATGATAGAAATTGGAAGATTAGAAAATTGGACTCGAGTATCGGATTTTAATTTGAGATGCCTACGTAGCCTATAAAGGCATCAAAGCCCACGTAGTTCGAATATATAATAGCGGTGGGGTTTATCCCATAGATTCGAACGGAATTTTTATTAGGCGTGTGTGTGTCGAAAATGTGTTTCTAGTTTTGGAAAAAGTGTGGTGGATAATTCCATTCGGAATTTATGAGTGTAACCCTCTTTTATTTATTTTTGGGTTTTTTTATGAAAAATAGAGTATGTGCGATATACTAATAAAAGTGTAGATGTTAATATGTATGGACTAGAATGAAACTAGATTATGAATCTAAATTAATTTATGCAAATTAAGAGATTTAAAAGAGGGGGAGAAGGAATTGGACCTTCCTTGGAGCTTGATATTAGATCTTAGATGAAATCCTTTTAATGTTTATGGATGTTGATGAGAGGTAAGGATATTTTCCAAATTGGGTGTGAAAAGGATGGGTATTTAGGCTTGAATGGGATTTCTCATAGGGAACTTTGCTGAGTTTTCGAGAATGTTGTTGAGATCACTAATGCTGATGGGTTTTTTGTTGTCCCCATGGAATGAGGTCATGGCCCTTATTTATTGGTTCAAGGGGTGTCGATCGGCCTACCCCAAGGGGTTCCTATCGATAGGTCACCGTTGACACTTTGTTAATAGGCAAGGTTCAGGACCTGCCAATTGGAAGTCTCGTGCGGACTTTTCTAGATTAACGACTGTAGAGCACAAACCATTGATCTGAATTGCACACGGGTCATACCGTTAGAAAGTTATTTCAGAGGACTTCGAGAGTCCTTCGAACTACTCTCGGTTTCAAGAGTTGACTTTGGGTCAAATGTGCCTCAAAAGCGCACGTTGGTCCTTTGGACAGGAGCTCGTCGATTGCAAATGGATCGTTCGTCCATGCGGTAAGTCAGAATCACGCATGGGAAGGATCGTTGGAAAGTTTAGGAGATTTACGTCGACATTCCAAAGAGTTTCACTAGGTTTGGAATGTTGACCTTGGTCAATCGGGGCCTGGAAGCGCCCGGTGACCTCTCAGAGTAAAATGGCTCGTTCATCCGCACCATGGGTCAGAATTGCGCACGAGGCAGATCATTAGAAAGGGTATTCAGTTCCCTTAGGAGAGTCATTTAGTCTCGTTTGAGCTGAAGAGTTGACTTTGGTCAAACGGAGTTCGGGAGCGCCCAGTGGCCTCTGGATCTATTTTTGGGTGAAAACTGATAGTTAGTCCAAATGGTTGTGTTGTTTCCTGCATGGGGTGGACAGTTGAAAATGGGTTTCAGTGCCCTTCGAAGATTCAAAGAGCTTTTGCTCTGACAAAAGTGTTGATCGGAGTCAAATGGTGCTCGGGGTGCCCGATGGTCTCTAGATCGGTATTTGGAGTGCGACATAGGTTTGCGGTGGAAGAGAGAAGTGCTAGGAGTCTAAGGAGAGACTAAGGGGGTCCTAGAATGTGCTATCTACAGATATTGTACTTCTTTGTTTTCAGTAATCAGTTTTTTGTTAGGATTGTTTTAATTATTACATTGTCCTCGAATTTGAGCTATTTTATTTGGGAACGATTAATCTAGCCTGTTTATTTCATTTGGATGGTTTGGAATTAAATATTATGATTGCAATCAATAAATTGGTGTATGTATAATAATTCATATTATTGGTACTTAATTCATGAAATTAAATATTTTGACACTTAGCTTAATTATTTATTAGGTGATAAATAAAGAAATTATTTTTCGACAGTGATGTTAAGAATGAACCAACCGAATACACTCTTATAATTTAATAAAGGACTAATCACCCAGTATTTAATTAGGCAGGGTGTCACAATGGCACAATATCGAGTCCAGCATGTGAGCACAAGCCTCGATAATACGTCTCATGATATATTATACTAACAAAGATGCACCTATCTCTCATCCAATTTTTCTTACCCACTTAAACGAGATATCAAACTATCTGAAGTCATAGCCACTCAATCAACCTATATAAACATTCAAACACATATAAACTAGGCACAAGTCTCGAAAATATATCTCTTGATATGTTGTCATAATAGAGATGCACCCATCTCTCATATTTACTTTCTATCTCTCCTCAAAATTTTAATGAGCTATCAAACTATCTCCAACCGTGAATTTTCTCGCGCACACACACATAACCTTAACGGCCCCTGTTACCCATGTCTAGCTTCCTCACACCCTTATAAAAACTGGTGGCCACCTATTATACCAACTGAAATTTCTCACACACTTTCATATATACTACTTCCCATTCGTTAACCTAAATACAGAGTCATGCCCAAGAACTATTGTGTACCCATATCGGTCTAAGTGACGTCCATACACCTCTCACTGACACTGTTTTCATAACTAAGCACCTATCTATGTTTTAAGGGATTTTCAAACTAAGATCTCTAAGCATGTTCTAAAATAAACTAAAAAGTAATCGTATAATGTTAAGAGTGAAATAAGCATATAATTAAAGAAGCATAAGGAACAAGAGGGGTTCCTAACATGTTCCCCACTTGTAACCTATTTCTCTAACCCCACAATAATAATCTATGGACCATCGGATACATAAATCTTCCTTAAAGTTAGTCTGAAAGGGCTAAATCGAACCTTTTTTTGTTTATTTTTGACAAGCCCTCATGCAGAATACACTAAGGCCTAGGCCTAAAATAGGCGCGTGCACTAAAAATTGGATATGGTGTCAAATAATTTCCAGGAGTAAATCATCAAGACCATTGAACTGATAACCCAACCTCAAAGGGGGAGCAATGGACTGAGAGATAATCGCCCCCAGGTAGATCACCGCTCGGGGACCATAACACCACATATATGTATGCCACGATACATGATAATGTCAAAATAAATTATCTCTTACCAAAAATTAAAGACTTTCCAAAAGACACACACTACTTCACAAGCATAACATTTGCATATCACTATATACCCATCACATCGGGAAGCCTAGTAACGGAATTTGGGTCTAACCAACGTGAGTCCTTATTGATGGCTTCCAATCTTCTTAGTTTAATACCCTCGGCATATAAAGAGTGTTATGTTCTCGGTGAACATAACTCATATACCTCAAGTATATCGAGTTATCTTATCCTCGTATTGTCTCCACGAGGTTTATGGGAGGCTTGATTCATGTTTATTTAGGTATATCAAAATGGCCCTCTCACATATACCCCAGGGTATATTATGAGGGGTCATAGACAAAGAAGGGATTTTATCCCTACAAAAAACCTTGTATAAGCTCATGTTGTAGAACATTAGGACACAGCCAAAAACTAACATAGGCAAGGAAATTCTCCAAATGGTGACATCTCCCAAAAAATCTATATATATCCCCCAAGAAAGTTTTATAGAATAGGTTGGGACTCAAGAAATGAAAACTCCACTCACATTTCACAACTCCTATGAGAGCCAAGTGAGTAGTTCTATGGGAAATAGATCATTACCTAATCTTAACCAAACAAACACCCATGTTTGTTCTTCTTAGAGTAATACTTCAACAATCTTAACTCCACATTTTATCTCACCTCAAAGCTACCGTCTTGGTAAAGGGATAAAAGTTGCGCCTCTCCAACTTCCATATCTCATAGTCTTGACAACAAGCAAAATGACAAAGAAATATCACTAGTTAACATTCTATCCAGTTTTACTGCTTTGTGATAAAAAAAATATAAATGTTGAGTCAAGAACAAATCTCCCTCTGCAATCGATTAGAGAATATTGGGGGAAATCGGTGTGTATACCATACCCTCTCCAGCTATGGTCAATGTAACCAACAACCCTACAATTACCACAACTGAAAGCATTATTGCAGTTAATACGATTGAGTCCCCACCGGATATTGGATGCCTAATAATGGAGTTCCAAATGCTCCAACAAAATTTTTGACAACTCAGTCCTGTCAAAGACTTTATTAACATCCAACTCTTATCTCTCTATCTGAATGCTAGGCTTATTGATAAATTCAAGATGCCCGACATCAAAAAAATTGCAAGAATTGGTTCGCCCACATTTCACCTCAAATTTTATGCTCCATCCATGTAATCCCTATCGGATTCCGAGAATGTCGTGATCGAAATGTTTGGACACATCTTTTCTTAAGGAGAACTCAATTGGTTTCTATCCATGGATGATGGATGAACTAAAAGCTATAGTTATATCTATATATAATTTGTGAAATAATTCAAGTACAATAATAATTAAAAATAATTTGTCAATGCATGGAGATGGCAAAACTAGAGATCAATGAGAACTTAGGCACCTTCATCAGTTGTTGGACAAGTAAGGCTCCTCAAATGGTGAAATGAACCTCGGAAGAAGAACAAGAAACCATCATAAATAAAAACTTAATCCAACTATATCGAAACTCGCTCAAATCACAATAACTATCCTACTTCTAGGCCCTAATGGACGTGGGAACCCAACTTGAGGATGATCTTATGAATTTATATCCTAAGGTTAAGATAGAAAATTAAAGAAATATTCCTCATTTTCCAACTAGGAAATTGATGTGGAAAATGCAACCACTGTTAATGCCGTCTAAGCACCTACATTTGTGCTTACATCATGGGATATTGAACAAAACCTAAGATCATTTCATTACCTGTACACCCCCATAACTACATTTTACTAAGATCTTAGAAATAAGGGGATCATAAAGCCCAGGTATCGCAAAACTCTACCTAATCCCTTATCATAAATTTCGAAGTGATATGTACTACGAATATTTCCAGAATGATGGACAAAGTTTGGAAGGATGTCAGACTTTGAGACACAACATTCAAGACCTCATTTGAGCAAAGATAACTTCACTTGCTAAACCTCTACCCAATGTTAGTAAAAATACTCTACCCGACCATGAGTCATAAGACAACACCATCACTACAGTAAATGGAACTAAAGATCCACCCCTCTTGATCAAACCCATAATCCTAAAAGAAGGAGAATTACCAAGCCTAAGAAGATTAGTTAATCAAAATTTAGATCATATGGTTCCCATAAAAACACATATAGATCTTATGTTCTAGATGTTGGAAGCCCTAAAGCCAACAAGTTGGATCGCCTGGAACTCATCATACACCAGCTAATGTACATTGTGTTTAGATAAACATCCAATCTCCTATTTTCAGACATAATCCACTTACATGAAAATCTCTTCGAATATTGGGAGGTTATGTACAATGAATCACAACAGGTTGTAACACCCCACGATTTTGGGACTAAGAAATTAAATTTTGGGGAGAAATAAAATTTATTTAAATTGGGGAATTTTAAAATTTGGTAATTGAGGTCTAAAATTGAGGACATTACAAAGTATTTCGGATGATGATTTTGAGTGTACCATTGATTTCAGATGGGTCGAGATAGTCAAAATGACTATCATTGAGTTTTATTTCGGCTCCGGAATATTTTTAAGTTAGTTTTACTCGAATTAGAGTAAACGAGTCGTTCAAAGTGTGTATTGTAAATTAAGTTGGGTGTTTTGAAAGATTAGGCTTATAAAGCCTTTGAGAGATTTAAAATCTCATTCGTGATATTGAAAGAGAGAAAATCCCTAGGGAAAGAGAAAGAAGAAGAAGAAGAAGAAGAAGAAGAAGAAGAAGAAGAAGAAGAAGAAGAAGAAAGGAAGAAAGAGAGAGGAGAAAGCTTGGAGATTCTGTCCTATCAGCGATTTTGAGGACGGTCCAACCTCTACAATTTTGAGGCAAGTGTTTAATCTTCCTAAGTATTTCATTTGTTTATTTCATTTCATAATTTGTGGATAAAAGAAATGTATTTTTGGGTTATATGTGAAAACCTAAATTTTTGGGGACAAAAACTTAATTTTGATGTGTATATATGGGATTGATGGGATCTAAATTGATGGGATGAGATGTAGAATGAGTTTTAATGTTAAGATTAAGATTGAGTTAAAGATTGGGGGTTATATGATGAGATTTGGGTGTTTGGGGAGTTAGGGATTGTTTAAATATGGAAAAACAGCCAAATATCTGGTATGGCCGGTCGACCGCGCCTTGAGGGAAAGCCTATTGCATTCTTTGTAGGACAAAATTTTAGACCCGCGGTCGATCGGGGGTCAGGGACCGGTCGATAAGTCCTTTGTTTTTAGCTAAATTTTGTGATTTTCTTCTACCCTTTTTTTTGGGTTTGATTCTTGGGGGTCTTCTTAATGGACTTATTATGGAAGGTTATGATGTAATGTTAAGGAATTTGTTCCTTAGGATGATTCATTCATACCCACGTTAGAGATGGATTTTGAGAGTATGATGCGTATTTTAGTGTGGAAAGGATTGAGGAACTGAGTGATAGGCAGATTATCTTGAAGTGATGGTGGTGGACTATCATGGAATAGTTATAAAATGTAGAGATAGTCCCGTTGTGTTTATGTATGTCTTAATAATATATATTCCTGGGTATAGTGGGGAATATCATTGAGAATGGGAGTGCCATTTTGAGGTCAGAAGTGAGTTTGGGATGACGTGAAGTTTAGAACTCTTTGAGAGAGTCGGGAGGGTATGGCATGAAATTATCGGGTAATAATTATGTTGAATCCTTATAGTGATATCATTATAAGTAAGATATAATTGGGTACCGATGAGAGTTAAAGGTTGCGTATCCTTAGTGAGGATAAATTCAAGGAATATATTGTGAATTTGTTAATGTCAAGGGTTCATAAGGACTATTGAACCATAGTTGAAATGGTGAGCTATTGGCTCATACTATCAACTAGAATAGGGTGTTGAAATTCTAGTCGGGATAGTTGTTATATATCAGTGTGAGATTTACAATGGGGATTCCAATAAGTGATGGGATCATGGAATGAATTTAGAATTGAGCTTGAGGTTTGTAGACTATTAGTTATGTGCATACGAATAGTCAAAATTATTTTAGATATATCGATGTGCATTCGGATATTGATGGGATGTGTAGTAATTGTTACCTACATTAAACTTTGAGGTGATAACCTTAATGTTGAATATATGGGAAGACTATTCATATCATAAGGGCAATGGATGAATATGCTTCTAGTGAGGGAACGTATTTATGTAAAGAATTAAATTAATATGATTGGAGTGATGGCTAGTATATTGAGGGATTATATACACGTGTAGCCGAGTTTATAAATTTCATACATACGGATGAGAGATGGTATGTATATATGTGTGTATATATATATATGTTTACTTATGGTGTGAATACCTATGTCGTTTGCGATGGCTTGTATATATGATGTGATCATATAGATGTATATATATTGTGTGTGTGAATGATATATATAATTATGGTGTGAAGCATACCCGGCACATGCTATCATGGGAAGTTACGCGATGAGGGTGAGCACCCTGGCTTGAGGAGAAGGGTGTGGATATTTCCCAAGTCATAGTCGTCCTTTTTATTATTGTGTGATTTTATTTTGGGGTGAGAAGTCTTGGGTATAAGCCGTTCTCACTTGCCGATAGGAACTATGACCGCTTCTCATGCGTTATGATTTGGTTTTGACCACAAAGTGGGTGAAATTTAGTCCCACCGGTGGTCCCCAGGATGGTATGTGAGTGATGTACTGGAAGATGATAGCATGGTGACATATTTTGGCATTCTATAGCCGTTTATGTTGTGTGTATTGCATAGTGTACATTATGTGTGATATGTACACGTGGTTATGGGAATGAATGATTGCCTATATATATGTTTAGAGTAAATATATATATACGTGTATATGTCCAATAGGAGAAGAGGATATGAAGTTTTCATGATGTGCATCTTGGGTGATTATGGTGTACCAATTCATTGGGGTCGAAGGATCGTACTGAGAGACAATTGCGGTTATACCAACCCAAGGATTTAATGGAGATTTTGAGTTGTTCTTAGATAGTAATCCATATTTCTAGTTGTTGCAGTAGTAGAATTTGTGTGAATGACATAATGGATCCCTACAATCAACATTGTCAAGGAGTAGTGTACCGAGGGGGTTCCTTGTTTGGATTTCGCTTTACGAGACGCCCCACGCGCAAAACATAGTGCAATGTTGAGAGTGGATAGAAGTTTTGTCCTTATTACATTGTATGCGTGTTATTTAGAGAATAAATTCTTATATTGAATCCTAATGTTAATGTGTAACGTATTAAGACTTATAACTGGTGTAAGTTAATAAATCGAATCATGAGAGCCTAGGTAGGCATATATGTGTATATATTTACGTGGGATTAGAATGGTAAGAATTCGTGGGTTATATTAGGATGGTAGGTCATGTGGGTATTGGTCGTGCGTATGGTGAGGTAGGTTATCCTTAAATGGGTCGGGTAACTTAACTAAGGTTCCAGGACGCGATTAGGTGCACGCAGTAGATGAGAGGTGAGCTTGGGGTCCCACGAGAGTGCGACTCCACTTTAATATGAAATAAGTGCATTTATATTTATTATGCATGATTAACACACTTGCTAAACATTTTTACACCTCGGGCTCTGACCCGATTATATTTCTCATATGTTATATATATATATATATATATATATATAGTGTACTACAGTTTTCCCGCCGCATGAATACCGGATGCTTTTCTATCCAGAGTCTTGGGAGCCGTAGCAGATGCAAACTGTTTTGGGATTTAGATTGTAGTCGCTTCCTATTTCTGTGTAAATCTAGATAGGATTCATTTTTGTATATCGAGTTTACACCCAAGAGTTATATGTTGTGATTTATATTTCTTCTTTATGGGTGTTGTACATTCTGTGACCCGACAGCTTATTCGGGTATATTTTTCCTTATATGTACTTATTTCATTTTATTCTAGCACTTCGTTTATCATTTATTGTGCACATTTTACCTTACTCGTGGTTTTATAGTGTTGGTTTGATTTTCTTTGTATGTTTTACTTATATTTCTGGCATCCGCTTTTATAGTTTCAGGTAGTTAGCCTTATCTATTTATATTATAGTCTGTTGATGCTGAGACTGAGCCATTTGATATTCCTGATTTAATGTAGTATAGGGTTGGCCACCCATTATTATTTTAATCGGGGTGTCACAGATGGTATCAGAGTATTAGGTTCTAGAGACTTTAGGATCTGTGCGAGTTTTCTGCGTTCTTCCATTAACGTTCTTGATATACAACCCTACTAATAGGATTGTTATGTACTCGACGTTTATCTTCTTCTGCGAGGGGTACTCACGTGAATGACGCTCTGACGTAGTTGCTCTTGTCTCAGACGTCGCAAACAATAGGTCGCCCAAGAAGGGGCAAGATGAGAGATGCAACACCCATAATAGATTTTGGGTACGTTTTGACTGGAGGTATTTTCTTTCCGTGACTCAGCCGGAGATAAGGAGGAGAATTTTAGCGGTAATTCAAGGTGATCTGACGGTGGTCGAGTGAAGAGGAGAATTGACTCGAATGGAGAATTTGGTGATCGATAAAGTAAGTGTTGAGGATAAGCGGATTGTGAAGTCCTCGGGAGGTTTAGATTGAAGAATTAGCTAGTATTTGTTAGGAAAACCGATGTTGTTGACTTTTACCGATGTGAGGTATGTGGCGTTGTCCCAATTTTAGGAGTATCGTCTTTATTTAAGAAGGGAGTAAGAAATTTGGAGACTCGAGTTCATTGAATAGGACTGAAGGAGTTGTCGGGGGTCGCAATAGTGTCTTGTCCTTTAGGACGGTTAGGAAGAATTTTTTAGAAGATGTTTCTCTTGTGGAAAAATAAGCTTTAGGAAAAAAATATTGTCCTGAAAGAAGTAGAGGACTTTGAACAGGGATTCTTGGATGAAGTAAAGCAATTGGGTTATGGAAGTATAAGGTAGAATACCTTTCTTTGGGTTTAGTTCATGCTTTGTATGGTATTGGTAGTGTTGCATGTAAGGTTTTATTAGTTGTTAGATGTTATACCCATTGTGTGTGTAGAATTTTCCTTCGAGGAAGGACTGAGTAAGTGCAGCCTTTGTATGGCATCTTTTTGGATAATAGGTTGTTTCGTGAGGAGCTAGTAGAGAGTTGTGTTATTGAATTCCGGAAGTGCGGATTGTTAAGGTTTGTTGAGTAGTGGTTATAAGGTTATTATTTTATAGATAAGCTAGGAAGGGTAATGGTAGTATTCCAGTGAGGTAAGGACTTGTCTTGTGGCAATGCTTTGACGCGATGTAAAGGATTTGTTTAACTGAGAGGTTCAGAGTTTATTAGATTCATTGTTGAGCGGAGAATTTGGCTCTTGGTTGTGCTAGTTATGAGAACTAGGGTTTGGTGAGAGTATTTTATTGTTGGGGCCTTATGTCTTGTATACAAGGCGTTTGATTGGTGTGTTGAAATGTATGAAGTTATTTTATAGTATATTGTTATATAGGCCTTTGGGACATATCTATGATTCAAAAACCTTTTATAAAACCTTAACCTTGGTCCAAATGATCTCAATCCCCGACATAGCTACACATTAGTGTATTGGGAGGGTTCTTTGTTTAGAATTCGCTTGCCAGACCTCCCCCGCATGAAGGTAGCTAGTGTTAGGAATTGAGAAGAGTTCAACCATTGGGAATTTCAAAATTTTTATATACTTAATATTCTATTATAGATATTTGATGAGAGTTATATTATGATTTGAGACAAGTGGAGCCGGGTTATGTTTTTTTATGAGTTGAGCTCGGGTACAGGGTGTATGGGCACCCTAGGTAGCTAATTTAATTTTAAGTTTGAATGGTTCATGGGGAGAAGTGGGAGAGGTATGTATAGTGATGTTGAGGGTAGATATAAGGACTAGATGAGATTCGAAGTCCTAGGCATAACCTAAATTTCGAGGACGAAATTTTTGTAAGGGGGGAAGATTTGTAACACCCCACGATTTTGGGACTGAGAAATTAAATTTTTGGGAGAAATAAAATTTATTTGAATTGGAAAATTTTAAAATTTAAAAGTATTCCGGATGAAGATTTTGAGTGTACCATTGATTCCGGATGGGTCGAGATAGTCAAAATGACTATCATTGAGTTTTATTTCGGCTCCGAAATATTTTTAAGTTAGTTTGACTCGAATTGGAGTAAACGAGTCGTTCAAAGTGTGTATTGTAAATTAAGTTGGGTGTTTTGAAAGATTAGGCTTATAAAGCCTTTGGGAGATTTAAAATATCATTCGTGATATTGAAAGAGAGAAAATCCCTAGAGAAAGAGAAAGAAGGAAAGAAGAAGAAGAAAGGAAGAAAGAGAGAGGAGAAAGCTTGGAGATTCTGGTCTACCCGCGATTCCGGGGATGATCTAACCTCTAAATTTTGAGGCAAGTGTTTAATCTTTCTAAATATTTCATTTGTGTATTTCGTTTCATAATTTTTGGATAAAAGAAATGGATTTTTGGGTTATATGTGAAAACCTAAGTTTTTGGGGACAAAAACTTAATTTTGATGTGTATATATGGGATTGATGACATTTAAATTGATGGGATGAGATGTAGAATGAGGTTTAATGTTAAGATTATGATTGAGTTAAAGATTGGGGTTTATATGATGAGATTTGGGTGTTTGGGGAGTTAGGGCTTGTTTAAAGATGGAAAAATAGCCAAATATCTGGTATGGCCGGTCGACCGCGTCTTGAGGGAAAGCCTATTGCATTCTTCATAGGACAAAATTTTGGACCCACGGTCGACCGGGGGTCAAGGACCGGTCAAACGGTTATCTATTTTTAGCTAAAGTTTGTGATTTTCTTCTACCCCTTTTTTTTGGGTTTGATTCTTGGGGGTCTTCTTAATGGACTTATTATGGAAGGTTATGATGTAATTTTAAGGGATTTGTGCCTTAGGATGATTAGGGGCATTCGGACCCACGTTAAAAATGGATTTTGAGAGTATGATGCGTTTTTTAGTGTGGAAAGAATTGAGGGACTGAGTGATAGGCGGATTATCTTGAAGTGATGGTGGTGGGCTATCATGGAATAGTTATAAAATGTAGAGATAGTCCCTTTGTGTTTATGTATGTCTTAATAATAGATATTCTGGGGTATAGTGGGGAATCTCATTGAGGATAGGAGTTCAATTTTGAGGTCATAAGTGAGTTTGGGATGACTTGAAGTTTAGAACTCTTTGAAAGAGTCGTGAGGGTATGGCATGAAATTGTCGGGTAATAATTATGTTGAATCCTTATAGTGATAGGATTCTAAGTAAGATATAATTGGGGACCAATGAGAGGTAAAGTTCGTGTATCCTTAGTGAGGATAAATTCAAGGAATATATTGTGAATGTATTAATGTTAAGGGTTCATAAGGACTATTGAACCATAGTCGAAATGGGGAGCTATTGGGTCATACTATCAACTAGAATAGGGTGTTGAAATTCTAGTCAGGATAGTTGTTATATATCAGTGTGAGATTTACAATGGGGATTCCAATAAGTGATGGGATCATGGAATGAATTTATAATTGAGCTTGAGGTTTGTAGACTATTAGTTATGTGCATACCAATAGTCGAAATTATTCTAGATATATCGATGTGCATTCGGATATTGATGGGATGTGTAGTGATTGTTACCTACATTAAACTTTGAGGTGATACCTTAATGTTGAATATATGGGAAGACTATTCATATCATAGGGGTAATGGATGAATATTCTTCAAGTGAGGGTTCGTATTTATGTAAAGAATTAAGTTAATATGACTGGAGTGACGGCTAGTATATTGAGGGATTATGTACACGTGTAGCCGAGTTTATAAATTTCATACATACGGATGAGAGATGGTATGTATATATATATATATATATATATATATATATATATATATATATATATATATATATATATATATGTGTGTGTGTGTGTGTGTGTGTGTGTGTGTGTGTGTGTGTGTGTGTGTATAAATATGTATATATGTGTGTACATATGGTGTGAATACCTATGCCGTGCGCAATGGCTTGTATATATGATGTGATCATATGGATGTATATATATTGTGTGTGTGAATGATATATATACTTATGGTGTGAATCATACCCGGCACATGCTATTATGGGAAGTTGCGTGCTGAGGGTGAGCACTCTGGCTTGAGGAGCAGGGTTTGGATATTTCCCAGTTCATATTCGTCCTTTTTATTATTGCGTGATTTTATTTTGGGGGTGAGAAGTCTTAGGTATGAGCCGTTCTCACTTGCCGATAGGAACTATGGCCGCTTCCCATGCGTTATGATTTGGTTTTGACCACGAAGTGGGTGACATTTAGTTCCACTAGTGATCCCCAGGATGGTATGTGAGTGATGCCCTAGAAGATAATATCATGGTGCAGTATTTTGCAATTTTATAGCCGTTTATATTGTGTGTATTGCATAGTGTACATTATGTGTGATATGTACATGTGGTTATGGGAATGAATGATTGCCTACATATATTTAGAGTAAATATATATATATACTTGTATATGTCTTATAGGAGAAGAGGATATGAAGTTTTCATGATGTGAATCTTGGGTGATTACGGTGTACTAGTTCATTGGGGTCGAAGGATCGTACTTAGATTCAATTGCAGTTATATCGACCTAAGGATTTAATGGAGATTTTGAGTTGTTCTTAGATAGTAATCCATATTTCTAGTTGTTGCAGTAGTAGAATTTGTGGGAATGACATAATGGATCCCTACGATCAACATTGTTAAGGAGTAGTGTATTGAGGGGGTTCCTTGTTTGGACTTAGCTTTGCGAGACGCCCCACGCACGAAACGCAGTGCAATGTTGAGAGTGGAGAGAAATTTTGTCCTTATTACATTGTATGTGTGTTATTTAGAGAATAAATTCTTATATTGAATCCTAATGTTAATGTGTAATGTATTAAGAATTATAACTGGTGTAAGTTAAATGGAATCATGAGAGCCTAGGTAGGCATATATGTGTATATATTTAGGTGGGATTAGAATGGTAAGAATTCGTGGGTTATATTAGGATGGCAGGTCATGTGGGTATTTTCCATGCGTATGGTGAGGTATGTTATCCTTAATTTGGTCGGGTAACTTAACTAAGGTTCCAGGACGCGATTAGGTGCGCGCAGTAGATGAGAGGTGAGCTTGGGGTTCCACGAGAGTGCGACTCCACTTTAATTATGAAATAAGTGCATTTATATTTATTATGCACGATTAGCACACTTGCTAAACACTTTTACACCTCGGGATCTAACCCGTTTATATTTCTCATATGCTATATATATATATAGGTGTCCCGCCGTATGGATACCGAATGCTTTTCTATCTAAAGTCTTGGGAGCCGGAGCAGATGCGGACTGTTGTGGGATTTAGATTGTAGTCGCTTCTTATTTCTTTGTAAATCTAGATAGGAATAATTTTTGTATATCGGGTTTACACCCAAGAGTTATATGTTGTGATTTATATTTCTTCTTTATGGATGTTGAACTGTCTGTGACCTGACAGCTTATTCGAGTATAGTTTTCCTTGTATGTACTTATTTCATTTTATTCTAGCACTTCGTTTATCATTTATTGTTCATGTTTTACCTTGCTCATGGTTGGATCGTGTTGGTTTGATTTCCTTTGTATGTTTTACTTATATTTCTTGCATCCGCTTTTATAGTTTCGGGTAGTTAGCCTTATCTATTTATGTTATAGTATGTTTATGCTGAGACTGAGCCATCTAAGATTCCTGATTTAATGTATTATAGGGTTGCCCACCCGTTATTATTTTAAGCGGGTTGTCACACAGGCCACTAGATAAATATGATGAGCAGAAAATATAGAATCATTCTCATTAGGTGGGGAGATGAGTTTGTAATATAAGATAACCAAGAATCTTGGGCTTGGTCATCATAAGAGGACTTAACAATTATATAGTCATCATAGGAAGATCTGATATTTTATTTTGATGAATTTCTTGTCTCCTCGCCTTATAAAGATACCCAAGTATATTTTAACTTTGTATTTTAACAAGATTATGGCCGAATTCCTCACTCCAGATTGGGAATCCATGGAAGTTTATTACCTTAGTCAGGAAAATTCTACAAAGACCCTACCCTTAAATCAATTTCCTATGTTGAAAAGAGCAGAGATAAATGAAAGGAGGTGATTGAACAGAGTCCATTATAATGATTCAAAGAAAATAAAGCTTGGATCAACTAAAAAAACTCAAGATAATATCTCTATATTATGGATCCTCACGTCAACTCAGCCGCATAGAAACCTCATCTTGAACCAGTTTTCCTAAAAGGTGGTACCTATTTCCTCTAGCCCTGATGAACTTATGGAAATATAAGGAGTTTAAATCTCATAAAAAACATATCGTTGTCCAATTCGAAACTGCAAAAGGTAAGGTTATGCCACAATATGGCCATAAACTTCAAGGTGAACGTCAATGAACAAAAGATCCATATTTTCCTCATTGACAAGGATCTACTCTGAATATTTGGGCACTGAGAATAACCAATGGGAATCAAGAATGAAGGCCTCGCACCCATAACTTAATCTATTAGAGTCTACAACAATACCAGAAGAAATGTAATGGGTTCCATTAGGGATCAACCCATTGGACATACTTACTGAATTTCAAGTGATTGACATACCAACCTCCTTAAATCTTCTTTTGGGAAGTCCATTGCTTAATGACACCAGGGAGTCACCTCCTCATTACATCAAAACTTGAAGTTATTATATTGATAATTTGATAACCATATCAAGGGACAAAAACTTTCTCAAAGGAGTAGGTCATGGTACTCCGGTCTTTCAGATATAACATGAGAGTGGAGACATTTGTATAAGAAGATTCTAGTTAGACCCACCTATGTAGGTCATCTTGGATGAAACAAACGAACATATTGCGCTATAGTACTCTGAATATAGATGCTCCAATGTTACTCATATGATGAAGAATATGAAATTTCTATTAGGAATTGGCCTTAAAAAGAACCAACAAGGGATTAGTGAGCCTATTGAGGTACCCCAACAGTCCAATACCATGGGGCTATGGAATAAACATAAGAAAAATAATCCCTATTCCAAAGCACTAAATGCTAAAGGACATGAATTCAAGAAGCTAGGATTTGCAAATGAACCCTATCATCATAGTCTTGATGGATATTTCATTAAATAATGAGAGAATTTTCTTCTTTGAGGATTTATGGAAAGTTGGGTAGACATCAAGTCTAGAAAGAAAATGCTTAGATGGGAGATTTCCATCAAAGAACACCCAACATAGTTAGAGGATAAGGTACATAAAGTACAATATTTGATCAGGATGTTAGGGAAAGCATATGCAGATTGAAATCATATTGAAGATCTAAGGGACACTGAGATATTTTGAGATGTGTTGATGGAGGATGAAAAGAAATCGACATTTTCCCACCTACCAAAAACTAAGAAACTTTCAAAGACGAGATTTCATATGTGCTCCAAGAAGAATCACATGCCACTATCTAGAACCTCTTAGTTGAGTAAAAACCCTTGAGGTTGATTACTTTGATGTACTAGATCATATCAATACCTTTTGGGAAGAAATAAACTTTTAATTTGAGTATCCTTGTGTGAAAAATGTTAATAATGATGAATGTGAAAATCAAAGTAAAGAATCTAATTTATATAATAAAGAATTTGAAGACCTCCTAAAAGAGCTTAATAAAAAAACAAACCAATCGTGAACAGTATATTAATGAAACAACAATGGTTAATTTCAAATATCCTATTGAGAAAAAAGAAATGAAAATAGGTTATTCCTTAGACAATCAATTAAAGGCCAAACCCATTCAACTCCTCAAAGAGTACATCGACATCTTCGCTTAGTCCCACACTAATAAGTAGTAATTGACCCTGAAATCATCATACATCACGTACAAACATATCCTAATTTTGACACAATAAAAAAAAAGATCCATAAGCTCAGACCGGAATGGTCCCTCAAGGTTAAAAAGGTAATGAAACATCTTTTTATAACTATTTTAAGAATGATAAATTACCCTATATGGTTGGCTAACATCATACATGTTCTCAAAGCAGGAGGGAATGTAAATATGTGTGTTGACTATAGAAACTTGAATAAAGTCAGTCCCAAAGATGAATATCTATTTCCAAACACTGACATGACCATCGATAGTACTTCTTGAAACGTATTAAAATCCTTTGTGGATGGCTTTAATGGATATAATCTAATCAAAACGCACTTAGAAGATCAAGAAAAAATTACTTTCATTACCTTTGCAAAACATTTTGTTACACAATGATGTCAATTGGAATTAAGAATGTTTGCGCTACTTGCCAACGAGGGGATACTACTTTGACACATGAAATGATCCATAAGGAGGTCTAGGTATAGGTGGATGACATGATCGTTAAATCTAAAACATGTAAAGGGCATGTTCCAGCGGTAAAAAAATTCTTCAAGAGACTAAGTATGTACCAAATGGCTTAAATCCTCAAAAATGTGTCTTCGGAGTTACTAAAGGAAAGGAATCCTGTAAATGCCACCTCCACACCCCAAGAAAGAGGTCAGGGGTTTCTTAAGATGACTCCAATATATTAATAGGTTCATCTCCCATATGATCTCCATATGTGAGATAATTTTTAAGGTGATCCACAAAGAGTATGAAGAATGGAATTATTTGTGCCAAGAGGTTTTCCATGGTATCGAGCAGTATTTGACTAATTCCTCAATATTGGCACCTCCTTGATCTAGACACTCACTTCTATAATACATCACAATCATCGACATGATGATAGGATCCATGTTGGACCAATATGTCTAAAAATCATAAAAGTATCATGACATATACTATGCAAGTCAAAACTCACTATCTATGAATAATGATATACGACTCTAGAAAAAACATGCTTATCACTTGTGTGGGAAAATAGACGTTGAGACGCTACATGATCTCCTTTAAAGTCAAGTTAATTTATCGAATGTACCCCTTTAAGTACTTACTCAAAAATCATATATTAACAAGAAAAATGACCAAATGGCTATTCTTGCTTACAAAATTCGACATCGAGTATGTACACTAATTGGAAATTAAAGGACAAGCCATTGTGAATTATTTTTCCAAGTCTCATTTGGAAGAATAAGATGAAGTTACCACTCATTTTCCAAATTAAGACATCCTAATGAAAAAGATTAAAGACAAGTATAAATGGACATTGTTCTTTGGTATGGTAGCCAATAAGAAAGGATAAAATATTGGAATGTTATTGGTATCACTAGATGGAAGTCATCAACCTACATCCATCAAGATAGATTTTCATAATACCAATAATATTGTTGAGTACGAAGCTAGTATTGAAGATAACAAATGACAAAAGAATACAAATAATATATGTGTTTGTAGACTCTTCCCTCATCATCTGCCTGATCCTAGGACATTGGAAGATTAAAGAGGAAAAGATTTCATCATATAATGAGTACTTAGAGGAAGTATTTTCCCTATTTAAAGACGTCCAATTATTTTACTTCCCAAAAGCTGGAAATACTTTTGTTGATTCCTTGGCTAACATTGCCTCAATGGTATATATCCCCCAAGAAATAGATAAAGTCATGGTGGATAAATGAAAGCAGGAACAATTCAGATTCATGTATGATATTTGTATGACCAAAATTAGAGATAAAGTTCCATTGTATTAACATATCAGAGAAATCCTTCAAAAGGGAAAATATCCTCCAAGATCTAATAGAAAAGACAATATTGTAGTGAAATGACGGGATGCTTAATTCGTCATGTGCACTGAACAATTGTATGAAAGACACCCTGATGGCACTCATTTATGATGCCTTACTTAAGGAGAAGAATAAAAAGTGATGGAAAAAGTCCATGGAGGAAAATACAAATCTCACATGAACGGTCACATGCTAGAAAGTAAAATCACCCGCTAAGAATATTATTGGATTACCCTTCAACGTGATTGTAGTAAGTATGTCCAAATATGTCAAAGTGCCAAAAATTCACAAATTTGCAGTGTTTGCCTCCAAAAAAATTATGAAATGTGATGTCACCCTGGCTATTTTTAATTTAGGGAATTGACGTCATTGGAAAGTCACTCCAAAATCCTCTAATGATCATGAGTTCATTCTAGTGTCCATCAACGACTTTATCAAATGGGTCAAAACAGAATCACATGTTGTACTGAATGCCAAGAAAGTAGACCAGTTCTTACAAAAGAAAATCATTTGTATATATGGCGTACTATTCGAATTGATCTCAGATAATGGAATGAATTTTAAATCGGAGGTCACAAAACTTGTCGAGGAACACAGAATTCAGAGACAAAATTCTTCCATGTATTATCAAAAAACCATCACACCATTGAATCATCTAACAAGAATGTATTAGTTGTATTAAGAAAGATGATCGAAGGATGTTGTGATTAGGGTGACAATGTATAATATGCACTCTGGGGATATCGGACCTCCATCAGAACACCTACTGGAGCCATACCATACTCGCTTGTCTACAAGATATAATCATTTCTACTTCTAGATATAGAATTTCCTTCCTTAAGGGTAGTACTTGAGAACCAAATTTTTTATGTTGATTGCGTGAAGAGTAGATATAAATAGTTAGCATTACTAGATGAGCATAAATTACTAGCCCGCTACCGCATGCAAGGCTACCACTTGTGGAACGCCGGAGAATTTAATAAGAAGTTTAAATAATAAGGAGTTAAAGAAGGATACTTGTTAGTAAAAGAGGACATAGAACCCGTATGGGACCCTAGGGGTAAATTTCATCCCAATTGAACTCGTACATATATCGTAAAAACAAGACTATCAAGAGGTGTATCCCTCTTAGTTGATCTCGATGGATTAATATTGCATATGCCAAGTATTCTAGATAATCTTAAGAAGTACTACATATAAAAATAGAGGCATTGAGAAAACTAGTTTTCAAAACAAGAACTATGTACGACATGATCCTCTATAAATAAATAAAAACTCTAGATCTGTCGAGATACTTTTTTCAATTTCTAAAAGGACTTGGCACATAATGGAGGTATGTAGGAAAAAATTTATGGGTTCAGTAAATGAAGGAACTCTTATCTAGGGGGAAAAATGTCCCGTAAACTTTATCTCATTTTTTATATCGCTAAAGAACCGTTCATTGATTACGAAAAAACCTAGTGATAGTGTAAGGACACTAGTTGTTGTTGTTGGTTTACTGCATTAATACAAAAACCTAAACTTTAACTACATTAAATGGGAGTGTAATGGATATTTCGGGTATCGAATCCACAGAAAACGTGCTTAGATTTCAATTGATTTATTACTTCACAGAAAAAGTATAAAATATTTCTATAAAAGCCTAAATTTAAGCACGGTGTCAACAATATTGTTGAAATTACACAGAAAGGTTTCAAACATGAAAGATACATGATATCATCCATTAAAGTTCAAAGTTTGAATCTCGACACACAATAAACCCATCAAAACCTCCCAAACATCATACCATAGAAAACTAACCAAATATCCCATGGTGGGTTCAATAATCTCAACCTAATTTAAATATCTAGAAATCATTTTAACGTAAACTATAGTAATGGAATGAAATAAAACAATAGAGAAATGAAAAAAAACTAAATTACATGTATTGAAAACAAGTCTAGGTTACAAAGAAAGGAAATTAATCTAAGAAAGCATTTATTAAGGAAGAAGAAAATGAGTAGTAACAAAACCCATTACAAATAAAAAAAACCTTGGGGAGGGGGAGAGAAAGAGAGAGAGAGAAGATATTAAAGAGGAAAGACCTAAAGCTATGTGGGAATCCAAAATATAAACTCCCCAAATATAAAAATCCAACCATATATTTATAGTAAGTTGGATTTTTACAAGAAAAATAAACAAAAAAGAAGCCTAAAAGATATAAAATCTGAAGGAGTTGATATATCACCTACTAGGTGATAGATTGGTTGATCTGACATCTATCATACTTCCTCAATTCTCTTCATAACCTAACGATAGTTGATCTATCATCTAGGATCTAATTTATTAACTAATCTAGGAGAAATCCTTAATTCTCCTCATAATTAGAACACTTCACTGAAATTGCCATAACTTGAACGTTCGTATTCGGAATGATGCGCAGTTTGCGGCAAAGCGTAGATAACTCAAGGAGATACATAAACATGGAAAGTCCAAATTAGAAGCTAAAATTACAAAAATTCCCTTGAAGTTGCATCTTTCAATGAAACTTTCACGAAATGCATTCAACTTCACACTATGCATCCCTAATAACTATAAAAGCTAAAATAAACCTTGAAAAACATATAAACATCAAGAACAAAGGGAATAAAATATAAGATCTTAAATATAGTAATTAAAGGACACAAGTATGATAGTATGCGCAAGAATAAAGGGTACTTAATGCAATATTCGTGACTAGTCAGTCGTAGATCCATATGATAACAAAGATAGGTTTGGAGCCCACATGAAGACTAATTTTTCATTAAAATAGAACTTTTTAATTACAAACACAAGCTACATTCATAATCATAAGACTTTCATAATACACACAAACATACTCAAGTAGAGTTGCTACCAACGTTTCCAGACGAGTAAACTCCCTCTTCTATGGAAATTATCATGTCACGGGAGCCACTACTCTCCCTTATTTATACCTAGTTAGCCCTGACATTCCCAAGAAAGTTTTCAACATGATTGTGCATGAGTCCAATGCCTCTCATCTCCTCTAATCGTGATATAATCAATCCAAATAGCCAACAGAGACCCGTCTACCTCAACACCACTATATATCTTACCTTTTTCCAGAACCAGAAGAGGTACAGCTCAGAAAAGTGCATCGCCATGGAACCAAACAAGTTGGCTAGAACAAGAAGGAATAAAGGGATTGCACTCCTCCATATTCAGATATTATGCTCACTAGTCATGGATAGAGAATATCAATAGGATAAAAAAATCCCCAAAGGATGAGAAATTTCATATCTCTTACCATACTGATGCATTAAGCGTTGTGGAAGATAAAAAGGATGTGAAGCGCAAGGCACAAAGACGAACATAAGAGAACCATCTCATGGATAAGTTCTTCGTTGTAATTGATTGCTAAGGGAAGAACCAATAAATATAAGACTGAGTAGACTCAAATATCTACTGGACCCAATCCCCCCCAGTCTCCATGAAATGAATGATCGGATTATGGGAAACAATGTCTCTTTGTAGATACAAGGAAGGCAAAGGATCTTTAATCAAGCTTAATCTTTCAACGACCACATATACAAAAGTAATGGGCATCCTAAACATTCTCGAGAATGATAAGAAGACTGACCATTGAGAGTATCAACTAACACCATGGGTATTAGGCTCCCCCCTTCCTTCATTTATAAGAATAGATTAGCTAAATGAATATCAATGCACGTAAAACCCGTGATGAGGAGATGATAAGATATCAAAACTACAATTAAGGCACTTTTGTGACCAACCATGTACCTCCTCTCAAGAACATCATATAGGAAGAAGGTGATCACTACCATGAGGTCGATACTCCCATCAGCAAGAAATTCATGAGCTGTGAGATGGTTCACCTCCAAAAACTCTACAAAAAAGTAGATCCCATGACCAATGTAAGGCTCCATTATGGGTTATTCTACGTCGTATCCTGTCAGAGAGATATATTTTCAAAAGTTAGGGAAAATATACTCTAATGAGAAACGAAGGATGTGATCTTCCAGATACAAAAAGTGGGTGGCGACATGGAGAACGGTCCAATGAATAGTGATCGTTCTCTAAGATAACAAAGGAACTAAGCCATAATGCTCCAAACCCAAGAAAGACTAGTTATTGAAGATATGAATGAAGGACTCAACTTGACAGTTGAGAACAATTTGGTAGTTGGAACTAAAGATATGCATCTCAAGAAGACATGAAGAGAAAAATAAGGTTATTTTCAAGACTACAAGTAAGAAAAAATGAAGGTGTGATTTTCTAAACTTGAGTTTCATCCCTATTTATTGAGAAGAACCGTGGGGATAGGCAAAGACCGATCGGTCCTCATGAAAGGACCCTAGGACCAATCGATCCTCTTATTACAGGGAATCTATAGCCTTTTTTTAGGCTTGAAGCACCAAAAATCTGGTTAAAATGACTAGTTACGAAAATAGAAACTGTAATAAGTACTAAATTTTGGAAATAATATTTTTTTAATTTTATTTCTGATTTTGTCTCTTATGTATTTTGCCTAAAAATTCAATGAATAAGAAATTAATATTTCCTATTTAAAATGATTTCCTCTTTTTCATTTATATATATAAAAAAAGTTATTAGGAAATAAAGGAAAACCCCTTTAATCCTCAAAACAAAAAAAATACATAAAAAAGTCAAAAGATGATGTAAAATGACCACCATGATCTATGAATGACGAATCTCCCCCATCCTCATCATAATCATCACTCGAACCAAATGTTGATGTCGGCATCCTCATGTTCACTCTAATCGTTGATTCTTGCTTGGAAACTACTGGAGATGTAAGTCCCTTAAATCGAGGATGCACCCTTCGGGAAAACTCTGGTACGTCCACTGTAGGAGCTCTTCTAGTTTAAAGACCAAAGGTTCCCTGAGGGAAAGACTCTAAGGCATCCTCAATCACTGGATGGACTATATTAGAGTCTCTCATCATCCTGCAAATGAAATATAGGTATGGAGCAAGTGATCTGTGAAATTTCTCTAATATTGTGTGAGGAACTATAACAGCTTACAATAAAAAGAAAATAAGGCAAATACACAATAAAAAGAGTAAGTGTCGCATACCTCAACCCCCTTGGGCATAAAAAAACTAAGGCTATGAAGAAGGGATAGAAGCCTCATACTAGACTACGATATCCCCAGTATACGTTAGGATACGTCGCGCACCCAGCCCAGTAAAAGGACCTTCTAAGGGAGGGACTGAAGTGGATGTTGGAAGAACCTCTCTAAAATCTATCCCTCTCTTGCCATCAGAATAATTGGCATCAGCTTCTTTGTGATGAAGACGAATTAAGGTTTAGCGTAATCAAAGTGAGAGCTTACAATTGGAATCCCTCTACAATATGCAGTTAAGTTATCTAGAGAAAGGAAATGATGCCCCTTCATCCCATACAGACGCACCGCTAGATGAGCTAACATGATTTTGTATGCCCACTAACGGATTACCATATCTCATAAATAGATTACCATAATAGGTGTGAAACAATCTGACTAATGGCCATGTACCCGAACCACTGCTCACAAAAATTGTCCTATGGGAAGAAAGTGACCTGCAACCTAAAAAGCAAATATTAAGATTAAAAAATATACGAAAGTTATGTCCAAAATATGAAAAAGGTTCATAAAAGGAGTAATTAATGCCTCACTAGTCAAACCACAGAAAATAGTATGTATCTCCCTCTTGGTATACGTTTAAGCTATCGGCCAACTCTTGGCTTGCTTCCATCACCTCGACAAGGCCAATTGTCAGCCTCCTCCTGCCTTAAACGCTCTATGAAAATGAAAGACATCAAAGGCACATAATCGTGCAAAGAAATTATGGGGAGATATCAACATCGAAATAAAAGGAGATAAGATTGAAAAATAATAATAAATTAATTCATACCACCCAAATCACCACATAACCGATCGGACTCTAAGTCACCCTCTTAAACGTAGCACTCATGCTAGAAAAAAGAAAACTCAAAGCATAACTACACAAGTTACACTGATGAATACAATTGAAATATCATAGGGACAAGAGCACACCCTCATGAATGGTGTCATGATGAGAAGAATAAATGGTTTATCCCAAAAGAAAAATCGTGAAAACCTCGATGAACCTGATGAATCTGTGTAGTGTCCTCCCCCATATGTCTCATAAGACCCTACATATATGTCCCTACGACAAAATAGATAAAGTCTCCCTTGAGAAAACATTATGTAATAAGCCCAAGGTGGACTGGATGTCCGCATGTGATAGCTTGGGGTGGAGGTGGATCATCACTGGATATGCCCTAGACAACAAACCAGTGAACATATGTAAATCCATAGGAGTGAGTGTCATCTCACCCACTGGTAGGTGGAAGGTAAATGTCGTATCCCATCACATTTCTGTGAGAATTAGAATAATAGAGGTCAAATGAATTATCAATAGGGACTCCATGATAAGGCTTAAACCTAATCTACGGGCGATCTCCCAAACGACCTATTGAAAGGACTCATCAATCCATAAAGCCACCACTTATTGAGGGCAATACCAAAGTTGAAGGCTCAAACTGCGTCCCACATAGGATCATTCTATAGATTACAAATAGATAATAATTTACAAAAAAATAAGTATGTGAATCAATGAAGATATTTATAAATAAAACATCAATTAAAAATACATCCCAAGAAATAAAGCAATCATGCGTTTGTAAAGAAAATAAATTCTAAAACTTAGATGCATACCTGACCACTATGAGTAGGACTGGAGATATGGCTACCGGGATACCAAATAAGGACTGCTGGATCATTTGGCAAAGGAACATGGTAATGCATTCTGGCACCCCTGACTACTGCCTATATTAAAATAGGAACATCGACCCAATCATCAGGCTTCCCAACCTTGGGTAATGGACTCACTCCATGGATTACAGAAAATGTAGTGCTTGTATTTTTATATTTGTAGGCTACATTCCATATCAAAGCATTTGATTCATTTGTCATTCAATCCAAAAAGCTTTAATCGTGATAAGACATTGAGTGGAGAGCGAGGATATTTCATTAGACTTCATGACCAATAGACTTTGAAGATCTACAAGGTATCTTTACATCACAAGACTTTTGTTGCTGAAGTTTGAAGATGTGTCATTTTATGGTTTTGTAATTGAATGTCATTGGCTATCAACGCACACACATTTTTGACAAAATGTTCATTTATGGACTAAACAAGTTTTTTGACAATTGAGATGTGATGTATATACCTTGGGGAAAAACTAATGTTTTTCAAAGTGCTTTTTTTTTAAGGTTTGCATCAAAAATACCTTAAATTGTTCACACGGTCCCTTATTGGACATGTGTGCAGGACCATGCACATTTTAGCCTATTATTGAACACTGGATAAAATTGTGTACACACAACCAAATTGATCTCTTGTGTACAACTGCATGTTTTAAGCATGTTACTTAAACTATGTCTTAAACCATGCGCACAGTTCCAAAATGCACATGTTCGGATGACGGAGCAGATTTTTGAAAATCTTTATACATGGGTCTTTTTCCTCCACTTTTAAAAAAATTGAGTTCCTCTTTTCTTCTTGTAAGAGAATATTTTATTCTAGGGTGTTTATAGATAAACTGAGGCACAGCCCATTTTACTGGTGATGAAACAGTAATGAATGTACTCTAAACGATAAGGGTTAAACTATGGTATATATTGCAATGATGAGTAATAAATACAAACTATTTAGATAATAAATGAACTTGTGATGGATTTTAGTTAGAAGGAGAGATAAATAAACACTCTAAATACACTAAATGTAGGCAAGAAAACACCAAAATGTGGGTACAATAGTGTTTAAATCTCAATGGATGCCTGAGTTCTTAGTAAGAACTGGACAAGAGTATTAATAGAGGAAGGTAAAAAATATGATTTTAAATAAATATCTCATAGTGAACTTATGGCTCCAAAATCTGATGGTTTATCAAAAGATAAATGAGGTATATATAGGCTCAGAATGCACACGAGGAACCTCAGCTGCACTAATTACTGGGTCAGACTACCATACCTAACATGTCATTAGTATTAAATGCTACATGAAATTCTCGAGTGACCAATTGTTATGCCAGGTGTCCATGTAGGTGCATCAGCACCTTTTCAGCAACTATTTCAACAAACCATCACTGATTGAGGTACATTTGATTTGAAGTTTTAGGTGTGGTGTGACATCATATAAAAAGATACTATTTTTAGCATAAAATTCTATGACTGAGCCATGGTTGCTTGAGTAATTCTCGATCAGGCTAAGCTAGGTGTTTTACCTGGTGTATGTAAAATGGTTAAGTCATGCCTAAACGATGCCTTTCTCTCTATCCTCCAAACTAGCTCCCTCAAAGGATCCCACGTGAGTTTCCTCAATAGAGAATTAAATATCTCCAAGGTCCTGCCAAAATTGGTCCATCTTTGGTACTGAGTAACCTCACCAATATTATAACATAGCTCATAATTACATAAAGGGAAAATTGCACCTATTCACCTTATAACTATCTTGGGTTTACAGGTCACCCCTTAAAACAATATCTCACAAATTCACCTCATTAACATTTCGGCTCATATAAGCCCAAAAGTCGGATCCCCTTTTTTTTTTACAAAATTTGACTAACCCAATTTAAAAACTCTAAAACTAAAAAAAAAGACCTCTCTCTCTCTCTCTCTCTCCGCAACCAACACACCCATTTTCAAAATTCAATCCACTCTCTCTCACCAATACACCCACCTCCACCAACAGACCCACCCACCTCCTCAACCTTCTCACCAACACACCAGAATAAAGCCAAAAAAATCCATTGAAACAAGATTGTACATCGCCGGAGTTAGGTTGTACATCGCCGGAGCTAAACCCCCACACCATTACCACCTATGCCTAAAATCCTAACCCCAACCCATCCCCCATTAACTAAAAATGTTGACCACACCTCTTCCCACACCCTAACAGCCACGCCTACTAGAGCTAGTCTAATAACCACTGGAACCAACATAAAGAAAAACCCCCAAAAAAACTCGGATGGTGGACACCAACCACCGAAACCTACCACGGACCAAGACCCCCCCAAAAAAATGATCGTGGCCACCAACCACTGAAACCAAATACACCCCATGAAAAAACCCAGAAAAAAACCATCGACATCCCAAACCAACATCAATAGAAAACCCGTCATATATTGGTTGAGTGAATGGAGAGAAATGAGGAAGCGGAGGTGGTGGTGGGTTGAAGTTGAAATTGAAATTGAGGGTGGTGTTTTTGGTTATGGTGGTTGTGGAGGGGTGTGGAGGAGGACAGAGGGGATTGGTAAAATAGAGAGAGAGAGTGAGAGAGAGAGAGAGTTAGGTTTGATTTTTTACTGAATTTTGAAATTTTAGTGACGGGGATTTTGTTTTTTCTTTATTTTATTTATTTTTTGGTTTTGAGTTTTTAAATGGGTGAGGGATATGTTAGTTAATTTATGTAAAAAATTGAGGAAACTATAATTCTTGGTTTAATTTTAATGAATTGATAATTAAGGGGGTGAGTTTGCCGGGTAATGTCTTAGGGGGTACTACTAAACCTAAAATAGTTGAACGTGACTAGGTATCGATCAACTAGGTTTTCTACAGGTTTCCTTAGTCTCCGATTAAGCTTCAGTTTGTCATGATATGTCATTAATCTCTTAATAAGGAGGTTTATCTCTATTCGAGGAGGATTATCTTTAAGCGCGTCCAACATTTTCCTCGTCGTAGAGAAAGTTGTTATGTAAACAAGAAGTTTTTATACAAAACCCTTTCTACCGATATATCATAAGTCGAGACATCTTCAATCGACACATATCATATCGAACCATATTTAACAGACATAAGATAAGTCAAAACATATTCAACCAATATATCTCATTCCGAAGCATCTTATCTATGCACGTGTCAGTTACATCTTTTGTATATCTATAGCATTTAATGATGAAGCCCCATAACCTGCCAACTTTGTTCCTTTTTTTACATGTGGTGCCTTTGGGTGACTTCTGAACTACCTTGATTCACAAAATCATCATTTTGTCCCCAATTTACAAAATATACTTGGGATAATGAACCGTCGAGAATCCTCAACGGCAATTTTCCCCAACCACGTAAATAGCTTTTCTTCTCTTCATTTCAAATTTATTATACATTCCTCCATTAAAAAACTCGGAGATTTTATCGTCTATAGAGAGAAAGTTCCCACTGCTACCTCTAACTTACATTAAAATCTATTTTGATCTCATTTTTACTGATCATTTTCTACCGACCTCCTTGTTATACCATTCTCATTAACTTTTCACCGCTAAAACCCTTCAAAATCAAAATGGCCACGTCTATAATCTAGTCTGGAAAGGTTTTTGTCAAGGATGTCATCGTAGAGCTAGCGAAGCGGCAAGCTTTGTATAGTCTTTCTAAGGACATGTTTTATAAATGTCCGAGATAGAATCTAGGAATTTTACAAGTGTCCTAGATCTCAATGAAGTATGTCTGATACCGCTACATTCGGCAAGGCTCCACGATCATCCACGACGGCCTTGATCCGAATTCAATTATCCATTATCTTCGTACATGTATCATGTGTCAAGCAGCATACTCTTCAACAGTTCCCACTAATCCACGTACTTATGGTAAAAATAATTTTAATTCGAGTGTTTACTTATTTGTATAAATAGTTGGGAATCTTTTTTAAATAAATTTTCAAAGTCTGGAAGATGATAAACACGCTAAATCTTTTTAAGGAGGTTTTATGAGACACGTCACTGATGTCATTCGAACGACATTGTATCTCGTTCAAACGAGATGCCATCTCGCTCGAACGATCCACCACTTCAACTTGGCTATTTAAAGAGTGTTCGTGCTACACGTTTTCTTAAGTCTGCATACCTCCGTTTCTGCAAAATAGTACCTGTTTCCAGACTTCATATTTTAAGGTTTTCAATACCTTTTTGATTCACAAATATTTCCCAATTCTTTATGTGAATCCTATAAACCTCAAGGAAGATTATATTATTCATCTGGAGTACAGTTGTGGAGAAGAAGTAGCTTTTCCATTGCTGACCTTCTGGAGCTCTTGCGGCAACTCTAGTCGACGACATCAAAACCGACACCTGAGAGTATTTCGTATGTCACTACTTGTATTTTCATTATAATCCGTGTAAACCGTTCTTTACAAATTATAGTGAAAATAAGATGGTTTTGCCCCTGTGGGGGATTTTTCCTCAACTGTGATTGTCTTGCATGAGTAGATTATTTCATTATTCAATCACTTTTGTTAAGACTTGTTGGGACTAAAATTGGAGTTTAATTAAATAAGTTTGACATTGATTGCTGGAGCACTCTCAAATTGGTATTAGAGCCATTTACATAAACTTACCGTGTATTTTTTTCGCAAAATTTTTCTGGATATCAATTTTATTCTGAAAATTGATTTTTTTTTTAAAAAGCACAATTTCAATGGATAACTTATATAAAAGAGTCCCAATTTTTGATGGGTCAAATTATGACAATTGGAAATCACGCATGAAATCTCACCTAAAGGCTATGGATGAACGTTTCTGGCTTATATGTGAAAGAGGGTGGAAGCCTCCCACTGTCACTGTAGATAACGTAACTACTCTAAAATCTGTGACTGCATGGACTGAGGATGAATTTAAATGGAGTACATATAACTCACGTGGGCTTAGTGCCATTTCCCAAAATGTCACCCCTGACGAATTCCGACGCATCATGACGTGTACCACATCTAAAGAGGCATGGGATGTTCTGCAACTTACCCATGAAGGCACAAATGCAGTGAAAGAATATAAATTATAAAACTTAACTACACAGTTTGAAACTATATCCATACATGAAAATGAGTGTTTTGGTGAATTTTATGCACGCTTATATGATATTGTGAACACTAGTTTTAATTTAGGTGAACACATTCCTGATGCTAGGGTAGTTAAGAAAATTTTGAGATGACTGCCTAAGAGATTTATCCCCAAAGTCATTGTGTTAAATTCATTAGGTAATTTGAATACGCTGAAATTAGAGGAGTTAGATGGAGACCTACAGACCAATGAAATTAACATGTTCCCTAACACGATAAAATCAAAAGATAAAGGGGTAGCACTTAAAGCCCAGGTCAGAAAGAGTGAGAGGTCAAAGAGAGATGAGTCGTCTAAGAAAAGAGAGGAATAGATGCCTGATTCTGATTCTGATTTTGACTTCGATAATTTGGTCCTTTTTGCTCAAAATTTCAAGAAATTTCTCAACTTAAAGAAAAATGGAAATTTTAAAGATAAAAAGAATTTTGAGAAAAATAAATCTGAAAATAAATTTGAGAAAGATAAAAAGGACACCTCTAAGAAAGAAAGTGAGAGATGTTTTGAGTGCGGCGGTAGAGGTCATAGGGGGTTTGGGTGTGCAACTAGGTTGAAATGTCAAGATCTATCCAAATCTGCATTAAACACCACCCTTAGTGACGCTAGCGAGGTCGATTCGATGACTCTGGAGATGAGTCATCGCATGAATGTAACTTCACCGCATTCATGTCTAGTCATGTGAGTACTGACAATGCTCCTCATGACGATGAGGATGTAAGATCATAAGGACACCTCGACAGTGATAGCAGTGTGAGCGAGGGGGAGGAAGAAGCAAGTGAGAGCGAGAGTGATCTTCGACCCACGTACGCTGATTTATATGCTGATACTTTCAAAACCAAAAAGTGTAACAAAGCCTTAGCTCTTAGGATAGCAACTCTAGAGAAGGAATTAGGAGAGATGAGAGAGAGAGAGAGAGAGAGAGAGAGAGAGAGATCGTCTGTGTTCAGAGAGAGAAAGTTTTTGAAGAGAGAGAAAGTGTTTTTATGAAAAAAAAGGGGACTTGACTAAGCAGGTGGTTGATCTGATGAGTGAGCTCCATTCCTTCCTTGACACTAGAAAGAAACTGGAAGCCCTTATAGTCCAACTCACTCGGGACCTTAAGAGACCCCAAGAAGTCAAGGTAAGAATTAAGGACCAATCTGGTAAGATGGGAAAGATTCTCCTCGCCCCTGCTTTGGGTTTAGGTGAGAGGTTGGGAATAGGTTTTGATGGTGCTTCCATGTCCCATAGGACATTATAACCGGTTCCCAATTTTATTACAAGTCCTTATGGCCACCCACCTAGAAACCAGAAGAGAGTTCAGCCACAAAAAGCAAATTGAAGTCGGCCTAAGTCTACATATTTATGTACTTAATGTAAAAGAAAGGGCCATCTTCGTGAGTTTCTCTATAGTTTGGGTCGGACACGATGTACTTTTCCTCCGCCACATGCCACTAATGATTTTGAGAGTCTTAGAGAGCGAGTTGACTTTCTAGTCACCACATCTCGAAGTATGGTGGAAGAGTTCCAACGAATTTCTATGCCGTCAGTGGACACTTCTAAAATCCCGACTAGGGTCAATAATGGCAAGGGAAACATAAGGTTACCATAGCTTGGGAGTCTAAACACAACACAAAATCCCTTTTTGTTCATGTTGCTCTCAAAGCACATAATTCTCTACAGTGGTACTTTGATAGTGGGTGTTCCAGGAACATGACTGGTGACGTCTCTCTGTTTACCTCCCTCGAGGATAATAAGGAAGGAACAGTAACTTTTAGAGACGGGAGCAAGTCTAGCATAGTAGGATGAGGTACAATAGAGTTACTAGGATTTCCTAAGCTAGAGAATGTGTTGTACGTCAAGGGATTGAAAGAAAATTTACTCAGCATTAGCTAATTGTGCGACGCTAACTTTGCAGTAAAGTTTGATTGGAATAAATGCCACATCTATGATCAAACCGGTAAACTTATATTATAATGGGTGAGGACTAAAGACAATTGTTATGGGATAGTTCCTGAGTCCTCATTCGTCTACAACAGCGCCACGATAAATACTAAGGATCTGTGGCACCAACGTTTAGGCCATGTGAACTTTTGAGATTTGGAAAAGTTAGTAAAAAGGGACCTAGTATATGGATTACCACCACTTGGAAAGACAACTTTCACAGTTTTTGGACCCTGCCAGTTGGGAAAGCAAATTTGTAGTCCCCATCAAAAGTTGAATTCCATTACCACCTCTTGCATCCTTGAGTTGATACATATGGATCTTATGGGTCCTACTTATACTGAGAGTTTGGGCGATAAGAGGTACATTCTCTTGATGATAGATTATTTCTCACGCTACTCGAGTATAGGCTTTCTGCGAGAGAAATTCGATGTTGTGGATTTTTTAAGACCAAGTGTCGTGTCCTGCAAAATCAACACGGTGTCACTATAAATAGAATACGTAGTGACAATGGCACTGAGTTTAAAGAAGCAAAAGTAGATCTTTTCTGTGATAGCCTCAGAATCAAACATGAATTTTCAGCCGTTAGGACTCCTCAGCAAAATGGTATTATTGAGAGGAAGAATCGGACGATTCAGGAGATGGCTAGATCTATGCTTTTGGGTCGCAAAGTTGCAAGAAGATTTTGGGAATAGGCGGTGTCTACCACATGCCATACGGTGAATATGGTATATCTTCAACCACACATACTTATGACGCCCTACGAATTGTGGACTGGAAAGAAGCCCAACCTTTCATATTTTCGTGTCTTTGGGAGCAATTTCTACATCCTATGGGATAGAGAGAAATTAGGAAAGTTTAACTCCTGGAGCGACGAGGGGATATTTTTTGGTTATTCATCATCTAGTAGACCTTATCGGGTGTATAACCTGAATAGCTCTAAGGTTATGGAGTCAATAAACATCACTGTGAAAGATGACGAACCACCAGCATTTATTTATTCTAACCTTTTGGGTGAGGGTGACGCACTTACTGATGATCCCGTTGTTCTCCCATACCCAGAGTGGATCCCATTCCTGATTTAGGGGACACTCTTACTTGGGTTGGAAAGATTCATGATCCTTCTACTATATTTGGAGATCCCACCCTTGGGGTCAAGACTCATGCTCAGCTAGATAATGTTGTTATCCATGTTTACTACACATCCAAAGTCGAGCCCAAGAACTATAAGGAAGCACTCAAAGATGAAAACTGGATATGTGCTATGCAAGATGAGTTGCTTCAGTTTAGAAAGAATGATGTCTAGGAACTGGTCCCCTGACCTAGTGAGATAAATGTGATAGGTAACAAGTGGATCTTCAAGAATAAGGTGGATGATACTGGTACCATTATTCAAAATAAGTCTAGGTTGGTCTCTCAAGGCTACACACAGATTGAGGGTGTAAACTTTGACGAGACATTCGCTTATGCTGCGAGACTTGAGTTTTTTCGCTTACTACTTGCCATCGCATGTCATCTGCGCTTCAAGTTATATTAAATGGATGTCAAGAGTGCCTTTCTGAATGGCATTATACAGGATGAGGTTCACGTGGAATAACCAAAAGTGTTTAAAGACCCTAAGCACCCTAATCACGTATATTATCTGAGGAAAGCCTTGTATGGTTTGAAGCAAGAACCCCGTGCTTGGTACGAGAGGCTTACTTCCTATATCTTAACTCGTGGCTTCAAGGGAGGGGGAGTTGATATGACGTTGTTCGTCAGGAAAGATGAGGGTGCTATTTTTGTTGCCTATGTGGACTACATAGTCTTTGGATCCATGTGATCCAAGCATGCTCAGCACTTTGAGGAGGAGATGAAGAGTGAGTTTGAGATGAGCATGGTTGGTGAGCTTACTTTCTTCCTTGGTCTCCAGGTTCATCAGCTAAAGGATGGGATGTTCATTTCCCAATCCAATATGCTAGAGACCTTGTGAAGAAATTTAGTCTAGACTCCGCTAAGCTCGCACGTACATCGATGAGTACCTCATCTAAGCTTAGTAAGGACACTTCAGGCAAGGATGTAGAGCAAACCTTGTATCGGAGTATGATAGGTAGTCTTCTCTACTTGACTTCCAGTCATCCTGACATTGCCTTTAGTGTTGGAGTCTGTGCGCAATATTAGGCGTCCCCGAAAGAGTCACACTTACTCGCTCTTAAATGTATTATTAAATACGTGAGTGGGGCTCTCTCACTTGGCATTTGATATTTCTTTGATACCAGTGATCGTTTATCCTCTTATTCGGATGTCGATTGGGATGAGGATGCAGATGGATGTAGGAGCACTTCTGGTGGGTGTTTCTTCTTTGGTTCTGCTCTTATCTCTTGGTTGATCAAGAAGCAAAACTCCATCTCTATGTCCACTGCGGAGGCTGAGTACATAGCCGCCAGGAGTTTTTTCACGCAACTTCTGTGGATGAAGTAGATGTTGGAGAATTATGGGATATCACAGGACACCATGACTATTTCCTGTGATAACACGAGCACGATACACATATCTCGTAATCCAGTCTAGAATTCGTACACAAAACACATTAGGATACGCAAGAACTTTATCCGTGAGCTTGTAGAGGAAAAGGTCGTATTCTTGAGTTTTGTATCTACTGACCTCCAGTTAGTCGATATCTTCACCAAGCCTTTAGATGCCCTTAGATTTGAGAGTCTTAGGAAGACTTTAGGAATTTGCACAGTTGACTGAGGGGTGGTCACCAGATCTAGATTAGGATATTTTCTTTCTTTAATTATATCCTTTGACTCTTATATCTAGATTGTATCACTTGTAAATTTCTTTGTTGATTTTTTTTTAAAATAAAAAAAAATCCAAAAAGATTTTATTTTTTATTTTAGAAAAAGCCAAAAAGATTTTATTTTAATAATTTTTTTTCAAAAACACAAAAATAGTTTTGTATTTTGTTTATGGATGAACATTTAAGATAACCATAGTCACAACTTCATTCCATATTCCTCTTGACTGTCTGATATTGATTTGAGATGCTACATCATTTCATCCATGTGCTTTACAATTGAATTGGAGTCTTTGAGATGTGATTAGTGATATCTTCTACATGTTAGCCTCCTTATCTCCTTTATTTCACACATGCACGGTATTATTTGAGTATTGTACTTGTCTATCACATATTAGCTTGAGTGTTTCCATCTTAATTCTGTCTATACAACGATGAAAACGCGATGAAACTTGACAAGATAGTAGTGCATGTAAAAACCGTTTACCGTGAGGAATTAATTACAACAAAATATGTTGAGTGAATCACGGGAAAGGGCTACGAGAGTTTAAAAATTAACTTGTCGAGAAGCCACCATTTGAAAGAGAGCCCGAAAAAAATTAAATAGTAATAAAAAGAATCCCATGCTAACTCAAATGCGCCAATAGGTTTTAGTTTCATCACCTCAAAAGAAAAATATAATGTATAATTATTTATGAGGGTGTTTGGATGGAAAGAAATGAAAAACGTGTTTTCACGTCCTTGAAAGTCATGAAAAAACATTTCACGCGTCTTGGACGTTACTGGTGTGGAAATCACTTTGAGCTTTGATTTCCTGATTTGATTTAGTCAATTTATTTTAATTCCATAATTTTTACACGTAAGGAAGATGTTGAGTTATTCGTTAGAAATACCCAACATTCACCGTGCACATATGTTATGGTTGTATGTATTGATTTGCCTATTGA
The DNA here is from genome assembly GCA_949130495.1 of Sambucus nigra. NCBI lineage: Eukaryota > Viridiplantae > Streptophyta > Magnoliopsida > Dipsacales > Adoxaceae > Sambucus > Sambucus nigra. The sequence continues at coordinate 392,423,160 of OX422216.1, forward strand.
ATTTGTTCACATCCCTACATTTCCGCTATCATGGACTTGCTTATTTTGGTGTTCTTTCATGGTGTGATTTTGTTTGCTTAAAAGTTTTAAAAAAAATTCAAAAAGAGAGTTTATTTCCATATGCCATTCTCCATTTGCATTGCATATGTTCTTCATATCTGTCTATTTGGGGACATAATAAAAAGGGGTAGAACAAATTATGGGGGAGAATTGCTTGTTTGTTTTTATAATGATTTTCTTGCTCATTATTGATATTTATTACTGCATCTCATTATATTTCAAACTGTTGCGCGTCACGAGTATATATTTCTTGTCTCATGTGTGTAGGTATCAAAATGGAGAATCATTTTATGCACACCCTGATGTTGACAAAGAAAGTTTGAAGAGTTGAAGATTTGAAGATGATCGAATTTGTGTAGACACACATTAAGTATTTCCAATTTTCGAGTTTAATGGGGTATTAGATTGTTTGTCAGTTTCTTTTTTGGGCAGCATAATTCGGATATTTTTATGTATGTACTACCAGAGACATAGGGGGAGATTTGTAAGGACATGTTTTATAAATGTTCGGGATATAATCTAGGAATTTTCTAAGTGTCCTAGATCACAATGAAGTATGTTTGATACCGCTACATTCGGCACATCTCCACGATCATCCACGACGGCCTTGATCTGAATTCAATCATCCATCATCTTCATACATGCATCATGTTTCAAGCAACGTACTCTTCAACAGTTCCCACTACTTCACGTACTTATAGTAAAAATAATTTTAATTGGAGTGTTTAATTATTTGCATAAATAGTTGCGAATATTTTTAAATAAATTTTTGAAGTCTGGAAGATGATAAACACGCTAAATCTTTTAAGGAGGTTTTTTTTTATTCACGTCACTGATGTCATTCGAACGACATCGTATCTCGTTTGAACGAGATACCATCTCACTCGAACAACACATCGCCTCAACTTGGCTATTTAAATCGTGTTCATGCTACACGTTTTCTTAAGTCTACATACCTCCTTTTCTGCAAAACAGTACTTGTTTCCAGACTTCATATTTCAAGGTTTTCAATACCTTTTTGATTCACAAATATTTCCCAATTCTTTATGTGAATCCTCTAAACCCCAAGGAAGATTATACTACTCATCTGGAGTACACTTGTGGAGAAGACGAAGCTTTTCCATTTCTGACCTTCTGGAGCTCTTGCGGGAACTCTAGCCGACGACATCGAAATCGGTACCTAAGGGTATTTCGTATGTCACTACTTGTATTTTTATTGTACTTCGTGTAAACCGTTCTTTAAAAATTATAGTGAAAATAAGATGGTTTTGCCCGTGTGGGGTATTTTTTTCTCAACTGTGATTGTCTTGCATGCGTAGATTATTTCATTATTCAATCACTTTTTTTAAGACTTGTTGGGACTAAAATTGGAATTTGATTAAATAAGTTTGACATTGATTGTTGGCGCACTCTCAGTCTTTATCATCATGCTCCCTTCTTTGGGGAAGGGTGATTTATTTTCTTAAATGTCAAAGACATTTCAAAACATTGTTGAGGGCATTAATGAGCCTCTGTTGGTGGCAGAGGAGACCTTAGAAAACACCAAAGGTGGGTGTCTATTATGAGACTCAGGCTTGATCGATGAGATTTTCCCTACCCTCACGTTGAGTTTAAGGGATAAGGTGGTTGTAATGATGGATTTTCTTCCTTCTTGAGCTAAATTTATGGTAAGTATAACGAGGAGCTGCTAAAGGTGGGTCTAGGAAGTGCATATCACTTCTTTGGAGACTTTACACTATCCAAGAACAACCCTGCCCTTTTATTATTGATCTCATGATGGAGTGTGATCTCCCACACTTTCATGGAAGCTTGGGGATAATTAACCATCACTCTTGAGGATGTAAGTGAAATGATGGGATTAGAACCATGTGGTTATGTTCCTTATGATTCCATGTTAATCGATGAAACTGAGACTAAGGAACGTGCTCATCTCGACAGGCTTGTTCATGAGTCTATAGGTGATTCTACCAAGGCCATTTTGGAAAAATATATCAATTATTTATAGAAACCACATTTAAATGTCCTTAGGAGAAGAAATACCAGTGGTTGACCTATATATGCTTATTAGTGAAGGTTATGAAAGTATCTCCAAGTTAGCTTCATATATCCTTTGTCTACTTTCACGATTTTTTATCCCTATCAAACCCAATGATCAACCTCACCGGGACTTAGTAAAAAAATTAGTCAGACTGGCTCATGTAGTTAATATTCCTCTAGTGACTATTAGTCTTGGGTCATTGTGCACTTGGCTAGACATGTGTTATCTAGACATGATACGCTCAGTTGACGATTATAGCATGACCAATTTTGTCAACACCACCTTGGTAATGGGGTTTCTCTATTCTAGGTTCCCCTAGATTTTCCCCAAAGTTCATCCCATTAGACTCCTTCCTCTAAAACGTCCACTCATAATACAATGGAATAAGAAACATAGAAAAAAAAGCTTGTTTTTCCTTTTATCGATGATTATGACTACTTTAAGAATCGTTCATACACTACAGAGACCAACGCTCAAACTTGATCATTCTTAAAAAAGGAATCCCCATCGGTACAGATTATTATAGGAGAAAAATGTGTTAAAGAAAATCTTTCATTATTCATGGTTCTTCTACAACCTTCACAAATGTTCTAGAAAATTTGGTAACGGCCAAGGAATAACCAAAACTTTTATGTGGGTCTGATAGGGTAGATGAATCATTTTCATCTTCCAATATTGACTACACAAGGATAAATGTGGTGTTCGATGTGTGGAGCTTTAAGGTCTCGGCTTCCTACTGAGGACAAAATAGGTGAAAGTTCCCAAGTGCTAAAAGGGTTATACCAAATACACCTAATTTTTTTTTAAAAATTAGTTAAACCAATTTAAACTTTGCACCAATTAAACCAAAGTGTTGTGTAATTAGTTTAACAATTTTATCTTGACCTAAGCATGCATCTAGGTGATATAGCAAGAAAACAATAAAGTAAAACACAACACGACGATGTACGAGGATAACCCGCAACTGGAAAAACCTTGGACGACCCAACCACACAAGTCCACTATGATATAGGTTTACACACAAGGAGGATTTAGACTTACTCAATGACTTTATGCCTTTAAGCCTTGAGGAACTTCCTCGCTCCTTGCTACCTTCTTCATATACACTATTGAATGCTTTCCCATAAAAATCACAATGCGGGTGCCTCCCACGTCTCAAACTATCAGCGATCTTACTTGCTTATTGACTAGTTCCAGACGTCCAACGCCCAATATTGTATCCATTGGTCGAAACATTACTCAGTGATGAAAAAATGTTCTTCATGCAGAACACACGAGATATCAAACAGACGTAAGATGTTGATTCATGGAACTCAATCTTTAGGTGTAAACTAGGGTTTGGAAAGCTCAATATTTTACTCTAAAATTCGTTTTCACAAAAAACTCTCTAAAAAAACACTTTGCCAACCCTAATATATATATATAGAAAAACTAAAAAATTAAGCGACACATTTTTTGAGAAAATTCATTCAATAAAAACATATGGGTCATTTGAACGAGATATCACAATTCGGTCGATCCAAAAAAAACTCATTCGAAGAAAAATGAGAGAGTCATTTGAACGAGGATCAAATGACCTCTTCACAAAAACTTTTGGCCAAATATAAATATCTCGCTCGATGCTCGTTCAAATCTCGTTTGAATGAAGCCAAAAATAGGTTCGAATGACATATACAATCGCGTTTGAAAGAGATATGTCGGTTCATATGAACGACCTTAAAATAAAAAAAATTATTTTAAATTCCTTTTTTCAAAAAATGGCCTTAAAATATTTTTAAAACTAAACGCCCAAATCGTATCCATGGATCAAGCATAATACGTATTCATACCTCATTGATGTCCCTTGGATGTTGAAGATGAAACTCGGCACGAAACTCAAAAAGATGTGATCGTCTCTTTACTTGGATTCTATGATCTTCAAATACGTATCACAAGCCTCAAGGATAAACTGAACTCAAATCTTAACCTATGACTCAAATAATTTTTTTCCTAACGGAATAAAGAAAATATACCTATAAATTGACTCTATGAGAAATTTTTCCTTACAAATCTTCCCCTTTGGGTATTCTCGGACAAAACTCAAAAACAAAAATCTAGCCATCAAGCTCTCTAAAGACTCAATCCTGATCCTAGAAGGAAAAAAGTACAAACACTTGATAGACACAAACTTTGAGTAGCTTTGCTCTTACGAAACTTTATCGCATTGTCGCTAAACTTGCACCTTTAAAACACCGTCAAATGCAAAGATAATATACAAATTTATCCTAACAAATCTCCCCTTTTGGCTATTATGGGACAAAACTGAAAAACAAAAACCCACTGGGCCTTCAAGGTCTCTAAACACTTAATACCAACCCTAAAATAAAAAAATGTAAACACTTGACTGATACAAACTTTAAGTAGCTTTTCTCTTGTGAAACTTTACCGCATCATTGATAAACCTGCACAGTTAGGACACCTTTTAAATGAAAATAGAATATAACAATATATAAGCTTCATATGAAAAACAAGCTCACCCTTTGTTAAACATCTCCCCCTCAGGGTATACATCCATCTCAGGTTAGAATCCCCCCCTGAGGCAATACCCCCTCCCCCCCTTTTGTTCGAGAATAGGAAAAGGTAAATTGCACAATATAAACAACCTCAACCACTAAATGTAACACATGTGAACATAAATGAAAACAAATATCATTCGATGTGAAGCGAAACGACAAACAAACTTGCCACACAAGCATAAATAATCCAAACTATGAAACAAATTATACCAATGTAAACAATTAAACAAATGATAACAATGTGATCATATATGATGTCATTTTAATACAACTTTGAAGCATATGACAACCATGGATTAAATGCAATGCGAAGACTCGCGAAAATATTTCTTACATGCAAAAATCCCCTAATCAAATAGATATGTATATTAAAAGATTGATCTGAGGACACCTCACTTTGCTAATATAACTAGGTAGTTAAAATCCAAGAGAGCTTGTTAATATGTGTGCGAAGGCATATGATAAGCTAATTCGTTAAGCAAATTAAGTCCGTACAACTTCATGCAAGTTTGTTCAAGAACAATCCAAAGCATTGTAAACCATAATCAAATGTCCTAGATACATGGAAAACATGTAATGAATGGGATTCAAACATACCGATATATACACAAAAAATGTAAAACAAAACTACACCAAAAAAAAATCTTTTTAAGTTTTTCAAATCTTTTTAAAAAACAACTTAAAAGACAAGCAAAATTATTTCATATTTTTTCATTAAGACTCAAAAAATGAAGAATAAAAATACAAAAGACAAACATCATACGACAATATAAATAATATAACATAAGGCATAAAAACTAGTGTATAAAAATCATGTAAACACAATCACTTGTAAGCTATATCATGGTATGAATCATGTGCAAGCATGTGAAAATTGATATGTTTAACATTTAATGTCTCTAATCGGATTTTCTAACCAACATTGGTGTAATGTGACCAATTTGGGTTTGGGAAACCTTGGTGACACTAGACTTAAAATTCCTATGACCCTTTCTAAGATCATAACAAAAATGCATAAGGTGACCTTTCCTACCACAACATGTGCAAGTGAACACACGGCAAGGAACGTTACCTTTAGGTTGACCTTTTCTAATGTCCTTACTCTATCAAAATGTTGGTCTTGGCTTTAGCAACGAAGGAAATACTATGATCGAAGCCAATTCCAGCCTTGTCATTTTTTATTTGGACGGTGCCTAAAATCTTATCCAAATTCTTTGAACTATATTCCAAATCAAATTTGACATGACCCAAGTCTCTCAAATTCTCTTCAAACTCCACATTCCTAGACTCAAGAAAAAGATGACACTCATCAAATTATAGGGAATCCTTCTTCAAGTTTTCGAACAATCCATGAAGTTTATCTCTCTATCCCTCAAAATAATCAATATTATCCCTACAAGTCTTCTCACATGACCTTAAATCCTCAATCAATTCAGCATCATCATTACGTATGACACGCTCTTTCAAATTTACCTCAAGTTTCAAGTTTGACTTTTTTAACTTCAAAGACTCGGTGTATAACTCACAGAAGGCAACTTGAACTTGATTCCCCTCATCCTCTTCTTATTCTTCCTCATTACTTACTTGGTAATCATAAGACCAAACCTCATAACCGTCACACAAATGATCATCTTCACTGTCGGGAAATTTTTCATCTAATCCCACATGACTAACCATGAAAGCGATGAAGCTACGCTTCACAGGGGAATCACATTCCTATTCCAACTCAATATAACTAAGGATAGCATTGTATACTTTAGGCTTATTGTCACCCTTCCTTAGTTTAGTGGGACACTCGTGCGCATAATGACCAAACCCTTGGCATTCGAAGCACTTTTTGCGGTCACCCACATCCTTAGGGTTATCATTCTTACTATCACGGTCATTAAAAAGTTCTTAAATTTCTTATCAAACTTCTTATCCTATCTAAGTTTAAGAAACTTCTTGAACTTCCTATCACACCAAGCGGTCTCTTAAGGATCTAAGTCACTCTCACTATCGAAATCTGATACATCCTCCTTTCGAGATTTCAAAGAAATTACTTTATCTTTCTTTTCATTCTTAATCCTTGGAGGATACATGTTCATCGAATAGGTTTTGATATCACCTATAAGTTCTTAAACCCACATAGTATGAACACCTCCTAGAGAATATAGAACCGTGACCTTGGCGTTAAATATTTTAGGCAGCAACCTTATGATTTCTTGCACGACTCTCGAATTGGGGATAGGCTCACCTAACCGAAACAAGGAACTGAGAATATTGGACAACGTAGCATAAAACTCATCAAACAACTCATGCTCTAACAACATAATCATTAAAAAATTAGTTATTAAATTTTGTGGCTTGAAAACACTAACAGTGTCAGTGCCCTTAATTGTGGATTTCAAAATCTCCCAAGCATCCTTCGCACTCTCTCACATCATGATTCTTCTAAATTATTTTGTTGTCATAATGTAAAAAATAGAGTTAATTACCTTGGAATTAAATGTCAAGGCATTATTTCCAATCCATATATAAGAGGAGTATGCTTTAGGTGCACTACCTTTAGCTGGAGGAGACCACCCTTGCTCAATCGAGTTTCAAACATTCTCATCAATCAATTTTAAGAAAATTGCATATGCTCCTTCCAATAGGGATAGATTGAATCATAAAATATGGTAGGATGGGTAATGGAACTTCCCTTACGGTTAAAATCCATCTAAACAACCCTAAACATACTAAAAGGGGTCTAACATGAAAAGATAGTGTAACTAACTCTAGCACCGATTTGAAAGTGCTCAATTGCTAGAAGGGTTATACCAAATACACCAAATTTTAATTTTCAAAATTAATTAAACTAATTTTTTTTGCACCAATTAAACCAAAGTGTTGTGTAAATAGTTTACCAATTTTATCTTGTCTTGAGCGTGCATCTAGGTGATATAGAAAGAATAAAATAAAGGAAACCACAATACAACAATGTATGAGAAAAATCCACAATGGAAAAAACCCTGTAAGACCTAGCCACAAACTCCACTATGATATAGATCTATACACAAAGAAGATTGAGAAATACACAACGACTTGATGCCATCAAGCCTGAGCGCGCCTACTCGCTCCTTGCTACCTTATTCACAACTACATTAAACACCTTACAATATTAATCACAACGTGGTAACCTCCCACATCTCGATATCTCATCGATCTTACCTACTTCTTGACAAGTTCTATCTATCGTCCAATGCCAAACTCGGTATCCACAGCTCAAAATAGTACTCGATGATGATCAAACATTCTTGGTGCAAAACACATGAGATCTCCAACTGACATAAGATGTTGATTCATGCATCTCAACCTTTGGGTGTAAACTAGGGTTTGGAAGACTCAATATTTGATCCTGAATTTTTTTTCCGCACAAACCTCTCTAAAAAACACTTCACAAGCCTTAATATATATATATATATATATATATATATATATATATATATATAGAGAGAGAGAGAGAGAGAGAGAAACTAAAAAACTCGGCGGCATATTTTTTGAGAAAAATAGTTTGAATGAAAACATAAGGGTCATTCGAATGAGATATCATATTTCATTCGATCCAAACAAAACTCATTCGAACAATAATGTGAAAATCATTTAAATGAGGATCAAACGACCTTCTCACAAAAACTTTTGGTCAACTAAAAACATCTTGCTCGATGCTCATTCAAAGCTCGTTTGAACAAAAACTATAAGCTCATTTGAACGAAACCCAAAACACTTTTTAACGATGTATATAATCTCGTTTGAATGAGATATATCAGTTCATTTGAATGACCTCAAAATAAAATATATTTTTATTGTTAAATACTTTTACAAAAAATATGGCCTCAAAACGTTTTAAACTATTCACCCAAAACATATTCAGAGATCCAACATAATACGTACTCATGCCTAATCAATATCCTTTGGATGTTGAAGAATAAATTCAATATGAAACTTGAAATGATGTGATCGGCGCCTTACTTTGCCACTAAAATCTTCAAATATGCATCATAGGCTTGAAGAACAAACTGAACTCAAATCCAAACCTATTGCTCAAATAATTTTTTTCCAAACGAAATAAATCCAATATACATATAAATTGGCTAAATGTTAAATTTTTACTTACAATATGAGATATTTCATTAGGTTTGTACTGCCATCATTGGCCGAGGAACTCAAAATCTTTAATGACTTTTTTCAAATTGAGCCCAGGTTCCCTCCTATAGAGAGGTTTGGTCCTCTTAAAATTGGGTTGAAGAACCTCTATACAATAGGCATGGAATATCCTTTAAGTCTTATAGAGAGACTTTATCCTAGGGAGCTTCCTCCTTTGGCAACAACTGTTCGCTCATGTGCTAACAAAAGAGAAGGAGAAAGGTACCTCAACTGTTGGTGGAACAAAGTGGAAAGCTTCTTATGCTAAAGGTTTGTCCAATAGTGAAGTTGATCCTAAAATTTCCAAGAATCCCAAGTCCACTAAAGGTTATAATGAACTTATCGGTGCTCCTCATCCCAATTTAGTGTTGGTAGAGAAAGCAAAAAACTTAGTTTCTGAGGTTATTTATAAGATCGAGTCTACTGTCATGACTGAAGATAAGATCATAGTTGGTTTATAAAGACACCATCCAGCTAATATTTTTTTATCCCTGAGCATGCTAAGAAGAAGGTTTCTCACATGGAGAAGGTAGAAAATGTTCCTCCAGCTTATATTTTTCAATAACGTACGAAGAGGTTGTAAAAAAATCTTTCTAAAAATTTGTAGTTCCAACTATCATGCCTATAACTTCTTCATAAAAAACTTTGGATAACAAACCCAATGATAATGTGGTGGATGGATCCACCCTAACTGGGCCATTTGGGCCTCCTATTGAGACTCGATGTGTTTCCATTTTGTTCCTTTTCAAAGTCAACAATAAATTTTCTCCAATCGTTGAGTTATTTATTGTTGAAGAATATTATCTAACCCTATTACTCTTTCTTTGGGATCCCTTCAACCACCCATCGAGGTTGTGTCCATTACTAATGAAACTCTTCCCATGAGAGGATCTTTGAGTCCAGTTATTGAATAATATATCATTTTAACTCCTTCTTTGTCCCCATCAACAACTGAGCGAGCTTATTTGAGACGATGTTCTTTTAAGAGTGTTGCAGTGGTGGTAAGAAAATTGTCAATGAGTGAAGAGGTTGTGGGGGACTCAGGTTGAACTTTCGAAATGTCAAGTCTAATTATTCCCCCAATTTCATCTGAGTCTCCATTAGCATTGTTCCTCCAACTCCTTCTACTCATGTAATTTGACTGAACTCTTACTTGACCACTTGGTTATCATCAATCTTTGTGATTTCTCAAATTCATTGTTTGATTTATATATGTAGGTAACTGAAGACATTCTTCACCTTTCACCCTTTGTGGATGTGTTGGCCCTTGTGAGGTCTAATAATGACTAAATCCTTCCTCATAGCCTTGTGAGTCCAGTTATCTCTTTGGACCTCCCAATGGTGATAAATATATATATGGTGTCTTTGGGTGTTTTTTATTACATTCGTTCAACTAGTGTTGAGGTATTTGCCTTGAAAATAAATCTTTTTAACTTTTACTATGCATTCTCAAATGCACTTTTATTCTATTGTTTATCCATTGTGGTGTTTCAGCATGCCGTTAGTGAATATATAAAGCAAACATCCTACCGTTTATTCTTATTTTATACTTAGAGTTTGGCAAGAAGCACATGTAAATCAACGATAGGCTGAAATAACGACACATGTAAATAAATGGCACGTCTTTTAGACTATTATTAATGAATAAAGGGAGCATACAACTCCTTCATCTGAGGGAGCAAATGAACAGAGAGATAATGTTAGAATTGCCACATCCTTGTTGACAAATGGATTTCCATTATCTGGCAGAATAACCTTGGGAATGACAAATCGAAAAAATAATGTCCTCTCGCATGAACTGTGCCACCATGGATGTTGTTACCCTTTTCAAAGAAGCTGCTTCTGCCCACTTCATAAAGCACTCAATTGCCACTAAAATCCATATTTCCATTAGAGTAAGGATTGATCTTCCCCACTAGTTCAAATGCCCAACTATGAAAAGGTTAGGGCATTGCTAGTGAATGTAGTTCTACCAATGGAACATACGTGAGGTTACCGTGAATTTAGAAAGCCATCGACTTACGAACAAACTCAAGTGAATCTTTTTCCATTATTAGCCAATAATAACTAAGTGTCATGAGTTGATCAGAAAACTTGGATCCCTAACGTGAGTTGACTTCATATGCCTCCTTCATAGTGATGCATCATAATGGCATGTTGAAATATCCCATTCAAAATAGATTATACTCTAATAAGTAAAATGTTGGGGACCTTCTCCTTATTTGTATGGCATCTTCTTTTTCACCCAAGACAACCCTGTCTCTGATGAAATCAATGTAGAGTTACCTCCAATCCGTTTGAGATTCCACGAAGTTACATTCAGGTGGTTGGAAGAAATCTTGATACTTGGCACATTCTCTTGTATTATTGATGCATCTTACTTTATCGTTGGCAAAAAATACCCCTTCCTTTTAATTCTCTAAAAAGGGTAATATCAGTGGTTTCACAATGCTCATCGTGAGTTTTTTTCAACCATTTTTGTGCTTCTTCTGTACCTATACATATAGATACATTACCCCTAGGATTTATATATTGCAAACTTCCTTAAAGAAGGAAATAATGTTCTAACTCGGTAAGCTTCATCTTATCATCTCTTGTCTCTAAATTACTCTGTATCTCTCCCCTCCAATATGAATCATGATCACTAGGTAAAATCTGGAGCACAGACAATGGTGTTATTCTTTGATCGATCTCCATTGTTATAGATTCACCATCCATAGCCACTTTTTGTGCAATCATGGCATATGCATCAGTATAGTGATTTATCATTATTAGATGTCTTTTTACTTTGACCTCATAAAATTTCCCTATCAATCTCTGGATAATCATTCAGTAAGGTGCCAAATTGAGATCCTCTAATGCATACTGACCATTCACTTTTTTTACCAGATGGTTTGAGTCTCGTTTGACGTATAGAAAAATGATGCCTCTTCACCATGCTTCAAGCAACCCTAAAATTGATGCATCATCATTTGCCTTATTATTTTAACAATGAAATTTTAACTTAATGGACATAGTAATCTCTTCCTTCCCTCAGGGAAAGATAAATCATGCTCATCCTTTGCCTTTAACAAATGAACCATTAAACTCCACAAACCACTTTTCCAGATATACTTTACAGAATTTGGCTTGTATTCACCTCGTATATTTTTGTGGGGTGTCTCAAATAAGCCTAAGGGGAAAATGTCCAAGAGATATGCATAGTCCTGGATATGGATCGCGCGAGGGATCACCGATATTATATCATACTCTAAGAGAATGAGGAACCACCTTGCTTCTCTCCCAACTAAAACTGTTTGCACTAACAAAAACTTGATTGAATCACATCTTGTCACTATATGAATAGTGAAAGATAACAAGTAATGTCTTATCTTTTGAACTACAAAAACTAATGTCAAGGAGTACCTCTCTATGCTAGTATACATTTACTCAAGATCATGGATAATTCTACTCATATAGTAGAAAAGTCTCTTTTTTCCATCAACCTATTGTGCCAACAGTGCATCGATGGACCATGTAGTCGAGGTAAGATAAAGAAAAAAAGGTATTATATCTTTATGTGGAATCATCTTTTAAAAAGAAGTGAGTAATCTCTGAATCTTGTCAAAGTTATCCTGGTGTGGCTCCTCCCATAGAAACTTGGTGGTCTTTTATAGAAGCTGCATCAGTGGATGAGTAATCTCAGATAGACCTGGGATGAATCTTCTCAGGTAAGAAATTTTCCCAAGGAAACTTTTCATCTCCTTATGTGTCTTTGGATATGGCATGTAAAGGATGGACTTTTTCTTTTCTTGGTCTATTTGAACTCCTTATCAATCCACCAAAAATCCTAAGAATTTCCCACTCGATACACCAAAGGAACACTTGAGTGTGTTCATCTTTAACTTGTATTTTATACACTTATTAAAACTCTTTTCAGATCAACTAAGTGCGAGTCTTCCTTCCTCCACTTGATAACCAAATAATCAACATAAAATTCCAATATGTTATGAAATAGATCATGAACAATGGCCATCATTGCTCTCTAGTAGGTTGTCCTTGAATTTTTTAAACCAAAAGGCATGACCGATAGATGAAGTTTCCTAAGAGGGTCTAAAATCTTACTTCTCTTTATCAGTTGGATCCATCTTAATCTTATTATAGACTACATAACCATCCATGAATGAGCATGTCATGGCCAATTGTTGAATCAATCAAGCTATCAATTGATGGTAGATGAAACTCATCTTGGGGGAATGCTCTGTTAAGATCTCTAAAATCTACACAAATGCAAATTTGTGTTTTATCTTTATTCCCTACTGTTACAATGATAGAAAGCCAAATTGGATATTGAATAGGCTTGATGAATCCAGCTGCCAGTATTCATTCTATCCCAAACTTTATCTTTAGATCTAGCTCAGGTGTGTATGTTCTGGTTGCCTACTTGATCGGGATTGATAAAGTCATGACATTTAACTTATGGTAGCTCACATCATGATCTAACCACGGCATCTCAGTGTAATTCCATGCAAAGACATCCTTGTATTCTTAGATGAGCTTGATCTGATCTAGCTTATTTCCTTTTTCTAGGTCTTTTAATATGAATATTAATATTGGTTCTTCCTCACCTTTTGCCAGATCAATCTGCTCTAAATCTTATACTTAGGGATTTGGGCGATCTTTCATTCACTCCGGCTCATTTTTTATATCCTCAACAAACTCTTGGATGTTAGAATTATCATTAACAAGGCATTTCCTTGATTATCCACTAAAAATACTCATACTCCATGCCAACTTTATTTGCAAAACCTTCAAAGGAGATAGACCACCCTTCCATCACTAAGCAAAACATTTTTTGTATTTTTACTCAGGGAGTGTAGGTGCCTTTGTCTTTTTGGAGCTCTCCACTTGCTTAAACTTTGGTCTGGTAATCCCTTTTAACGAACTCTAACATCTCACTTCCTTCTTAATCGGGTCAATACTTAGCCTCATTCTATCTCTTTGTTGTTTAGAGATAGCATGGGTTTATGGAACAACCTCATTCATTTGCTCAGCTTCCTCTAGATCTTCATCTTGATCCACAATTGGTCCTAACTTGTCATTGATAATAGGAACAGTCACTTTTTTTATATATTTAGTCATAATGTGTGTATATTCATCTAACTCTGTGAAAAAGGAAGTGTCCACCAAATGTGCTTTATCCTTGGAAAATGGCTTCTTAGTTTCTCGGATCATGATCTTCGTTCCCTTAACGTTGGCTTTGGCACATTGGTAAGTTGAAGATATCAAATTATGGTTGTGCATCCAAACTCTACCAATCAAAAGATGGTAGGAAGTGGTTATCTCAATCATAGGGAATTTTTTATGTGATGTGATATTTCCCATCACTATCCCAATATTGACATATCCAATAGTGTAGGCCCCTTTTTCTTTCAAATGTGATTTAAGGATGTCAAAACCAAGTTTCTTTTTGAAAAACCTTTTTCCAAAATTTATATGCATCAAGTGTGTTAACCAAGTTTAGTTAAGCCCAATTTTAACTTGTTTAATCCCAAACATGCATCTAGGTGATTAAAGCAAGTAAAATAAATAAGTTCACAAAGGTGACGCCGGATGTACAAGGAAACCACTAAGGGAAAAATCTCAATCGACCTAAGCCAGACAATCACCATGATATGGTATTACAAAGTAAAGATGATATAATTACTCAATGACTCGATCCCCCACAAGTCTTGACGCTCCTCTAATCCTTCAACCACTCCTCTAGAGTGCCCACATAGAAGTCCTTCTACAATGTCATCCACAATACACGCGTCCACGTATGTCTCGGTATCTATCGATATAACTTGATAACGTCTATGATGTTGAACACGAACGCCTTCGCTTCTTTATCAGAAATCTCAACGTTCAAAGTGATGAACAAACTCCAATGGTGCAAACCAAGATCTCTATAGGATAAGACTGTGAAAGCTCAAATGTTGAAACTTTAAGAATGTTTTTAGACTTTGAAAACCTTAGAAAACTTGTGTAGAAAACGTATTGTATGTAAATTTATTTTCTAGTTCTACAACTTCTGAAATTCTGAGTGAAACACGCCTTAAATAATTAAGTCGGCGCATCATTGGAACAATATTAGCATATTGCTTAGATGAAATGGCCATGTCGCTCGAACGACATGTTCATCTCTTAAACTACTTTTCAGTGTCGCTCGAATGACTGCAAGCGTCGTTTAATCGTTCTAAA
Organism: Sambucus nigra; assembly: GCA_949130495.1. NCBI lineage: Eukaryota > Viridiplantae > Streptophyta > Magnoliopsida > Dipsacales > Adoxaceae > Sambucus > Sambucus nigra. The sequence goes on from OX422216.1 coordinate 392,438,202, forward strand.
CACAAGGGAAGGTTCAATACGACTCTAAACAATCCTTATCTCGGAATAAACGAATATAAAATCTTTAAAAACATTTTTTAATAAAAAAATCCTAAAAACATTTTTCGAGTCCTATAATCATTACACATTCATACATGAGAGATCGAAATGCAATAAAGACGTGAAACAACCACCAAATTCATCTTGGCATTATAAATCTTTTAATCTTGGCTGCAACGTCTTCAATAATCTTTGTGTCATAGACTGTGAGGAATCGTGACAATAAAAAAACTATCTATGACTAAAAAATAATGTTTTGTTTCAAGAATAATTCAAATACATACAATGGACTCAATTGGAAATTTTGTCCTTACAAATCTCCCCCTTTGACTATTCCAATACAAAACCCAAATAGTGAAATGCCTTAGTAAATGTTAGTCCGACAAGCATGAGTTGTCTGAATGTGATGTAGTCTTGAAATCTTGACTCGCTGAAGAATACCTACACACATAAAATAGACAAATACCCAGTGAATTATAGAGGAACAAATGATATAAAAATTCCAATATGTAAAAACAAATAATTTGTTAAATATGTGAGCAAACTTATTTGATACCAATTTGAAAACATCATTGAAATCAAGATATCAAATTGTGCAGACTAATTAATACCAATATATAAGCATGAAAGCATATGATATAAATTTGTAATGCAACAATAAACTATGTGCTCAAAACTCCCCCTACCATTTCTCCCCCTTTTTATCTCGAATAGACAATAAGTAAAAAAGATAAAAAAAAACATCAAATCTAGCAAGAATAATCAATGAGGCATATCTAAATAAATATAAATCATCAACTAAAAATAATCAAATGATACTAAATCGTAGCTAGAAAATAGTGGACATATAAATCCAGCATTTATTCTTTCATGTGACTAAAACCATTGCAGTATCATCAATTAAGAAAGAATTATCAATAAGAACTTCATAAAAACTGTCCAGAAGTAACTCAGCACTACGAAAAAACTATCAACAAGAATCGGATATCGAAACAGGAACAATCTAAAAATTTCCCACAAGTCTCTCGAATGACAATGCTAGGTCGTTTGAAGGATTTTGCATGTCGTTTGAACCAGCAATCAAGCGACATCAATCATCCCAAAATAGTAGGCTCTCGTGTGATGAAACCCATCAAACGACCTTCGCATAACCTATCTCGCGACCGATACCTGACACTTTGCATTCTGTCACGCGAATCTCGCGAGATCCAAACTTCAAGCGACATGGACTTGTCGCTCGAACGAGGTCCAGATGTCATTCAAATGACATAAAAAAATGCTCAATTCCAGTTCCAAAAAATATTAAAGTTTCGCCTAGAGAAAAAATTTTGTGAAAATAGAAACTGGAAATACCAAACAGCAGTAAAAGAGACTCAAAACAGAAAAAATAAAACAAGTAAAACAATGTGAGTTTCATTCTAACATAGTATCAATGTGCTCAAATATGGATATGGAATTAATGGGCGTGAACTACAACAAATGAATCACAACTCCAACACATTAAAACAGTTAAGAAGCTCTAATTGATAGCTAAATGTCATCAAACTTAGTTTTATACATATGTGACAATTAATATAATGATCAAAATGAACTAAACAAACATCATGCACACTAATCCGAATTTTCGACGATTCTATAAACAATAGCGTCATGATGCAATTTTTCAACATAAGAATTCGTGGTGCAAATCCGATTAAATTTTCCAACCAAACTCCCTCGAATATATATATTTCTTTTTCAACCTCTTTTGAGGTTTCTATTTTTCTCAACTTATATAAATCCTATTGGCCCTATTTTGGCATATTATTCTTTTCATTGCCTTAATTTTTTCTTGGTCTCTTTTAAACGGTGGCTTTCATAACGTGGTTATTATTCACTCGTAGCCCTTTCCCATGAATACTCATCATTTTTATTTTTTAATTTATGCAATATCAATCCTCATGGTAAACGGTTCTTACATGCACATCTCCTCCTAAGTTTACTTACGCATAGATGACAAAATTGCGATAAGAACGTCTCACCAAGCGCAAATATGCATGAGATGTCAAACATTCATATAAACTCGTGCATGTGTGCAAAGATGGCATATATAAAAAGTCGAATTCAAATGCATAACAACTTCGAAACACTAACCATTAAGATAATGGTTAAGATTATTCAACGCATCAATAATTATGACCAAAATCCTAGCCATATGGATAATGAAATGCTAGGGGTCCATGCACACTAATATGCCACATCAAACATGAAGCACTCACGACACAAAATAAACCAAATATATTTTTATGTTTTTATGTTTTTTCTAAAAAAATATTTTAACCAAAAAATAAAATCATTTTGTATTTTTCTCAAAAAAATTTAAAACCAATTTTTTTTTTGTATTTTTCAAATAAGACTCAATAAATGAAAAAATATATAATACAAAAGATACACATGTCATAACACTAGCAAGATGTAAATCATGATGTAAAGATTAACATATGACAAACTTGCAAACACAATCATCCATAAGGAATAGCATGTCCAAGCATGTGAGAATCAACCAACAAAGCATTTAGCATCTCTATAACAAATTTCCTAACCCAAACAGGTGTACACTTAACAAAATGAGTTTTGGGAACCAACAGAACACTATGTTTATATTTCCTAGGTCTTGTCACCACAATGTGAACATGTGAAAACTCGACGAGGAACGGGACCTTTAGGTTGACCTTTTCTAACACCCTCGGATGCGTTTGATGCTCTAAAACAAACTATGGTTTTGTCTTTAACATTCGAACCACTAAAACATGATAAGCCACTACCATCACTACTTAAGTCATTTAAATCATTTTTCAACTTCAAAATTTTACACTCAAGCAAAAATTAAACTCCTCAAAATTTCAAGACTCCTTCTTTAAATTCTCAATTACCTCTAGAAGGTTATCTTGCTCCCCCTCAATATTAGCAAAACTATCCCCAAGAGTCTTCTCACGTTCCATAAAATCATTAATCAAACTATTTTCATCAACGGAACAAACCCGAGAATTTTTTAAGTCCTCCAACTCTTTTTCTAAAATAAGGACTCCATTATCACTCTTCCTTGGCCAAAATTAAATATTTAAAGTTATTATACATATACGCAAACTTCTCACGAATGATATCTCTTTGAGTTTGAAATGTTTGAGAATATTCAATCATATGTTTAAAATGAGAATTTTCTTCTCCAAAAATTTCAATACGTTCTGCAAACTTCACATTCAAAAGATTCAATTCGTCATTACTTTATGAATCCGTCGAGAGAAAAATAACCCAAGAGAGATAAACAAATACTACTACCAAAAAACAAAATAAAAGGATCTACATAATAAAATATTTTTTCTAGCTCTGATACCAATTTGTTGGCCCCTTTTTCTTTTGAATGTGCGTTAGGAATGTCAAACCCAACTTTCTTTTTTAAAAACATTTTTCCAAAATTTATACGCCCCAAGTGTGTGAACCAATTTTAGTTAAGACCAATTTTAACTTGTTTAATCCTAAACATGCATCTAGGTGATTAAAGCAAGAAAAATAAATTTGTTCACAAAGGCAACGTCATATGTACGAGGAAATCACTAAGGAAAAAAAAACCTCAGACGGCCCGAGCCAGATAATCACTATGATATGGTATTACAAAGTACAGACGATAGACTTACTTAACGACTCGATCCCTCACAAGTCTTGACGGTCCTCTAATCCTTCAACCACTCATACATAGTTCCCATGCATAAGTCCTTCTATGATGCTCGTCCATAGGACACGCGTCCACGTATGTCTCAATGTACACCAGTATAGCTTGGCAACGTCTACAATGTTGAACACGAACTCCTTCGCTTCTTTACCACAAAACCCATCGTTCAAAGTGATGAACAAACTGCAATGTCTCAAGTTGTACAATCACTATGATATGGTATTACAAAGTATAGGCAATAGACTTACTCAACGACTCGATCCCCCAGAAGTCGTGATTCTCCTATAATCCTTCAACCACTCTTCCACAGTGCTCATGCAGAAGTCCTTCTATAATGCTCGTATATAGCACACGCATCTATATATGTCTCGGTATCCATCGATATAGCTTGGAAAAATCTACGATATTGAACACGAACTTCTTCTCCATAACACACGCATCCACGCATTCGTACCTGAGAGATTGAAATGCAATGAAGACGTGAAACGAGCACCAAATTAATCTTGGCATGATAAATCTTAGAAGCTTGGAAGGAATATCTTCAATAAATTTTGTGTCATAGACTGTGTGGGATCATGATAATTAAAATCTATCTATGACTCAAAAATAATGTTTTGTTCCGAGAATAAGTCAAATACATACAATGGACTCAATTGGAAATTTTTTCCTTACAAATGGACTTAGAAGTCTGGTTATCATATCCTGGTATTGAAATATGCATCGCCATCAACCTATTATCTAAGACGTTATCCTCATATAAAGCGATAATTGGCATAATATTAATCTATACACCTTCATCGATCAATGTTATGGAAGACTTGGTTATGTTTATGCTCGTTGTCATGTATAATGAACTATTGTGGGGAAACCTGATTTGTTTGTCTGTGTTTGATAAAGTTATCTCAGACATAAATCAATGAATCAATCTAGTTATGAGATCTTTTTATTTGAGAGATAAAATAACATTTTTCCTTGGTATTTCCAAGATTTCTTCTTTATTCTAAAAATGACTGTCTTGAAGCATACCAACCTCGTCAAAGAACTATGAAAACTTGAGTGACTTTGACACAACTTGGTATTCTAGGTTGGGATCTACCTTATAATCCTCTGTCTAGTAAGCTCACTTGTTATCTCTTGGTTCATCATCGGTAATGAATATGTTGACCATTCTTATAAAATAAATATTTTACATTAACTGGAACTCTTCTTCTTCTCTTCTTTCCGTCCTAATTTATTTCTCTTCTTCCTCATCAAAAGCCACCACCATATGTGTCCCATGAGCTGGCAGAGGGTTATTGTTGACATTGCCTTGGGAAATTGGCATTTTTCTAGCTACAAACTGCTTATTAATGATCCTCTTAAAGGTAAAGTATGAGATCGTTGGATGACAAACACGCCAATGTATATGGAAATATTTAGGGTCAACTTGCACATCTGCCATGGGAGCATAAGGAGGAGATTTCTTAGGTGGAAAAACAAGACCATTTTCCACCATGGTATTGTAAAAACTTATCACCTCTTCAATATATAAAGGTAATGGGGGTGGATCCTCATGGTCAAACCTCCTCTTAATGTTCTTCCTATTTCCTTCTCCACCAATCTTAGCTTGTTCGCCCCTCTATATAGTTAACTGATGGTTCCTGACCTCTTCTACTTGATTGGCGTGATTGATGTTTCCATTCTACCTTGGGCATAATGGGGGCTATGGAGAACAACTATAGATATGCTACGAGCAACCTTAGTGAAAGATTTGAATGTCCCATCTCTAGTCTCATTTATCATATGATAAATATACTCTCATTGAAGTCCTTCAGAACATATCTGATGGATCTTTCTCTATGCGAATCTTCTCTGATGTCTAGATACCTTTCTCTAAACCTTATAATTTAATTCATTATTTCCTCACCTGGACTTTTCTTTTCGTGAAAAATCTAGGCCAGTGTAAACCCATCTTCTGTAAGATGACATTTTTGTAGAAATTGGATATGCATGTCTTCCCATATAGTCACACTCCTTAGGGATAAGTTAGAATATTAGGTTTAAGCTTTTTTGGCCAAAGATTTGGAAAACTCCCTCAGATGGAGCTTTTTATTATTTTAGTGAGCTCATAAATGCTCAATAAAATGTTTCATATGCTCCTTCGAGTTTCCCCCTTTCCTATTGAATTTCTTAAAAAATGGGGGACATACCCCTCAAGGTATGTTTCACCATTGTACCCCTGTCGATAAGGATTACATAAATCATTGTAGATGGACACTGCCTTACTAGGATATTTAAGGAAAGTGCCAATATCTTCATCATTTCTTTCTTGACCTCATTAATAGTCAAAGATGGCGAGACAATTGGCTTTTTTGCCTTAGCCTTTGAAGGAGTTACCTCAAGTGAGATGTTGACAGAATAAGCTGCTTCAATGGTTGGTGTTGAAGAAGTGTTAAGGTTGGATGTTGAAAGACCATATCTTATCACAGGTTGAACGTTCATTCCTACTAAAGGAGCTGTTGGTGGTGCTATTGTAGTAACAAAAGAACTTAGGTCCATTGTTGAATAAAACATCGTCATCCCAGGATTAGTTTGAAAAAACTCCATGAACTTAGCCATAAGGTTGATCATTTAGTCGGGCATCATCACAGTACTCTCAAAAGCTTGTCCAATGTGAATATTTCGTGTGATAATGGGGTTTTGAGGAAGCTCATCAGCAGGAGTATCATATACCTCCTCAACTGAATATTATCAAAAAGATAGTATAGTTAATGTTGTCATTCTCCATTTGAAAGATAATACATCCCCAGTGGAGTCGCCAAATGTAAGAGAGCAATTTTTTCTAGGGTGTTTATAGATCAACTGAGTCATAATCCATTTTCATGGTGATGAAATAGTAATGATTGTACTATAAATGATAAAGAATAAACTTTGGCATATATTTTAATGATGTGTAATAAATAAATATTGTTTAGATAATAAATGAACCTCTGATGGATGTTTAATAGAGGTAGAGAGAATCAAACACTCTAAATACATCAAAGGTCGGTGGGCAAGCACCAAAATGTCGGTGGAATAGTGGTTAAAACTAAATGGATGCTTGAGTTCTTGGTAAGAATTAGATTTGCGTATTCATAGAGGAAAGTAAAAGATCTAGTTTGCAATAAATATCTAAAATTGATATTATGGATTCAAGATCTAATGGTTTATCAAAGGATAAATGAGTTATGTATAGGCTCGGGATGCACATGATGAACCTGAGGTGCATTAAATGATGAGTCAAACTACAATGCATAAGATCTCATTATCATTAAATGTTGATTGAAATTCTCGAGTGACCAACCGTTGTGTCAGGTGGGGCAGAAGGTGCGTTGGCAGCTTTTCAGCCAACTGTTTCAATAAATTGTCGATTTCGAGTCACGCTTGATTTAACATGTGCGAGGTATGGTATCACGAACATTTTTTTATAAAAAGATACTATGTTTGGTGCCAAAACTTTATGACTGAGAAATAACTCTTGCCATGGTTGCTCGAGTAATGCTCAATCAGGATAGGCTGGGTGTTTTACCTTGTGTATTTAAAATGGTTAAGTCATGCTTAACAATGCATTGTTCTATATCCTCCAAACTAATTCCCTCAAAGGTTCCTAAATGAGTTTCCTCAATAGATCATGAAAGCTCTCCTAGTTCCTTTCATACTTGATCCATCTTTGGTACCGAGTAACCTCACTAATATTACAACATAGCTCATAATTACATAAAAATAAATCAAATACATGGTAGATCAACTATGTTTTTTTGGAAGTCTTCCTTAGTCTTTGATTAAGATTCACTTTGTTTTGATCTATCATTAATATCTTAATAAGAAGGTTTATCTCTATTTGAGGAGGATTATCTTTAAGCCCCTCCTACATTTCTCTTAATATCCAAGAGTATTTTCAAAGTTGATAGCTTTCATATTGTCTCTCTATTTTAAATTCACTTGTCCCATCCAAATCTGACTGAAAACTCAGATATATATTTGATTTATAGATTCACACGAATTGAGACTGATTTGAACCATATCCACATATCCTAGATTCAAAGAAATCCATTTCAATTTGAATTGTTAATATATACTCTAAGCTCTAAATATGAGGTGCCTCAAGTTATTGAAGAGTTCAAGGCATGATACGACTCTAAGGAGGAGAGTGTACTTCCTTGTTCATCCTGTGAAGAGGGTTAGAAAATAGAGCATCGATCGATCGAACCCCTAGCTCAATTGATCGACTCCCTTATATTTGTGAAGAGATGGAAGGCAGTGGGTTGATTTCTGGTGGCATGATCGATCGATCGACCCCTGCAAAATGAATATATATTTGTTTATTTTCCATTACTTTTCTTTTCATTCAATCCACATACTATAAATAGTAAGTGGGGATTTTCTTTGTGGGTGGTTAGTTTTTATATTATATTTTAGATATTTTGGTTTTGTTTTAGGAGCTTCTCTCCATTCTATCTCCTAGGGTTTGGTAGTAAGTTACTATTTATCTTTTTCATCATTTATTCAATCTTTCTTAATTTATTTTATTGATTTGTAAGTTAGTTGCTTTCATTCATTTAGTTATTTTTTTATTGCTTTTTTCATTCCATTATTTAACATGATTTCTAGCTAAGTTAAATTAGGTTAAGATTAACAAACTCAGTATGGATAATTGGTTTCTTTGTTGTGGTATGATGGTTTAGGCTAGTTTTTATAGGTTAGTTGTTCTTTGTTTTGCATCGAGGAAACTTAATGGATTATATCATGTATGCGACATATTTTTTACCTTTCATGTGTAATCCCCAGGAAATTTGTTGATTCCAAACTAAAATTAAAGATTTTATGAGAATTTAGGGGTGATATCTTTAGGTTTTATTAATTATCCACATGGGTATTAATCTTGAAAATGGTTTTCTTTCCATCCAACTGTTTATACTCACTAGTTCATGGTGAGGGATATAATTCTCAGCCTATGGCTTTCATTATTTTCAATTACTTTAATTTACATAGTTGTCTAGATTAAATGTTATATAACATGATTTAAAACCAAAGATCATATTTTACACTTTTATTTATGAAGTAATAGATCAATTGAATTCTAAACAACATTTTATGTTGATTCGATACCCTACCCGCCGCTATACTTATAAAACAAGTGTAGTTAAAGTTTTGGTTTTTATATTGTGATGGGAAACCAATCAACGACAATGTCCTTACATGACCGCTCAATTTTTGCCCAATCATATGGCGTCATTGTCAGGGAATGTTTTGTATTAGAATTTCATTAATTTAGTATTTCGTATATATTTTTGTATCGTTCTTTATGTTTTAACTTGTTTTGTAGACTTTAGCATTTGAGCACTGGGAAACGTTAAGTTCTTGGCCGCACAACATGTTATGGATTTTTCATTGATAAACTACTCGCTAAGCATGTCTTACTCCGGTGTTATTACCGATTGTAATGGTGTTTCGGGTTCGCTATTTTATCGTAAGAATAATTTTCAAAGTCCCCCAAAACCTATGACTTTTGGTGAATACAAGTATACTGAGAACAAAACAAGTTTCAAAATGAATTTAGGTGAGTAATTACGAAATCAAACAAAGGATTTGGGGAATAAGTAATAACAAAAATTATTCTCACGACAAAAAGACACAAAATTCCTATAATAACGACGTTGAAAACTACTATGATAATAGTTCTCCGAACTATATAACAATGACTCTCAAAAATTTTATATTAATAATTTTTGAAAGAGCTACGATAATGGATCTTAAATTATTCTTTTTGGTGGAGTTGCCTTACCACCGAAGTTATTTGGTGTGTAACAAAGTCAAAAGAATGAAAAATTTAATATCTATTATCAAGAGGAAAATTATTGTTGGGAAAAAAAATTAATTCATTATTTGAAATAAACAATGATATTTCTCTTGAAACTTTTGAATATGAAGAATGTTTTAACCAAATGAGGAATATTGTGATTTTGATTACATGACATACTTTGGAACAAACCGTTCTTCTCCTGTCTAAGGTATGATTAAGAACGAGAGTGATGAAGAAACGAATGTAGTGTCCATTTGTAATGAAATGATTTCTTCTTTGAAAAACAAGAAGGTTGACACTTGTTCTAACCTCATATAATTTTAGAAGAGTATTTCATTGAAAATGATCATATCTTCCTTGAAATATAATTTTTTAGACATGATGAGTCATCTCTTCCAATTGAATTTGTTTCCTCCCAATTTTTGTTTATCGTTATCAAACCGTTACAACTAACGCAAGATTCAGATGAAGTGTTGAGGACTTTGATTTGATTCATATCAAGGAATGCTTTTTCGAATTCTTTCCATGATCGGATTATCCCTTGAGTCTTCCCCACCTCCCATTCCATATGAAAAACCTTTGAGAGGGAAATTTGGAATTTCTTGGATTTCACTTGTGCTTTCCCCCCGTTGAACACAAAACCTCCCATTAGCTGCCAATTTTTTTAAATTGGTGATGGTATCTTCCCCCCACCCAAAACATTTTTATGTTGTGAAAAAGTAATTCCTATTTTTTGGGAGGCCTGATTTTTAATGGGGATTCCCCATTATTTTTCCAAATTCAAATCGTTTTATGGGTGCACCCCCAAAAATTTCCACTTCTATTTTATAGTTAAATTAGTAGTTGAAATGTAGTTGTACATAGTAGCTTCGTATTTTTATTTTTATCTAGTGTAATTAGTTAATATTTTGTTATTCTTTTTGGTTATGCTTTATTCTAACGTATTTTTTAGGATCAATGGACTTGAACTATCGAAGATTTCTCTCATGTTCTTCCCAGGAATGCTTTTATTGAAAGAAAATTGAAAAAAAATATGTTCCCCCTCTTTACCCTCTCGTGGGTGCCATGTAGGTTCGTGTCAAGTTATTCTATGTTTGACATTACCTTTTTGGATTGCCTGATTTACACATTCTTGGCAATCGTGCATATTCGCACATATATATATATATATATATATATATATATATATATATCCTTATTCTATTATCCCCCATTATATTCCCATATTCATATTGTTATAGGTTTGAAATTGATGAAAAATCAAGGGCCTAAAAATGTTATAGTCGATCGATCGACCACATCAGGTATTGCCTTATTGAAATTCCAGTGGACATTATTTGGATACATCGATCGATCGACCTCCAATCGATAAATCAATCTTCCAAAAATTTTGCCCCTGCCACGAAAAAACCTACAAGTTTTATACCATCGATCGATCGATTTCCCTAATTATGCCCACTTTAAGTCAATTTTTACTTCGCATTTTACACATTTTCAACACTTCCTCTCATACTTCCCTGACCTGAAAATTGTCGTTTCAAGCCCTAGAGTTTCATAAACATCTCCAACCCAAAATTACTCCTTATAATCCCATTTTAACATCAAATCTATATTTTATTTTTATATTGATTAATTAGACTTTTATTAGGTTTTTTCACCACGTTAGGTCTTGTTAGGTATAGTATGGCATAATTTGACAAAATGCAATTTTTTCATGAATGCTTGTCAAATTGTTTAATTTGTCACCATTTACACAAATATTTGTATTGATTATGTTGTTTTTGTGTATTATTAGGTAATGAAACACTACATTTGGGTTAATTGTGTTGATTTAGACAGTTTGGGAATAAAAGTTGGAGTTTTTAACCCAATTTCCAATTTCTGCATTTAAATGCTACATATTTCTCATCAATTAGAATTAATTTAAATGACTAATGCGTTGATTGATAAACTGAATTATTTTGGTGATTCAACCATTGCTTTGGATTGTTAGGATTATTATGCACATTTGATAGGTATTTTTTAACATCACAATTTAAACAATTATTACAACATGAATTTTCATTTTAAATGCTATATTCTTGTGTATTTTCTTATCCATGAACACATATGATGATATATATTGAGATCGTTCATGAATGAGGGTAATTTGTTGGCTCAATAGTCACCCCCACCACTATTTTCACATTGTTCACACCAAGTGTTTGTTAAAATAACTAAATTATTTTTCACTCTTCGCTTTAGCACACTTGCGTGTTTATGACTCGTTGTCACACGTTCGCTAATTTGTCATAATGTGGTTTACTCTCACACTCTTCAGAACACTTTGACACGTCCATAAACTGACATGTTCCATTTCTACCTCTTTACCTCAATATTCCTTCGTTTAAATTTATAATTTATATTGGTTTGCTTAATTATTTTTTTCTGTCAGTACACATGGCTGAAATTAAAACATATGAGTCGACTAGATGTGTGCCAACAAATAGTGTGGACAGGTTTTGATGTACACAAGAAAGAGATTGGTACCTCGAGTGCTTTCAAATCTTTGAAAGTTCGTTGGTTGTCAATCGTGCTTGGGTTTTGGATGACACCCTCAATGAAGCCCGCTCTCTCCTAAAAAGATTAAAATGGTTGACATTCCTCGCTTTAAATGAACGAAATAATGAAGAATTAGTGAGGATGGTATACGCAACGTTGGTGGTGATAAAAGGGAAGAATATATCGTACGAGCCTTATGTGAGGGGGATAAAAAGTCCATTCACTCAAAAGGATTTAACCTGATGGATGAACAATGTGTCGGGCACTGACACATTTATGAAGATAAATGATGTGGATACTTGTTGATCGAGTATTTGGCACCCGACCATATTTTGGAAAATAAAGTATTCAATTTGGTATTCATGGATATTTTCAAGGGTTCTACATTATATTAATGTGCATTCATTCATGGTCATTTCAAACCGGTTTGAGGTTCGACACAAGCATGAAGATTTCCTTTGTGCATTATTGAAGAACACGGGCAATATCAATTTTATCATCATTTTCTTAGGGTTAATGTATTCAACTTCTAATGAGAGGGATTGGACTTTTTCCCTTCTATTTATTGCACTAATTATGAGCATATGCTTTTCATATGGCTTCCCTAAGCATGATTCTGACAATAAAAGGGCTCCAAAAAGCACCTAATTGAGTTAAATATCAATAAGTCCTTAGGTCACTTTTATAGAAAGCAAGGGAAGAAACGGCATCGGGTAGAGGATGATTCAGATAAGGAGGTGGAGATACGTGGGATTGAGCAGGTGGGTATTAAGATGGAGGCTCGTTTATCCCTCGATGCCCATTTTACCGCATTCGAGGCATGCTATGACCAGAGATGGGAGACCTTCAAGATGAGGTATGACTCAGACAGGGTTGATTATCGTAGAGACTTTGGCATGGTTCAGTCGATGATGATGGACCTCTACACTCTCTATAGGCCCGATGGTGTCGATACCACCCTATGTTTATGATCCTTATGCGGTGCAGAACCTTGATACGATGGGACCCTCTTACGATCCTAGTTCTTAGCCTTTCTGTTGTTATCTTTATGATGTTAGAATTTTTTATTTTGTCTTTTATTATTATATGTAGGATTGTTTTTAATATTTTTTAACTTGTGTTAAGTTTATTTTTATGTGATTGTGGAACTTGAGGTGTTGATGTAGTTGGTTGTATTACTAAATATTGATTTTTTGAAATGACAAGTTTATAAAATCAAATGTTTAACATCAATTTATCTAGTAATTATAATTTTACTCTTCTATATTATTGTGTCTTTTGCCATAATTACTTAAGCTTAATACTTGTTTTGTATATTCTTCTTATTTCTTCTTATAATGTTGTGTAGGCTCACCATTGATTATCTCAGGGATCACTCCAATTGGGGTGAATTTTATCTTTATTTTTTTAATTACATTGAGGGTCGTGTATTAATCAAGTTATGGGTGTTATTTTTCATCTTGGTTTATATTAATTGTGATCCATGCGTATTTTTATTTAAAAAAATAAAAAGAATTCAAAGTGGTTTTCTTTCTTTTTTCTCTCTTTTAGGCCTCTTGCCTTAATTTTCTATGATTAATTAAATAACCCTATCCAATTTCTAAATCAATGATGCATTTTCTATTTCTTGTATTTTATTAGACTTTAGTCCTTAAAATTCTAATAATGTGAATAAATGGATGAATTGAAACTTTGACCTCATGAAACATGAGAATTTCTTGTTAAATGATTTGGTAGGACAATTATAATATGGTGATCTTGTGTTGTTTGTGAACACTAAAACTAAGCGAGCTTTGTGTTTTTCTTCATTTGTGAGTGTTTATACATTACTCTTTTCTTCTTGGAAATGTTAAAGTTGTAGGTAATCCCACTATTCTTTCTTTAATCATTCATTAATTGAGTTCATTTTTAAATATGTTACTTGAGCATAATTGTCAACATTGTTTTGACCCTAGAATCGTGTAAACCTTAGGAAAGGATCATATGCCCTCTTTGTTATTTATCTCATATTGACCTTGACCTTGACCTTGACCTCGACCTAAATAATTTTCCTAGTCAACCCCTTTGAGCCTAAATATTAACCTTTCATTTCAAAACCCAAATTCCCTTAACCTAGTTCACATTGGAGTTTTAAACCATATATATACCTTCCATACCTTTGTTTGAAATTGTACTTGGGATTTAATGATGCCTTTGTCTTGTGGTTTCAATTAATCATCTGAGTTAACTTTTATTCTCGAGGAAAAAGAAAAGCATTGAAAAAAGTAAGAATCCCGTAGTTAGGTGAGAAAATAAATTAAGTCATACTCCAATATTATATCCATTGCTTCTTATGGAATTTATATTCCACTTTTAAAATTTTCTGCGAATTTCCATTATTCTGAATATTCTCCCCAAACCTTTCGAATCTGTAGATTTTTAGTTCCTTTCAAAATCTTAACCCCAAACTTATATTACAACCCTTAAAAGTCATATATGATCCTAAGGTAAAAGTGATTTAAAAGTTTAAATAGTTGCGATAATTTGTCAAATACTTTCACCTCCTTTAATGAGCAATATCCATTCATTAAGATTGCAATTTTTATTATATATATATATATATATATATATATATAGCATTGTTCATTGATGACATGTGTGTGGCCTGCTTCCTTTTATATTTACTCATTATGCCTGCATGTCCCAGGTGTATTACACCCCATTCTTAGTGATTTCATTTATTGAGTGTAATATCTGGAGATGTAAGGACAAAGTTACATTCAATCCAATTTGTTTGTAATAGGCTTAATTCTGGACAAAACGTTTGAGTCATAGTGTAGACTTTGAGTTTGTGATCCCACGATCCTGTGACGTTGTTTGATGAAGACGTAGCGGCAAAGCTTCAAAGAGTTCATATTCTAAGCCATGCTTATTATGCCATGTTTGTCTTCATATGTCGAGGATCTCTCAAGTATGAACGTATATTATTTTATGAGTTCCTTGGAGTATTTCATAAGGGTGTTCTGTTTTTAAAACTATTTGGAACGTAATTTTTTTGAAATATATTTTTTGAGTTAACTAGAGGCGAACTTTTCAAAAAACTTTCAGTCGTTCAAATGACATGTACATGTCATTCAAATGACATCCTTGGATCATTCGATCCCTAGTTTCAAATTAAGCTTACTGTTTTGATTTTGCTGAGGTCGTTAAAAGCAAGAAGAAATCTCGTTCAAACGAGATATCTATCTCATTAGAATGACACCTCAAAATTGATTGAACGACGCGTCGTCTTAACTTTTTGTAAAAGGTTTTCCCGACTCTATTTTTATTTTGAGAGAAGAACTTTTGACGAAAATGAAAAATCGGCATGTTTCAAAAGTTCCAACTCCAAAAGTTTCACCCTTTGGTTTAAAAGATCCAAGATTCATAACTCATATACTTCGAGATCATGTTTGGGCACCTTATTTGTTTTTTCCATCACAAGAAGAACCTATTTTCATCCAGTGGACTATGTATGTGATGATTGCTATGAAGAAGCGATGGACTCTAATTTTTGAATCGTAGACGGTTGCATCGGTGGATACCGAGGCACACATAGACTCATGTGTTGTGGACCTTGCGTAGGTGGACTCCTGCCTTGCACTGTGGAGGAGTGATTAAAGATAGAAGAGCATCAAGACTTGTGGGGGATCGACTTGTTGTGTAATTCTACTATCTATTCTTTATAAAACCATACCATAGTGATTGTCTAGCTAGGTCGGCCGAGGTCTGGTAAATCGATGTGTTCATGTGTGTTTGATTTATTTAATTTATCTGTTTTCACCTACCTGCATGTTAAGGGTTAAAAGATAAAATTTGGTAAATCGGTTTTCACAAGAAAATTTTGATAGGTGCGATGTTTAGTTGGGTAAATTTAGTTTAATCATTAAAATTAAAAAATGTTAAAAATCTTAAACTAGTGTTTGTTTGAACCTCCATTGGTTTATTTGCATTCTCAAATTGGTATCAGAGCAGGTTGCTCTAAGTTATCGAGTGATCTTGATTTTTTTCAAAAATTTTTTCCATCTGATACCTTTTAACTTCTCAAATTGTCAAATACGTATCAGAGAGGGTTGCACTAACTTATTGAGTAGATCCTTATTTACAGCTTTTTGGGTGGTTGTTTAGTTTTTCTCTCGATGGATTCTCCTAGTTTTGACGAATTAAATCTTTGAAGTTGAAGTTTTCAAAAAGAATTGAAATTCTTAAAAAAGAAAATTCTTGTTTTAAAAATATGATTGAATATTTGTAAACCTTTCAAACTCAAAGAGATATCATTCATGAGAAGTTTGGTGCTTTGTATGATGACTTTAAATCTTTAAAATTTTCCAGGGAAGAGATTGAGAATAGAGTTCTTATTTTGAAGAAATAATTAGAGGAAATTAAAAATTCTAGGGGTTGTGTTTGTGCCAATGAGGATAAAAATAATTTGATTGATGATTTTAAGGCACGTGAGAAGACTCATAGGGATAAGTTTTCTTTCATTGAGGGGAGTGTGATAACCTTCTAGAAATGATTAAAAATATGAAGGAGTCCCTAAAATTAAAAGATTATAATTCTTTGATTCAGTCTAAAATTTTAAAGTTGAAAAATGATTTAAAAGACGCGAGTAGTATTGATAGTAATGGTACTGGCTCGTCTTGTTCTAATGTTTCCGTTGTTAAAGCCAAAATCATAGTTTGTTTTAAAGGGTCGACCAAAATCAAGGATGTTAGAAAAGGTCAACCCATAGGTAACATTCCTCTTGTTTACACATGTTCACATTATGGTAGCAAAGGTCACCTTAGGCATTTTTTTATCTTGGAAGAGGTCCTAGAAAGTTAAAGGATAGTATCCCATAGGTTTCCATAACCCCTCGAGTTAGGTAACCGGTTTATGGTAGGAAATCCATTTTGGAGACGCTAAATGTTACATTAGTTGATTCTCACATGCTTGCACATGATGCTTCACATGTAATATCTTATGGATAACTGCTTGCATGATATTGTTTGTCATACACTAGTTGAAATTCATGATACATGTTTTCTAGTGTTATGACATGTGTATTTTTTGTATTATATTTTCTCTTTTATTGAGTCTTATTGGAAAAATACAAAAAGATTTTTAGTTTTATATATTTTTTAAATACAAAAATATTTTGTTTTTTGAAAAATTCAAAAAGATTTGCAGTTCTTTGTGTATTTTAGTTTTACATATTGGTGTGTTTGAATTCAATTCACTGAGCAATTTTCCTATGGTAAGGACATTAGGTTATGAATCTAGATGCTTAGATTGATCTTAACCATGTTTATGGAGTTGTTTCAAACTTGACTTGCTTCATGGATTCAACTTTGTTTATGCCTCCACACATACATGCACGAGCTTATTGGATTTTGACTTCATGATGAATATTTGATCTTGGTGAGATGTTCTCCCATCAATTTTTTCAGGTAAATGTTTATTTAACTATGGAGGATTTGTACATGTAAGAATTGTTGCCCGTGAGAATTTGTTTAATATTAAAAAAAATATTAGTGTACATGGAAAAGGGCTACGAGAGGAAGATGAACTCGTCGTGAAATCCATCGTTTGAAAAGAGCCCAAGAAAAAATAAAGGCAATGAAAAAGAATAATATGAAAAAAAGGACAAATAGTTTTGTTTAATGGATCATTCAAAAGAAAAGAAAAGAAAAGAATGAAATATTATCATGTTTATCTTTTGAGGGAGTTTAGTTGAATATCAACGGTTTTGCACAGTGATACCAAGTTATTCTTACTTTCTCAACGATATTGATTTGTAGAATCATTAATATTCTAGGCTTGTTTTGTTCATTAAGTTCAACTTTATTTGTCACTTGAGGCTAAATCTTAGTTTGATAAAGTTTTGCGTCAATTAGAAATATTTGAGTGTTTGGGTTCTAATTCTTTTGTTACAAGTTCACACCCATTCATTCCATCCCACACATTTGGACACATCGATACTATGCTAGTGTGTAAAGCTTATGTGTTTTTTGTCATGTTTTGTGGTCGTTTATACCTATTTATGTGTGCCGAATTTTCATTAATATATTTTCCATATGATATATATGGTTTTGTGTTTTGAGTCTTTGCGATTTACATTTAGTCCATGTTTATCACATGCTTGATTCTTTTGGATTATTTGTGTTTGATTTGCCATGTCGCGTTCTTGATACACTTTACACCATTCTATGATTTATTCCCATATCCCTTTTCTTAGTATTGGTATCTTATGATCACATATTTAGGTGGAGATTCGATTTTTGGGAGTATTTATTTATGCAATCTTGCTTTGTCTATTCCTGAATAAAAAGGGGGGAAATGGTATCTTTCCTTTGCATGATTAGAAAATCTTTATCTTAGGGGGAGATGACTTACCTAGGTTGATCTTGTTTTAGACATTGTTTTATTCATTTTCAGATTTATACTTGTTATAATCTCTTTGCATTTGAAGGTGTGTTTAAATGTGCAGGATTATAAGTTTACATCAAAGCGAAAAAGTTTTCAAAGAAAGCAAAGATACTCATGTTTGTGTGTCTGTCGAGCGTCTGTACTTTTTTCTTTTTGGTATTGGTTAATGAGCCTTTGTAAAGTTCTTGACGGCCCATAGGATTTTTGTTTTGATTTTGTCCCGGAATAGCCAAAGGGGCAGATGTAACAACCCGTGTTCTTGGAGCCAATTAAATTCCATAATTGGGGGTAAATTGGGAATATAAGAAATTATTGTGAATAGTAATTTTTGGGATTTTTGAGGATCGGATGATTGTCGATGGGTGTAATATTTACTTTTGGGATTAAGTAAATATGTTGGAGTATTTTAATTGCTTGTCACCGTTGAGTAAAGCGACACGAGGTAAGATTTTAATTGGAAAACCCGCATTTAGTCGTGTGGGGTTAAATAGTGAGTTACGGTCAAGTACCTCGGATGGAAATTTCGACTGCGCCGTGAGTCTTGGTATGGCCTAGATAGTCGAAAAAGAGTGTCCGATTGTCGAAATTGAGTTTCGAAGAATTTTAGAGTTAAAATGGCTTGAAATTGAGTAAACGAGTCGTTTTGGGGTTTTAAGGGTTAAAACCCTTTTTCTTTCTATATAAAGAGGGAGAGATGGAGAAAAGAGAAAGAAAAGAAAGAAAAGAGAGAGAAGATAGAGAGGAGGAGAGAAAAGGGGAGGTTCCGGCCAAACTCCGCGGGATTCGACTCGGGATCGTCGGATTATATCCACGAGGCAAGTGTTTACTTGCTTTATTTAATTTTTTATCATAAATCTCATATCATAGTTGGTAATAACAAACCCTAAAGATTTTGGGTTGGATTTTCGCGGGTTAAACGGGTTTTTCTCGAAAGTTTAACGGTTGAAAACTGAAAAATGTCAAATTGGAGTAACTTAGAATTTAATCGAAATTAATAGTTGATTCTTGGTTCTAGGATGATTAGAACCTATTTCCTTTGTTTATATATATATATATGTAGTTATATGTTGATGGGAGAAGAGATAAAAAGTTTGGAGGTGTATTAATGGAGGTTTGGGATTTTCGGAGATGATGATGAATAGTGAGGCAGCGGACTTCCGAATCGATTCGGTTCTTGGTCAAAAAATGAAAATTATAGATCTTTTCGATACGGTCGCGTGGGCGCCGACCGCATATTTTCTGATTTTTTTTGGATTTATAGTTATTTTTCTACGAAAATTTGTCCGAGATTGAAATCGTTAGTCAGAAATTAAGGTTAGAAATTATTGGAGATAAATATTAGGGGTTCTCAAAAGGATTGTTAGGACCTCTAAAGAATTTGAGAAGATATGAAAACCTTGGGTTTATAGGAATAAATCCGAGTTATAATTTAAATGGAGGTTGGATTGATATTTGGGTATTTTGGAGATTGAAAAAAATCGGCCAAACAGTGCCCCTCGAACAGGCCGAATCGATTCGGGTCTTGGCCGAATCGATTCGCCTAAGGGGATCTGTAATTCTGCAGTGGGCCGAATAGATTCGGATTTAGACTGAATCGATTCTCCATTAAGGACCTGTTTGCAGAACACTTTCCGAATCGATTCAGATAGGGGGCCGAATCGATTCGCCCACCCGAATCGATTCGCAATTTGGGCGAATCTATTCGCTTTGGTCAGAATGGCCAGTTTTCTTCCCTTAAGAGTTTGGGGAGTTAAATTTTGATCTGGGATTTATATGGGGTTTTTTATTATGATATTGGGATTCCTCAATTACGGTTTTGAGGGTAATGAAACCTTTAGACGAAAGAGAATGCCTTAGGTTGGTGTAGGGCATAACCCGGGGAACGGACATAGTTAAAGTTCGGGAAAGAATAATCCCTGTCAGTGGGCATTTAGGCCTATATATTTATGTGTATAGGAAAACATAACTATATCGATTATGGTTGAGTAAATCCTACGAGATTATTAGGATGGAATTGGGAATGTAGTTATCCATTCACTTAGTGTGAAATAGTATAATTGGAGATATCCAATAAATCCTTAGATGAGAATAAGGTATTTATTATTCATAAAGTGAGGAAATACTTTGGGTATAGTATCATGCGTATATGAATGCATGATTATGATTCTTTGAGAGAATCTTTGGGATTATTGGTCATCGCTAGATGTGATTGGCAATTATGGACATATATATATATTCGAGGAGGAATATATGGTATATATATACTATGTGATTAAAGTATATATATGATATGATATAAATGACTTTTGAAAATGAACAAAATGAATGTTTTCAAATGGAAAAAGAAATTATTTTCATAAATGATAATTTATGTATACACGCCTCTCTAAATGTTATCATAAGGGAAGTTGCGCGCGTAAGGTGAAGCCCCCTGGCTAATGAATGCAGGGTGGATATAGTCTTAGGCCATATGAGCGATTATTGTATGTTTTCTGCACTGGTGAGGTAATTCTGGGTGTGGTTATGACTCTCCCGCAGGCATATGGCCGCTTCCCGACGTCTTGCGTTGTAGGATCCAGGGTTGTCTTGATTGATAGGCCCTAGAAGATGATAGCCATTTAGGGGCGCGCACAGAGGGAAACCCATACGTGCGGTCTTAGAAAATGCTATATGATATGTAATA
This sequence comes from Sambucus nigra, assembly GCA_949130495.1. Lineage (NCBI taxonomy): Eukaryota > Viridiplantae > Streptophyta > Magnoliopsida > Dipsacales > Adoxaceae > Sambucus > Sambucus nigra. The sequence goes on from OX422216.1 coordinate 392,459,421, forward strand.
TAACTATTCTCAATAATGTGGGAAATTATTGGTGTTAAAGCATTTTATGATAATAAAATGGCTTTATATACATTTCCTGGATGGAAGAAGGCAAATGGGAAGTTAAATACATTTCCTGGATGGAAGAAGGGAAATGGGATGTTATGAAATGGAAAAGCATTTTTATTATAATAAAACTTTCTTTAAATATATTTCCTGGATAGAAGAAGGGAAATAGAAAGTTTTGAAATGAAATTGAATTGGTAAATATTTTGTGAATAGAATAAACTTCGGTTCGGGAGATATTATTCGGATGTATATTGAATTGTGTATATTATAATAAGTATGTTATGTATATCATTACATAGTATGTATATACGTTGTGTACTGAGGTTCTAATGGATCTCGACGATTCGACTTTGTCGCGTAGTAGTGTATCGGGGAGGTCCTTGTTTAGATTTCGCTCTACGAGACACCCCACGAACGAACATGGCATAGTGTTGAGACTGGGGAGAAGTTTATCCCTTAGTACTTGGAATAACTAGGGTTGTTAGAAGATGGGTGTCAGACTAGTTAGGCAGGGTAGCTTGACTAGGATACTTTGTTAGGATGCGATAGGGGTGCATTGTTAGAATAGAGGTGAGGTGTATCTCATGGGAGTGCGATACCAATTTAAATATGAGATAAAACCTTTTTCTAAAAATAAAGCATTTATGCACTTGATAAATATTTTCAAAACTCGGGCTCTGACCCGTTTATCTACTTTTCCCTCTCTTGCTATATATATATATATATATATATATATATATATATATATATATATATATATATATATATATATATATATAGGTGTCCAGACACAAGGACGCCTAGATGACACTTCTTTCGAGTCAGACGTCTGCTGCAGCAGCTGTGGATGCACGCAGGTTCTCAATAGATGCTTATATTCTTGTACTCTAGATAGGAGGTACTGTATAAATATTCAGCCCAATTGTATTTATTTATTCTTTTAGTGCGGCATTCGATATGGTTGTATCATTTTTGAACCGAGTGTTCGGTTATTTTATTTCATTTCAGTTTCATTCATATATACTGTGTGGATGTTTTAATTTAGTAGTTGTTTAAACAGAGTAGTTAAGTAAAATTTTGACACCAGCCTAATAGGTTAAATTGGTTTTCGATAGTGATGCTAAGAATGATCCATATGAGACTCCTGTTATAATTTGATATAGGAGTGATCACCCGGTATTTTATTAGGCGGGGTGTCACAGCAGATTTGTAAGGACAAATTTCTAATTGAGTCAATTAGTTTGTAATTGGCTTAATTCCGGACAAAACTTTTGAGTCATAGGATAGACTGAGTTTGTGATCCTATGAGCCTGCGACGTTGTTTGATGAAGACGTAGTGGCAAAGCTTCAAAAACTCAATATTCTACAGCGTGTTTACCGTGCCACGTTTGTCTTCATATGCCGAGGATATCATAAGTATGAACGTATATTATTTTATGAGTTCCTTGGAATATTTTATAAGGGTGTTATGTTTTTAAAACTATTTGGAAAAAAAAAATTGAAAATATGTTTTCTTTATTGTAGGCGAACTTTTAAAAAACGTTTCAGTCATTCAAAATACATGTCCATGTCATTCAAATGACATACTTGGGTCATTCGATCCCTAGTTTCAAATGAGCTTCAAACGAAACTTACTATTTTGATTTTGTTGAGGTTGTTTGAAGCAAGAAGAAATCTCGTTCAGCGAGATCTCTATCTCATTCGAACAACACCTCAAAATCGTTCGAACGACGCGCTGCCTTAAATTTTATGTAAAAGGTTTTTCAAACTCTTTTTTTTATTTTGAGAGAACTTTTGACAAAAATGAAAAGTAGACCTGTTTCAAAAGTTCCAACTCCAAAAGTTTTACCCTTTTGTTTACAAGATCCAAGATTCATAGCTCATATACTTTGAGGTATTGTTTGGGCACCTTATTTGTTTCTTCCATCACAAGAATAACTTGTTTTTGTGCAGTGCTCTCCTTACGTGTTAATTGTGGGGAAGAAGCGTTGAACTCAAGATTCGTAATCATAGAAGGTTGTCGAGCTACATCAGTGGATACTAAGGCACACATGGACTCGAGTGTTGTGGACCTTACGTAAGTGGACTTCTGTGTTACACTGTGGAGGAGTGGTTGATGATATAATAGCGTCAATACTTGTATGGGATCGAGTCATTTAATAAGTCTATTGTTTATTCTTTGTAAAACCATATCATAGTGAATGTCTAGTTAGGTCGTCCGAGGTTTTTTCCCTGTATGGCTTCCTCGTACATCAGCGTGTTCTTGTGTGTTTGATTTATTTAATATATTTGTTATCACCTAGATGTATGTTTAGGGTTAAAAGATAAAATTTGGTAAATAGGTTTTCACATGAAAAGTTTGATAGGTTCAAAGTTTAATTGGGTAAATTTAGTTCAATCATTAAAATTGCAAAATCTTAAAAATATTGAACTAATGTTTGTTTGAACCTCCGTTGGTTTATTTGCATTCTTATGAGAGGATTAATTAAAAACTTACTTTAGTTGTTATTCGGGTTATAGGAGTTTTTATCGAATCATAGATTTTTCATATGACACACACTAAAAACATTTGAGGTTTCAAAATTATGTGGTTATTCGTTTAATTTTCATATTCGTATTATTGGGAAAAATTGTCATTTTCTTTGTTAATAATATGTTTAAATCTTTATCGTTGTTTTTTAGCTTGGCATATTGGACATTTGAGTAAACGTTTTGATGAAATTTTATGTTTATGGATTTCATCCCTGAAAAACCTCACAAGATAACACTCGTCTACTAGGGTAACATAGGGGTTTAACGGCTTTTTGCATTTGCTAAATGCAACCATGCACTCGCAAAAGTGGCACTTATCCTTTGTACGTATTTATTTTTGTATTTGTCTCTATTTTAGATTGGTTCTCTTTTTATTTCATCACTAGGTACTAGCAATGTGTAAGTTAGAGGGTGTGATTAGTCACGAATATTGTATATAAGTTCCATTTATTCTTGTACATTCTAGTATAATTGTGTCCGCCAATTCCTATATTGATTCCTATTTACTGGGTAACTATATATATATATATATATATATATATATATATAGTACATGTAACACCCTATAATTTTGAGGACTTGGAATTAAATTATTTTGTACAAATCGAACTTATTTAATTGGAGAAATTTAAATTTATGATTTGGAGAATAAATTTAAATTGGAGGATTTATTTAATTTGGTGGATTGAGATTTAATTAATTCGGATCATTTTTAGATTTCACGTGTCGCATTTTGTAGTCAAAATTGGAGAATGTTATAAAATAATTCGGATGACAATTCTAAGTGCACGGTTGATTCCGGATATGTCGAGATAGTCAAAAAAGAGTACCCGGGGTAGTTATTGGGTCTCAGGGCATTTTTAGGCTAACTCACACGGGGGGTTTTGGCCCATTTTAATTTAGCCCATAAGCTTAATTTCAGGATTAACATTAGAAAATCTGAGAGTATGGGGTGGACACAACACTAAATGAAAAATATTATAAAGCCAAAATTATAGAGGTTGGGGAAAACACAAATCAAAAAGAAAACCCTAGTTCTACAGAGAGGAAAAGAGGGAGAAAGTAGGGAGATCTTGGGAATAAAATCGAAGGAAATTAAGTGTGTTCTTCGTCAAATCATCATTTATGACAAAGGAAATCAAACCCTACGAATTTATCCAGGCAAGTAGTTAAACTTTCTTTCATTTAATTTTTGGTATTACGATTTATATCATGGTGGGTGTAAAAAATATTCATTTTTGACTGGGTTATCTCATTAAAATGGGTTTTGAGAAATTTTTATACATGACGTGGGTTACAAGGTTATATTGATGATAGTAGATATGTCAAAATCGTTTGAACTCAAACTGTGAAGAAACCTAGGATGCAGAATAGGTTTACTTGAATTATGATCTGAGTATTTGGAGAATAAATTAACGAAGTTGGGAGAAAACTCAAATTTGGGATTTAAAGAAATCGTGATGAGAAATCAGTATTGTGTACAGACTAAATCCATAAATGAAATGTGATTAAAGGGAGGATTTTGTTAGAACTATAAATATATATATCTGAGAAAAATTTATAAGATCGAATAAATTCGTTAATGGCAGAGAGTGGAACAAGGAAGAAGAAGAAGTGATCAGCGATGCATCAAACGACTTTGCAAATCGTTCGAACGACATTACAAGCCATTCAAATGAGATTAGTATCTTTTCAAATGAGGTTGATATCTCGTTCAAATGACCCTAGGCTTTGTACATGGAGATAGATATTTTTATTACGAACGCGTGGCCGCTTGTTTCATATTTTTCTAATTTTTTTTAATTAGTTATATTTTCTACGAAAGGGTGTCCGAGATCAAAATCTTTAGTCAGAAATAAAATTCAGGTACGGATTCTCGGGATTATTTTACCTAGGGATTATAGGTGGATATATATGAGCCTAGAAAGGTGAAAAAAGAGGAACCTAAATAATAATTTGAGTGAAATAAATTCATATATGTTTAATTACGGCCTGAATTAGTGAGTCTGGAAATTATAGTTGGGTGACACTACTTTAGTGAAAATAATTAATGTGTGATTAATAAAATTATACTTCGGGATATTTTGGGCTAGTGCTATGGGTGTTAGGCACGAGTAAGCCGGACTTTTATTTGAGTATATGTATATGGTGGTGTTATAGTGTGTGTGTGTGTGTGTGTGTGTGTGTGTCTATATATATATATATATATATATTTGTGTGCTTTATAAATATCAGTTTGAATGATATTTATAGGAATACATACCCCTCTAGTGCTATCACAAGATGTTGCGCGATGTGAGTGAATCCCCTGGCTAGTGAATGCAGGGCAAGTATAATCCCCAGGTCATAGACGTCCAGTATTTATATGTTGTGATTTCTTTTGGGGTGAGCGCTTTGGATATGATTCGGTTTCACAACCGGGGAACTATGGTCGCCTCCGCTACATTTCTTTTTGTTTTACTTATTAGGGGAGATAACCGTATCAGGGTGTTCAGATAGATGAGTATACATGGGTTGATTGCATTTTAGAGAAACATTTGGTTTGTCCTTACTCGGGAGGATGGATATTATACTTAACATGTGTGTGAATGTTTTAGTATATTATTTTGTATATAATATGAGTAGACAATTATATACGGGATTAATACATAAGTGTGAATGTATATCTTATATAACTAGTGTGAAAGTTATATTATTTAACAACTAGTGTGAACGCTATATGAATTAATATAGTTGAACCGATTAATAAGTTAAGGAGAAGATAACTTAATAATCAAAGTAAGGATACTCGAGTTAGAGTAGTGCGGTAGGAAGAGGTGTGATACGGCTAGTTAGGAGGGGGTAGCTTAACTAGGAAGGTTATAAGGCAAGCGTTAGGTGTGCACATTAGATGAAGGGTTAGCTATACCTCAAGAGAGTGCGACACTAACTTAAATATGAAAAGTGTTCATTCATATTTAATTATTACAATTGAATTACTTGCTAAATATTTTCAAAATGTTTTACTTGGGCTCTAACCCATGTCAAAATCTTTTCCAAAACATTTTAGGCGTTCAACCACAAGGACGTACAGTTGGAAGATTTTATCCAGGGATCCCAATTCCAGCTCATGTGGAAGTTGCAGGACTTTGCGATAAACTCTTCATTTATTTATTCCTAGTGTAGGATCTTTATTTCAGTACTCATTTAGGCATGTCGCCTCAGATTTAGTATTCAGTTTATTTATTTACAATGTGTATCCAGGTTATGATTTAGTTTACTGTTCTATTTCATTATTGAACCGATAGTTAATTCGGTCTTCTTTATTTATATCATTCATTTAGGTTGGATTTCAGTTACCAATTTGTCTGATGGTTTAATTGTTATTTATTTCCACATGATGTTATTAATGAAAAAAATGAACACCGACCTAATTAAATTACTAAGTGGTTAGTAACTTTAAAAAAGATTTCGACAGTGATGCTAATAATGATCCATATGAGACCAATATTTTATTTTGATCATGGGCTGGCCACCTTGTATTTTAGTAGGTCACAGATGGAATCAGAGCATCAGGTTCTAGAATCCTTAGGATTTGTGTTGCTTATTACGTTTCAGTGTAGCGTTCTTTGATCTAGATCCTTATTATAGGATTGTTGTATTCCTTCACGTATGCGACTTAAGTTCTCTTATTATTAACTATAGTTGATGTGATTCATATACGAGTTCAGTTGGGCATCGTACATCGAATAATTTTGGACGACCAGCGAGGGTCGTTAGAAGGACTACAGGGGGAGAGTCTCAACAGAAGTCATGGAATATTTGGGGAACGGTGATACCGATAGAAGTTATCATGGTAAATTTTAAGGCAGGTGGTGTTGGGATAATCGCTAGGGTGCAGTAGTTCCTTAAGCATTGCAGTAGGAAGTGGTGGGGCAATTTCAGACTAATCTAGTGTACTCGATAAAGGAGGGGGGAGTCTAAGTAACTCTTTCGAAGAGCTATCTGTAAGGATTAGGGGAATAAAGGGAGTGTGATGGGTAAATGTAAGAAGGTAACCCAAAGGTAATTGTGTAGGGTAGAGTGCAGTGGTACCCAGGATTAAATTTTGGACAAAATTTTGTCTCATAGGAGTGGCGTTGTAGTGATAGGAATCAGTTGCCACAACCACGGAGAGATACCATGCATAATAAATAATTTGGGGTGCGGTTTGACCCAGATCCTCTCATCAGCTATTTAGACAGAGGGGCAAAGGAGAATTCTATACATGTTTCAAAAGGGTCGTGCAGTGGTCGGTCATGAAGGAAAGTTTATGGACTTAGCAAAATTTGTACCCAACAAGGTGGATATGGAGAATCAAAATGGTCCGTAAGTTTATAATGGACTTGTGGGTATAATATACAAGCATGTATGGGGAAATTTGAATAGAGCGATGAGTACAATTGTCATCAATGTCGTGAGAAGGGAGCCAAGAGAGTTAAAGAATCTAACCGAAGGGAAAGGATGGATTTAACAGTGCTAGTGAGGCACCATAGGAGAGGACACCCAGTAGAGAACCCATCTTAATTCTTGAGATCAGTATAATTCCTACCAGGTGACGGTGGATTCAGTTAGGGCCGTCAAGGACAGCAACGAGTCCCATAGGGCTAGCGGAGCTAAAGGGGCTACGGGGGTAGTAATTAGGGTCAAGTATATTAGGTATGTGGTAAGGACAATCCCGAATTGGCCAGCGGGGCAAGATAAAGGGGAATGACATAGATAAGTGTCTTATATGTAAAGAGTATAAACACATGTGTGGATATTCTCCGTAGTGAATTGGGGGACAAGGAGGGATGCCCAGTAGGCCAAAGGTTATAAGAAGTTTTTGCTTTGATTGGGACGAGGATGTTATTTCCAGGAAATAATTGAACCGCGAGTGCTATTGGCAATTGAAAGTATGAGTTTTATCCCGAAGTGATTGGGGTCTGTTTTGTGTGACACGAGTGAGTCATAGTAGTTTGTTAGTGATAAATTTGCATGTGAAATGGTTTAGTAGAGGTATCGTTAATATCACTATAGTGTGTGTATATTCACCGTTGAGGTAGAGGGGCTCTCTTTAGTTCCATCTGCAGGGGAGCATGTGTGGACACTGAGAGGACATATTTTGTGAAGTTAGCTCATTTTGAGAGGTTATATTCGACGTATGGTTTTATCCTGAGTATGGACTGTTGAGCGATGGTGGGCGGTTACAACATGACTATTATATTTGTTGTTCCGGGACAGGATATATATTTTGGTGATATCTCACTTGAAAGAGGGTCGAGATCGTGGTGATATTTTTATGAATTAGACTTCAGAGAGTATAGTTGTCTAGTTATATGGGATCCCGGTGCGTAGGGACTTTTACTGATGTGATTCAGGGTATATCGAGTTTACAATTGAGCGTAGACTCTTTAGCTCATTGTTGTTTAAGTACTGAGAACTTAGTGATAGTGAAAGCAACGTATAGTGTGATGCCTTATAGGGACATGAGCATAGACGATTTGATTAATGTGTCGGGAGACAAAATTGGTAATATCTTAGTTATGTGCTTTGGACCCACGGAGTTTGATGATCGACAATGCTAGGGGATAGTGCAGTGGGGATAGATCCTTTGAGCTTCATTGCGGGATGCTACACGCATGGACCTTAACAAACGTTGGGAGTGGTGGGAAGTTGTTGGATGCTAATCCATCAATTTTAAATGGTAAATTATTGAACGTGTAAAAGAAACAATTTAAGCTGAGGGCTATTACGATATATGGACAGGAGAGCAGGGTAGCGCTACGAAGGAAGCACTGAAAGAACTTTTACAACACAAGTTAATGGGTGGGGAAGTATCGAGAAGAATTAAATTTCAAATTGTGGGGTAATCGAGATTACCTATATGATATAGCCACGTCGAGAGTGCGGAGCTGAGTTTGAGATAAGTATGTTACGTACAAGATGTTAGTGATATTTATGCTGAGATATTAGAGTTATAATATATAGTATGGTAGACCTTTTGTTCGCTATTTCTAGTTATCACCTAAAAAGGGTTTAGTTTATGTATACATGTATATATGTTATTGTGTGTTGCATAGTAGATTTATAAGAAAGTGTTTGTAATGTTATATTTGAGCCCGGTGAATAGAGATGGTTACTGATGGGATTCAGGGTTGATAGGTTTATTACTGAGCGGGAAGATATATCTCGTGATTGATTCGCTCTAAGAAACTAGTGATTGTAAGGGGAGAAGTATTGTATGATTTATTTTGTAATATGAAAGTAGACGAGTATCTTTTATGTCAGGAGACGGGAATATGGGGGTACGTGCTATGAACTGGGGGCCTAACGGATATCAACTACGGGCAATGTTAGGTAGTAGTGTATCAGAGGGGTACCTTGTTTGGATTTTTCGTTACGAGACATCCCATGCATGAAACTTAGCGCAACATTGGATGTGGGGAGATGTTTGGTCATTAGGACATGGGTTGGTACATTAGTTATTATACATATGTCGTTATAACTGTGAGTTAAAAGTTATATTATGATTTAAGGCTAGAGGAGTCGGGTAACTTTCGTGCGGATAAGCACGAGTATAGGGTGCCCTGGGTAATTAATTTAATTTTAAAAATAATTCGTGATTAGAAGCAGTAGAAATATATGTAGAAATCTTTAGGCCAAGTGATTATGGAGCTAGTCGAGGCTTGGAGTACTAGGCTTATCTTAATTTCGAGGACGAAATTCCTTTGTAAGGGGGGAAGTATGTAACACCCTGTAATTTTGAGGACCTGGAATTAAATTATTTTCGTGAAATTGAACTTATTTAAATTTGAGAAATTTAAATATATGATTTGGATAATTCATTTAAATTGGAGGATTTATTTAATTTGGTGAATTGAGATTTAATTAATTCGAATCATTTTAAAATTTCACATGTGTCGCATTTTGAGGTCAAAATTGGAAAATCTTATAAATTAATTAGGATGATAATTTTGAGTGGACGGTTGATTTCGTATAGGTCGAGATAGTCGAAAAGATTACTCGAGGGGTAGTAATTAGGTCTCGAGACATTTTTAGGCATAACTGGGCTCACACGGGAGTGTTTGGACCATTTTAATTTAGCCCATAAGCTTGATTTGGGGATTAACATTAGAAAATCTAAATTTGAGAGTTTGGGTTTGACACAAGACTAGAGGAAAAATATTATAAAACCCAAATTATAAAGGATGGGGCAGACGCAACTCAAAAAGAAAACCCTAGTTCTGGAGAGAAGAAAAGAGGGAGAAATTAGGGAGATCTTGGGAATTCAAATCAAATGAGATTAAGAGTGTTCATCATCAAACCATCGTTTATGACAATGGAAATCAGACTCTAAGATTTTTTCCAGGCAAGTAGTTAAACTTGCTTTCAATTAATTTGAGGTATTACGATTCATATCATGGTGGTTGAAACCATATTCATTTTTAAGGGGGTTATCTCATTGGTTTTGAGACATTTTTAGACATGACTTGGGTTAAAAGGTTATATTTATGATACGAGTTATGTCAAAATCATTTGAAAACAAACTATGAAGAAACCTAGGATGCATAATAGGTTTACTTGAATTATAATGTGAGTATTTGGAGAATAAATTAACGAAGTTGGGAGAAAACTCAAATCTAGAATTTAAAGAAATCGTGATGAGAAATCAGTGTTGTGTAAGGACTAAATCCATAAATCAAATGTAATTAAAGGGAGGATTTTGTAAGAACTGTAAACAGAAATCTGGGCGGAAGTTATAAGATGGAAGAAATTCGTTAATGGCAGAGAGTGGAACAAGGAAGAAAAAAAAGTGATCAACGCTGCGTCGAATGACTTTGCAAGTCGTTCAAACAAGATTAGTATCTCGTTCGAACGAGATTGATATCTCATTCAAACGACCCTAGGTTTTGGACATGGAGATAGATATTTTTGTTATGAACGCGTGGCCGCCAGTTTCGTATCTTTCGAATAATTAGTTATATATTTCTACGAAAGGGTGTTCGAGATCGAAATTTTTAGTCAGAAATGAAATCCGAGTACGGATGCCCAGGATTATTTTACCTAGGGACTATAGGTGGATGTATATGAGCCTAGAAAGGTGAAAAAAAGAGGAACCTAAATAATGAATTGAATGAAAGAAATTCATAAATGTTTAATTACGAACCGAATGAGTGAGTCTGGGAATTGTAGTTCGGTGGCACTACTTTAGTGAAAATAATTAATGTGCGATGAATAAAATTATAAATCGTGATACATACTTGGTTATTTTGGGCTAGTGCTATGGGTGTTAGGCACGAGTTAGCCAGACTTTTATTTTGATATATGTATATGGTGGTGTAATAGTATATATATATATATATATATGTGTGTGTGTGTGTGTGTGTTTGTGTGTGTGTGTGTGTGTGCTCGCGCACGCTTTATAGATATCGGTGTGAATGATATTTATAGTAATACATATCCCTCTAGTACTATCACAGGAGGTTGCGCGATGTGGGTGAATCCCCTAGCTAGTGAATGTTGGGCGGTATAATCCCCAGGTCATAGTCGTCCAATATTTATATGTTGTGATTCCTTTTCGGGGTGAACCGCTTTGGGTATGATTAGATCTCACAATAGGGGAACTATGGCTGCCTCCACTTAGTTTCTTTTTGTTTTATTGATTCGGGTAACTAACCGTATCAGGGTGTTCAGGTGGATGAGTATACCTGGGGTAAATCATTTTAGAGAAACATCCGGTGAGTACATACCCGGGAGGATGGATATTACACTTAACACGTGTGTGAATGTTGTAGTATACTATTTCGTATATAATATGAGTAGATAATTATATACGGAATTAATACATAAATGTGAATGTATTTCTTATATAACTAGTGTGAAAGTTATATGATTTAACCACTAATGTGAACGTTATATGAATTAATATAGTTGGACCGATTAATAAGTTGAGGAGAAGATAACTTAATAATCAAAGGAAGAATACACTGGTTATAGTAGTGCGGTAGGAAGAGGTGAGATGCGGCTAGTTAGGAGGGGTAAATTAACTACGAAGGTTAGAAGTCAAGCATTAGGTGTGCACATTAGATGAAGGGTGATTTTACCTCAAGAGAGTGAGACACTAGCTTAAATATGAAAAGTGTGCATGCATATTTAATTATTGCAATTTAATCGGTTGCTAAATATTTTCAAAATGTTTTACTTGGGCTCTGACCCGTGTTAAAATATTTTCCAAAACATTTTAGGTGTTTAGCCACAGGGACGCCTAGTTGGAAGATTCTATCAAGGGATGCGCAGTTGCAACTCATGTGGAAGTTGCAGGACTTTTCTATAGATGTTTCATTTATTTATTCCTAGTATAGGATCTTTATTTCAGTACTCATTAGGGCTTGTCGCCTCAGATTTAGCATTCATCTTATTTATTTTACATTGTGTATCCGAGTTATGATTTCAGTTTACTGTTGTATTTGATTATTGAACCGATACTTGATTCAATCTTCTTTATTTATATCATTCATTTGGGTTGGATTTCAGTTACCAATTTGTGTGATGGTTTAATTTTTATTTATTTTTGCATGATGTTATTAATGAAAGAAAAAATTGGCACCCGTCTAATTAAATTACTAAGTGGTTAGTAATTTTAAAAAGGTTTTCGACTGTGATGCTAAGAATGAGCCAATGAGACCAACATTTTATTTTCATCACGGGCAGACCACCGGTATTTTAGTGGGCGAGGTGTCACAGTACAACTCTTACGTGAATTGCCCTACATAATAACAGTGCGGACTGGACATGTGTCACCGGGCGGTGAGACCAAAAAAAAGAGTGACGATAATTTATCTTATAATTTATGGGCTCACCGCTAGGTGACACATGTCCAGTCCCCACTGCTAATATACGGGACATTATATATATATAAGCTTTGTATGTTTTCGAATGCTTAACGGTGCAATCAGGTGCAGTTTGGGAAACTTTCATCGCATGATGTTTGGTATGCTTTGTAGGAGTCGGTGTCGTTTTCTCAAAGCATATATTTTCCCTTGTTGAAGCAAGCTGGGTTGGAAACCTAATCATCGTTCGATCGACATCCTGTCTTGATTGATTGACCTACCTTATATTTTTGAAGAGATAGAAGGTAGTGATCTGATTTCAGGTGGCTCAATCGATTGACACTCTGTTGATCAATCCAGCCCTATATAATGAAGATATTTTTATTACTTTTCCATTTCTTTTCTTTTGATTTAATCCACTTACTATAAATAGTAAGTGGAGTTTTTCTTCGTGAGTAGTTATTTTTTATATTAGATATTAGATATTTTGGTTTTATTTTAGGAAATTTTCTCCATTCTCTCGCCTAGGGTTTGGTTATAAGTAACTATTCATCTTCTTCCTCATTTAATCAAGCTTTCTTAAATGTATTTATTGGTTTGTTAATTACTTGCTTTCATTTATTTACTAATTTCTTTCATTCCATACTTCAACATGCTTTCCAGTTAAGTTAAATTTGGTTGATATTTATGAACTCTCCATGGATTCAATGGTTAATTTTCTATGTATGATGGTTTAGGCTAGTTTTTATAGGTTAGTTGTTCTTAGTTTTGTATCTAAGAAAATTAATGGATTATATCATGTATGCGCCATATTTAAAACATTTTGTGTGTAATCTCGAGGGTATTTGTTGATGCCAAACTCAAATTTAACTTTGTTGGGAATTTAGGAGGTGACAACTCTAGGTTTTTTCAATTTTTCAAATGGGTATTAATCTTGGAAACTCTTTTCTTTCCATGCAACTGTTTATGATGACTAGTCCACTGTAAGAGATATAATTATCGACCTATAGCTTTCATTCTTGTTAATTACTTTAGTTTAAATATTTGTCTAGATTAATTGTAGTACAATTTTTTTTAAAACAACGATCATCTTTTACACTTTTATTTGTAAATTAATAAATCAATTGAATTATAAACAACATTCTGTGTGGATTCGATATCGGAAGTCACCACTATACTTATAAAACAAGTGTAGATCAAGTTTAGGTTTTTTTATTGTGTTGGGAAACTAATCAACGACAGTATCCTAACATGACCACTCGATTTTATCCCGATCAATCCATTTGTAGCTAATGGGTTTACCCCATCGGTAAGTCTACAAAGTCATAAAATTTGATTTGAATACATCAAATCTCATTTTGGTATCCATAGACATAAGTCGAAACAAATCCTTGTATTGGAATGACTCATTATATCTTCTGGGACCCAGTTCGTGTTTCACTGGGATATCGAAATGGTCACCCAAAACTTAACATTCAGTATTTCTTCTGATGCTTCAACATGACATGGCACCAATTATTATCCAGTATAAGTGACACATGTATCCTAATCATTGGTAATACTTCCACTACTGCTAGGTAATGTATTATTCATATCAAGTTATATTTCATCCTATATGGGTAGTTTAGTAACATTAGTAATATTATGTTCCATTTTATCTTATAAGACTATATTACACTTAAGAACATTATTTATCACATAATCCTCTTACAAGAATTGGGCATTTATGTAATCAACGAGCTTCTTGTGCTTAGGTATATGATATAAACTACCTATTTCACCTTTGGTATAACTAACAAAGAGACATACCTCTATCCTTAATTTCAACTTCCATGGATCCTTCTACAGCATGAGTATCGGGCAACCCCAAATCCGAACATGCCCTGAATGAGCTTGCGCCCACTCTAATGTTCAATGGGATTCGAAGAGACCAATTAAGAAGAAACTAATTCAGAATGTATACGTTGTCTCTTAAGTAAAATCCCAATGTGAAATGTTATAATCATAAATAACTAACCATGGACCTTATCATATCTAAAAGTGTCTTATTCCTTCATTTCCTCTACACTGCTCCAAAGTGTTATACCTAGTGTAGACAACATAGATGTAATCCCACACATCTGATAAATGATACCTTAACTCTACCAAGAGGTAAACACCTCTACAATCAATTTTTTGTATTTGGATTAATTTACCTCATATATGCTCCACCTTAGCCTTGTACACTTTGAACTGATCAAAGGCTTCGAACATGTGGTACATAAGGTAAAAACATCCATACCTATGGGTAATCATCAATAAAACCAATGATGAACTAAAAAAAATATTGACCAGATAGTCATAGGACCACAAAAATCATAGAGAACCATTTCCAACACACCTTTCTCTCTTTATATTTTTACCATGAAGTTCCCTTGTGACACCCCATAAAATCCATAAATCGATTGATCAGGTCTAATACAAAAATCAATGGAATCAACAAATTTGGGAACATTCTCAGCATAACGAATTAACTAAAATGAATAAGTAAATACAATATATGAATACAAAATTTTGTATCAAATAAAATATCTTTAATACCAGTATACCAACATAAGAAGTAGACTCCAACTCTAGAACTATAATCTCAATAATTTGATAGCAATCCTGAATAAAAGTACAACTCATAAAATTTCTGACTCGAGAAAAATATAAATACATACAATCATCTGAACTAAGATATAAATAAGTATCGAGATGTAAAGGAGTGGTTGTTCTCAACGCCTATGACCGAGGAATGATTCTAGTAATGGCGGCATATGACCTGTTGAAAACAAATTCAACAACGAGGATTAAACCATAAAGAATGATAATTTAACTCAAGTTGGGCCACAATAATAATAATGCATCTTCCTCTCATATTACTTGGATTTAAAGTCATTAAAGTTACCCAACCTAAAGAACTTAAAATTAGCATACAGTTCCACTCCCAAACCCATATGTGTCCCATGTTATATGTGTTCATCCCTTAATTCAGTATTCTTTACTTTCTCATTCCTAAGTTAGACACTTGTATTAATAATATCATTTATTATATTATAATATCTTACCTTAAAAGCTTCTTTCTAATGAATCAAAGTATCAATAATGTTCTCCAGTTATAATTTTAAAAATGTTCCTTATTAGCCCCGAACAATCTCATATCACTAATTTAGTATATACATCTCCAGTATATCCATTACATTATTCTCGAGCCATAAATCTGTGATTATACATCGCTAATGTATGTCATAATTCGGTACAACAACAATCGCTAAGGTACCACAAAATAGTGTAACATAAACCAAAATATTCGTGAGTGTAATTAACTCACATCAAATCACCTGGAATTTGCTTGAGCCCAGAAATAAAATAGTAAGGTCTATCCCTATTGACTTCGGCGATCATGCATTCATATTAGGTATAGTTATAAGACATCTCAACCTTATAAACTCATGGAATCATGCTACGAAAAATTATTATGCCTTCCTCAGCAGTTGTTTCGTCACATACCCATGACTATATGAAGGCATGACCCTGTTTATCCCATTTAGGAAGACCGGTACGTCAGCAGTGGGATAGGGTAAATAGGTCCTAGGTAGATACCATATCATCATCGAGGATATCACACACGATCAATGTCGTATGATCCCCATTAAAATACCTCCTAGTACATCCCCCACGAGAACTCTTACATCATGGTTTGATTGCATAGAAATCAAGCAAGTAAGTATATCCCTATTTAACCAGGTAAACAAAAAAATACAAACCCTGCTGAATTGGGTTACACATAATGTCTATTTTATTAATGGTTAATATGCATGTGAACTAAAATCAGTTATAAATAACACTAGCCTGAACTCCTAAGGCACTTAAGTCTAAGCATCATCTCACATTTAACCTCTTCAAGAATTATCTATACAATAACTACCCTACTTAATGAGTCATAGAAACATTCTAGGCAACAGTGTTATCTACACAATCACTAAACATTTACATTATCACAAAATATCTCACTAATCGGCCCTATACTCAAGGTCCTCGAGCAATCAGATAAATTTTCATATTTACTCACGGATTCCTAAAAGTGTCATAAGTTCTAGCTTCACTTACTCTGATTAAATACGAACTACTCTCTATAATGAATCAAGTCGTGTTCGAATCAAACGTAACACTTTAGATTCAAATAACCTTAAAATATCCACCTGGGATTTCCCATAAACCCTCACTTGACATCACCATGCGAAAACCAACTAGCCATGCCATGGTCATGTGCATAGGGATAAGCTCAGCCATGTGCACGACTGCACACACGAGTCATTCTATGGAAATCCAGATATTGTTCTGACGATACCCCTACTTCATTCTAAAGAGATCCCAATCTCGTTCTGACGGGATTCCTTATTTCATTCTAACGAGATTCCCTATTTTGTTCTAGCGAGATCCTAATCTCATTCTAACGAGATTGATGCGTAGTTTTCTTCTCCAGAATGCCAAAAATGGCCATTAACAACCCAAAACCTAATTCTAAAGCCTCTAATAAATCATATGCCCATCCTCCTTCAATTACAAGTTATTTATAAACCGTACTAACTTATTCCAACATGTTTTAGGTTTTTATAACAAGGATCTAAGCATCAAAATCAGATTATATAGTTTAGAACCCTAAGTTCATAATCCTATCAAATTAATCTCAGATTTGCTTCCACTTCGAATTAAATAAGGGCATTTCATTATATTCGTTACCATGATTCAAAATATATAAATTGAAATTAGATTACAAGATAAAATCGCAGGATATCTCATCAGATAATCCTAATTATAATATTAGATTAAGGTTTAATTTCACAATTAAACTAATTTCAAAAATTGGTTTTAGATGAAAAAAATCACATTATAAACATATTAATTTAGAATCTAATAAACTACTAATATCATAACACATTCCCGCTTAAATTATTAATCGATATAAACTTTCCTTAGACTGATTGACAAATCAAAGTCCCAAAAACTCCCACTTTCTCTTCAATCTTGTATGCCTCTTCTCTCCTTATACTTTAAGGGTTTTTGAAATGCCTCAAAGGTGTTTTAGGTTTGTATAATTAACCTTATAAGTAAGATTACCACGAAAATAGCCTTAGACCCAATATGGGATTCAACCCAATGATCCCGAATATCACTCCAAATGGCCTGAAACTCTACCTGAGCCATATACTAACCCACTTAACCTAAACTCCACTATTTTAGGTAAAAAAAAATGAACAATTTAAATGTCCCAAAGATCAACACAAAACATGACAAATTCTATTTAAATAATTATCCCGTTAATTAGAGTTATAATCAGTACGTTTCAAATTAATTAAAATCGAATTAAAAACTAATTCCTTGTGTGGCCATCCCGATAAAAGAGCACACCCTCTGCGTCTCCTCTGCGGAGAAGGACGGGGGATTGAAAGGTCTCACGCCCTACTTAGGAATGCTTCGGTCATCGTTGGTGTGGGATTTATATAAAGAGATGGAGTCGCCAGCCTATTTTGCACAAAAGAGGCAAAAGAACATGTCATCGCCTCGAGAGAGCAGCATCAAAGACAACTCAAGCATACGAAACCAATAATTCTAAGGTTCGGGGACTAAGTTACAGATTTGGAAGGTGTTAGGCACCCATCCCTCCCTTTCGTTCTCTCATGGGCGTGTTTTATTATTTTCCTTTATTTCTCTGCGAAGTGTGTGTGCGTGTATATATAATGGAGATTGGAATCATTCAACTCATACCATGGAAAAGATAGAGTGAGGTCATCCATAGGATTGTTCCCAAAATAATATATAGAATGTGTTGGACGAAACTCTAACAAATATAATATATATATATATATATACACACACACACACACTAATGCAAGAATATGATAAATGCAAAAATGGGGGATTTAGACAAATTGGGAGATTAGAAAATTGGATAATTTGGAAAATTAAAAAATTAGAAAGTTGGAAAATTGGACTTGAGTCTCGAGTTTTAATCTCAAAATGCCTACGTAGCCCATAAAGGCATCAAACTCCACGTAGTTCGAATGCGGTGTGAGGGTGGGGTTTATCCCATATATTCAAACGAGATTTTATTATAGGTGTGTGTGTAGAAAAATGAGTTTTAGTTTTTAAAAAGTGTGATGGATAATCCCATTCGGAATTCATAGGTGTAACCCTCTTTTTATTTGTTTTATTTTTTCATAGAAACTAAAGTATGTGCAACATACTAATAAAAATGTAGATATTAATGTGTATGAACTAAAGTTAGAACTAGATTATGAATTTAATGTAATTTATGCAAACAAGAAATTTAAATAGGGGGAAGGAATTGGAACTTCTTTGAAGCTTGATCCTTGATCTTGTATGAACTCCCTTGAATGTGAGATGAATATTGGATGAGAGGGAATGTGATTTTGCCAAATTGGGTATGAAAAGGAGGGGAATGTAAGCTTGAATGGAACTTCACATAGAGGAACTTTATTGATTTTGAGAGAATGTTGCTGAGATCACTGATGCTGATGGATCTGAGGTGTACTATGGAAGTGAGGGGTGGTGACGATCGGCATGTCCTTAGCCCTAACCATTGGCAAGTGACCCTAGACACACTACCAACAGACAAGGAAATGGACGTTCCAATTTGCAGTCGCATGCATATTTTTTTGGAAAAATGGTCGTAGAACGCAATTCGTTGATCCAAATCACGTACGGGGCATACCGTTGAAAGTTAATTTAGAGAACTTCAAGATTCCTTTGGACCGCTCCCAAGTTTGGGAGTTTACTTTGGGTCAAATGTGGCTCAGAAGCATATGTCTATCCTTTGGACGGGAGATCTTCAGATAGAAACGGATCGTTCATCCGTATGGTAAGTCAGAATTGCGCATGGGGCTGACCATTGGAAAGGTTAGGAGATGTACTTTGACACTACAAAGAGTTTTTCTCAATTTGTAGAGTTGACCTTGGTGAACTGGGGCCCGAAAGCATCATGTTACTTCTCGAAGTAAAACGGATCATTCCTCTATACCATAAGTCAGAATCGCGCATGGGGTGGATCATTGGAAAGGGTATTTCATTGACCTTAAGGTATTCATTTATTCTTGTTAGAGATGAAGAGTTGACCTTGGTCAAATGAAGCTCGGGAGCTCTCGGTGGCCTTCGAATCAATTTTCAGGGGAAAACGGATCGTTCGTCCGAATGATTATGTCATTTCGTGCACAGGGTTGACCGTTGAAAAGGGGTTTCAGTGACCTTCGAAGATTTACAGAGATTTCTATCTAACGATAAAGTTGATTGGGGTCAAATAGGGGCGCGGGAGCCCCTGGTGGCCTCCATATTGATTTTTGGTTGTAAAATGGTTCGGTCATCTGAACTGTTATGCCGATTCGTGAATGGGGTAGGCCGTTGGAAATGGGATTCAGATCCATTCGATGATTCAAAGAGATTTTTCTTTGACGATAGAGTTAACCGGAGTCAAACTGGACTCGAGAGCGCCCGATGGCATCTAGATCAGTACTCAGAGTATGACCTAGGGTTCATAGTGAAATGGGGAAGTGATAGGGATCTAAGGAGGGACTTAGGAGGTCCTAGAATGTGGTGTCTAGAGAGCCCCTCGACGGGTGATCTTGGAACAATTATGAGGACCTAAGTTGTAGTGACCAATTCTATAGGTTAAAACCAGTTCTAAGGGCTTAAGTAGAAGTGACCAATTCAGCGGGTCGAAGCCAATTCTGAGGTCTTAAGTAGAGATGACAAATTATGCATGTCAAAGCCAATTCTACAGGCTTCAGTAAAAATGACCAATTCTAAGGGTCAAAGCCAATTCTGCAGGCTTAAGTAGAGATGACCAATTCTTAGGATTAAAGCCAATTATAAGGGCTTAAGTAGAAGTGACCAATTATGAAGGTTGAAGCCAATTCTGCGGGCTTAAGTAGAAGCGACCAATTCTGAGGGTCGAAGCCAAATATGTGGGCTTAAGTAGAAGCGACCAATTATGTGGGTCGAAGCGAATTCTAAGGGCTTAAGTAGAGATGACAAATTATGTGGGTCAGAGACAGTTCTGCGGGATTAAGTAAAAGTCACCAATTTTGAGGGTCGGAGCCAATTTTATGGTCTTAAGTAGAGATGACCAATTCTGCGGATCAAATTCGATTCTGCTGGCTTAAGATAGATATGACCACCAATTCTGAGGGCTTAAGTAGAGATGACCAATTATGTGGGTTAAAGCCAATCTTGAGGGTTTAAGTAGAGATGACCAATTA
The DNA here is from genome assembly GCA_949130495.1 of Sambucus nigra. Lineage (NCBI taxonomy): Eukaryota > Viridiplantae > Streptophyta > Magnoliopsida > Dipsacales > Adoxaceae > Sambucus > Sambucus nigra. Next base: position 392,480,128 of record OX422216.1, read on the forward strand.
TGCAGGTCAAAGCTAATTTTGAGGGCTTAAGTTTTTTTTTTTGGGGGGGGGGGGGGGGGGGGGGGGAATTTAGGGACTCCACGGGGGATATGTATCTTGTGGTTTCGCTGGGGATATCAGTGTGGTAAAAAAAATCTTGGTAAAAAAGGTTCTAAAAATCATTTGGTATTTTTAGGAATTGTTCGAGGATTTTCTAGCATTTTTTGAGGATTTTTGTAAACAAATTTAGAGAGGGTGACGACCATCATGGTTTAAAGGGTGTTAAACGATAGTGGCACGGTCTTTTAGGGTACCTCGAGAAGGTGGAGGGAAAGTGTCGATCGGTGGGTGGCAGGGAGATGCCGATTGGCATGCCCCTTAGCCTCCTATAAAAAAGGGGTGGGTTCTCCTCATTTTTCACAGTTTTCTGCCTTGTCTTCTTCTGTAATTACCTTCTGCGAAGCGTTTTAGCGTTCTATAATCAAGAAATGGCTTATTTTTCACGCAGCATGACACACATGGCGTTGCTCAATGTTGATGATTGGGCCAACTTGGAATGCAGGGCTAGGGAACCCCTTGCACTGGGCAGTAATAATTCCTTCGACTCATTCGAGCCTGTTACGGATGAGCGAACCCTTTTACGTGAGCCTTCATGTCATCGTTCTTCTAGGGTGGTTAACCCTAGTGGCTATGTAACTATTGATGACCTTTGGTATTCTTTTCTTTTTTTCTTCGTGATATTACTTTTTTCTTGAATTGTGACAAGTTTTTTTTTCTTTTTTCTTTTGACAGTCTGATGTCTCTATGTTGACTCTGCGTGCTCGAGGGACGACGAGTCTTAGGTAAGATTGGGATCACCTTCTGTTGGTGGTGCGTTGGCTGGTGTCATCAACTGGTTTTGGGAGACTGGCATCTGCGCTGGATGAGACGCCTCGTTCTATGGTTGTTCTTTGTTCTCTGAGGGAGAGGTGGTGGGACACCACCCACACCTTTCACTTTGGATTTGGATTTGGGGAGATGATGGTGATTCCCATAGATGTGCATCAACTGTTGGGGTTGGACTGTGATGGAGTACATATTGAGGTGGATAGGACTTTGAGGGAGATGCAGGAGGCGGTGACGGCGGCGTTGGGTGATGTGGAGAGGGTAGTCTCTGGGGACTCTCTTCGTTTGTCTCTTTGAGAGAGTTATTGCTGAGTAGGAGGATTGATGAGGATGATGGGTTATAGGTGCAGAAAATGGCCCGTTTGTTTATTCTTCTAGTGTTGGGGGAGTTTTTGGTGGCGACGAGTGGCGACATTGTCCACTTCTGGTTTTTGCCTTTTCTGAGGGTATTTTCAAACCTCCCTCTTTATGACTGGGGGGAGCTTGACCTTGGTGACCCTTTATTCTTCTCTGGATGCGTTCAGTCAATTCTGTAGGCAAACTTTTTCTGGAGCCACGTATCTTCTTTAGGTATTCTTTACTTTGCGCATTTTCCATTATGTATTCGCATTTTCCTTTATGCGTCTTATTCTTGATTTCTTAGTTGATGAACTTTTGTCCTTTGTAGACGTGGTTCTATGAGGTGATTGGGTTTAATACCCAATTGATAGATTTGAAGGATGAGTCTGTTGGGGACTTCTATCAGATGTACCGGTGGAGGAAGTCCAACCAGTAGTTAAAGAAGTCTCTCTCTCTGGAGACGGTGCATCAGGTCTTGAACGGCCTGACGAGCGAGCGGGTAAATCCTTCTTTCTCTTTTGAGATTATTTTTCCTTTATAATCTTTTTTGTTACTGATCTTTATCCGCTAGGGATTTTGCAGGTGACCTTCTATCTGTGAGGGATGGCCATCCAACACATGGGGATGATTGGGGAGAACGCGCAGATGCGGAGTTTGCTGGCGCATGGGTTTGGCTACTCCTGGTACCTTGGGGAGAGAGTAGTCTGGTAGGTTGTGGAGGGTGAGGTTTCGGTGACACCGATGAGTCCCCCAGTGTATATGACGCTACGAGAGATAGCGAATGATGAGCGAGTAGCGATGATGATGGGCGAGCCTTACTTATCCTATACTGACACGGTGGCAGCATATGATTACTTGGACTTTGTGTTGAGTTGGTTGGCATCGCCCATCATATATGACGTGATGCCTCTCCCACAGGTGGGTTCGAGTCGATCAGTGGGGTCTTCCCACAGCGCAGGTGGTACGTCGACATCAGCGACGACGATGACCTCAGAGGTTTCTTTTGTGTTGTTGTCCCCTCCTTCTTATAACATTCGATGGGCTAATGATTATCATCCTAATGCGATGGATCCGGAGGAGATGGGTTTGACTGAGGAGGTCCTTGAGCCACCGGTATACTTTTCATCTCTTTGACTTTTTGATTTTCTAATTTCTTCCTTTGCTTCAGATTAACTGATTTGCTTTTTTTGTTTCTCTTTCCAACATATCCGGGTCTCTCCCACCTTGCTGAAGGAAGTTCACATTCAGGATGTGATTCCAGTTCCTTATTGTTTGGTGTCGTCTGTCTCATCTGGGGGAGGGTCTGGCCCGGGAGTTGTGGTACGTCATCTCATCATCGGGGGAAGTGAACGCACCGCTGAGAAGGAGGTTCCTAGAGAGAGATAGAGAGAGAAAGAGAAGGGAGATTGTAGGTAAAGAGAGAGGGAAAATTTAAGTGAGTGAGAGAGAGACAAAGTGAGAATAAAATGGGTTTGGGCTGAGTCCTGTTGTATTTTTCTTTTTCTTCCTACAAAATCGATGTAACACAGCATATATTCATGCAAATAAAATGAAGTTTTTATTGATTTTTTTTTAATGACTTAATGCACATGTTTTTCGTACTTTGTTGTTGATACCGTAGAGAGGATAAAAAATGATTTGGGAGAGAACTTATTTTTAAAAGAAAACAAGTAAAAAGCATAAAGAAAATTCGGGATTCATTGAGAACACAAATTATTTTTATTGAGTTTTTTGGTCTTGACAAAAAAGGAGAAAGGGAAATTCCCGAAAATAGGGGATTGTCGATCGGTATGACCCCTGCCTTGCCTATCAGCATATCGGCTCAGTCCAATCAATCCAAGGCTTTGAATGCCCTTTCTTCAATTGCTTGGTACTTGGTGGGGTCAGTTTTTCTCCAGTTTCTATAGGGTTCCTTATCTTTGTTTGAGGATTTTCAAGTATAAATAAGGGTGTGGGTGGAGAAATTTCTTCACACCTCCACATTCTTTTCCTTTTACATTATTCTTTGCTTTATTTACGAAATGGCTCTCCCTGGTAGTGTTGAGTTTGCCAACTACCGTGAAACCTTGGAAGAAATGTGTTCATACAATGTTGACTGCGAGGCTTTCAACTTGCGTAGAGTCTCCTTATGGGGTAACTGGCCCATAGATGGAACATGTTTATGGCAGTAGTGTAGTTTTGGTACCCTGAGGACCATGTTTTTTATTTCGGGTTGGATGAGGTATGTCCGACCTATGAAGAGTTCCCTCTATGTTGAGGATAAATCACAGTGTTGCGGCAGCTATTCCTGATTCTTGTTGATCCCCTCGAGAGATTTTAGCGGGACTTCTCCATATCTCGCCTTCGACGGCTAGATCACTGGTTATGGGAGCAATGATCTTTCTTCCTGATGTACTGCATTTTATGCATTTGCAGGATATTGGTGATGCTAGATATGCTGGATCCATCATCGTGGGCTTGGTTTAAAAAATATTTTTGGTGACTGGGTAATTACCAGTGGACTCACAACTTATATCCATTACTTCTTAGATGTCATACTGTTGCAATCCTACGACGGTGATATTGGTGGGGACTTTGAATGATCTAGATGCCTGGTGGGAAGGTCATTCTAACACCCTGAGGGGTAGCCCCATAATGTTGTTCATGTGGCTGTCGGAGGGGTTTCATATGGAAGTCCACCTGAGTATCCTTTTTGAGTTGTGCCAAACTTTTTTTCACGCTACTTATCAGTATAGGCTTGGATATTGAGGGCTGGGATATTGGTTTGTAGAGCACGGGGCATGAGGTTGGTGATGGTCAGTGCCTTGGTGGGGGGAGTTCCAGCCCATTCTGGAACTAGGGGAATACTAGTAAGTCCGGTTGGTTGGCTTTAGGCAAGCCTCTTTCAACTTTACATGGCGTCTTCAGCGCCAATTTGGCTGGGAATAAATTGTGCCACCTTGGACAATAGACTTCTTTCATGTGGAGGATTTGACAGAGCGTATGCGCATGCGGCTTGGCTATTTGTTGGGAGAATCATCGACCATCGACCCATCCATCCCAGTCTATTGGAAGAGTATGTCATATATTAGAATACTACATGAAGTGGTTGTGGAAAAAGGTAGTTGCCAAGATGCTGGCTATAGAGACTAGACAAAGGTGGTTCGCCATATCTGACACCATGGATGGAGGTGTTATGGTTTTCCCCTAGCTAGTTTGGGCTTATCATTTCTATGGAGCGTCTGCAGTACTCTATTTAGGCAGGGGAAGTTTAGGTACCCCAGGATGTGGGTGATGATAGGGTTGGCCCCTCTAGCAGCTGTTGGTAGGACCCCTGGGAAGTTTATTTGTGGAGCTTTTGCAATGGGTGTTTGGTTGTATTTCTAGTTATTCTGGTTGTGGGAATAAATTTGGGAGGGTTATTTTAGGTGTAGTGGGTCTTGTTTTTGGTTTGGTTTTAGGAAGGTAGGAGTAGGGTGACAAGGGAAGTCGTTTGAATCCCTACGCCGATGTAAGCAAAACGAAATTTTATTAATGAATAAAGAAAAATTTAATTTTATTGGTGTGCATCTTGATGAATTTTGCATTTGAATTACTTATACCAATCGCTAAGGCATACATAATCCTTTTGCCCATGTATATGATAAAATGAATTATTGTTCTCATGGGTAAGAAAAGAATAGCATTTTATGAAAAAGAAGGGGGTCGTGCTCAGGTAAAGCGAATGAGTTGCCTACGTACCTCTAAGGGTTATAAAAAATTTATCAAGTTCATTTTTGAAAACAAAAAGATTTTTAGAGGATCGGGCCCCACGTAGTTCTGAGTAGAGCAGAATTTTTTTTAGAATAGAAGGGAGATGATAAGAGTCATAGGGCACTGAGATTTTGGACTAGTGGTAAAAAAATTTGAGAGGGTCCAAGTTGACTGGACGGGCTATCTCGTCTCCATCAAGGTCAGTGAGCATAGCGGCACCGTCTGACAGGATCTTCTTTACGATAAAGGGGCCACTGCAATTGGGTTTGAATTTTCCTCTCGAGTCCCAGATGGGCTTTATAATTTCTTTAAGGGCTAAGTCCCCTTGTCAGACATTAAGGTCCTTCACTCTCTTATTGAATGATCGCGCTATCCGGAGATGGTCACCTTGTATGTGGTATAGAGATTTTAGTCTCCTTTCGTCTAAGAGTGATAATTCGTCAAGATGGCTTTGATGCCAGTCTTCCTCGCTAATTTTTCTTTAAATCATGACGCGTAGTGAAGGAATTTCTAGCTCCACGGGTAGGACTTATTCCATGCTGAAACTACAAAGTAAGGGGTAGCCCCACTATATGTTTAAACTAAAGTGCGGTAGCCCAGAGGGCATTAGGGATCCGGTCAGCCCAACCTCAATAACTCTCAGTCATCTTACTGATAATGGATTTAAGGTTCTTTTTAGCGGCCTCAACTTCTCCATTAGTTTGAGGTCGGTACGGAGAAAATTTTTGTCTCTGAATCCCATAATAGTCGACCATTTCTATGACTTCTGCATTGAAATGAAACCCGTTGTCGGACACCAAGTCGTGCGGGACACCATATCGGTAAATGATACTTATCTTAATGAACTTGGCCACCTATTTGGCATTCAGAATTATGGCATATGACTCATCGTCAACCCATTTAGTGAAGTAGTCAATGGCAACTAGGATGAACTCATGACAGTTGGAGGCTTTGGGTGTAACCTTACCTATGATATAAATGCCTCGTGTGGATAATGGCTAGGGAGAGATCATGTTATACAATTCTCGCAGAGGCAAGTGTTGGAGGTTGGAAAATTAAAGGCATTTGAGACATCTCCAAACATAGGCGGTGCAATCCTGAACCATGGTAGTCTAATAGTAACCCTGTTGGATACTTTTCTTGGCAAGCATACTGGCATTCATGTGGGGTCCACACTCCCCGTTGTGGGTTTTATGCATCATCTCTTCAATGCCGGCCTCTACGATGCAGTGCAAATGGGTTCTATCAAAGTTTCGCTTAAACAGTGCTTTATCGCAGACAATGTACTGGGTATCAATTCTGTGGAGGCTTGCCTGGTCTTTCTTGTTAGAACCTTGGGGATACCTACCATGCTTGAGGAGGCGCCAAATATCATAGTACTAACAGTAGGATATGTCAGGATCTTCATCTATGATGGTCTCGATGTGGTAGCAGTGGGTGGTTTATCTTGCTTTTGGACTAGGAAAGGGGCCATTGTTATTGCTTTGGTCATGTCAGTCATGGAGGCTAAGGTAGCAAGGGAATCGTATAGGTTGTTCTTTGCTCGGGGCAGGTAATGGAAGGTGATATCTTGGAATTAGGAGGCTATATGTTCTAGGTGGGAATGGAAGGGTAAGAGTTTCTCGTCTTTGACTTTCCATCTTTTGAGTACTTGTACGATGATGAGGGTTGAATCCCCATATACATATATGTATCAAATTCCTTTCTCAAGAGCATCTTTGAGGCCTACCCTGCACGCCTCTTATTCAGTCATGGTGTTGGTGCAGGGAAAATCCAGTTTGATGGCAATGGGAGTGTGAAAGTCATCAGGGGAAATTATGAGGATCCTAATGCCATATCCTATTTTATTAGCAACGCCATCAAAGAATATTTGCCAACGGAGGTCTTCTTGGGAGGTACAAAGGATATTATCATCTGGGAACTCAAAAATCCTGATATCGACTTGTCCATAGGGTAGTCAATGAGGTAATCAAAGATGGCTCTTGCTTTCATGGCTTTCTACGTGACATACACAATATCAAATTTGAATAAAATCATTAACCATCAGGCCATTCGAATGGACAAGGAAGGTTTTTCGATTAGGTACTTGATAGGATCCATTCGGGATATAAGTTTGATGGGAAAGGCGAGCATGTAGTGTCGTAGTTTTTGGGTGACCCAGATAAGAGCAACACATGCATTTTCTAAGGTTGTGTAGTTAACTTTATATCCGATTAACTTACGACTGGCGTATTAGATGGCTCCTTCTTTGCGGGATTTTTCAAGGTATTGGGTTAGGAAAGCCCCAGTTGCAGTGTCAGTTATGGTTAGTTATAAGAGTAGGAGAAGACAAGGGTGTAGTGGCATGAGTACCGTAGGTAGGGTTAGATATTTCTTGATTCGGTCAAAGGCTTCTTGGCAAGCTTCATTCCAAACTTTGGTGGAATACTTTCGGGGGAGTTTGAAGATGAACTCACAGATGGAAGTCAATTGGATGATGAAGCGGCTGATGTACTTTAACTTTCCAAGGAATATTTGGACTTCTTTCTCCATTTGGGGTGGTAGCATATCGAGTATGGCTTTCAGATTAGCAGGATCTGCTTCTATCCCTTTCTCACTGAACATGAATCCCAAGATATTTCCTTTGGTGATGATGAAGACAAATTTATGTGGGTTAAGTCGCATTTGATTTTGTTGTAGTCGCTCAAAAAAAATTTGGAGGGTGGGAACATGACCTTCTCTAGTTTTAGACATGATAATCATTTCATCCACATAGACTTCAACTTACTTGTGTATAAGATCATGTAAAATGGTTGGGGCAGCCCTCTAGTAGGTAGCCCCAGCATTTTTTAGACCAAATGGCATAACGGTGTAGTAAAAGGTTCCCCAAAGGGTGATGAATGTAGTTTTCTCTTCATGATTCGAGTGCATCTTGATTTGATTGTATCAGATAAACCCATCAACGAATGACTTAAGGCATAACTGGTTGTGTTTTCTACAATCATGTCGATATTGGGTACCGGTAATCATCCTTCCGAGAAGTTTTGTTTAAGTCTCAATAATTAATGCACATGTGAACCTTCTCTCTTGATTTAGGCACGGGTACGATATTGGCTAGCCATGTGGGATATTCGATCACATTAATAGTACCCAAGTTCAATTATTTGACTAGTTCTTCCTTAACTTTGAGTGACCATTTGATGCAGAGCTTTCGTAGTTTTTGTTTGATCGATTTGCATTCTGGGAGAGTAAGAATCTTGTGTTGAGATATTTGGGATCAATGCTGGGCATATCATCGTAATACCATGAGAAGACATCCACAAACTCCTTTGGTAATTCCTAGAGTTTCATGCGCTCATGCTCGTCAAAGGTGGCCACTATCCTAATCTCGTTCAGCTAGCTACTAGAAGTGAGATTAATAACAACAGTTTCATCTTCATTATCTTGATTGCGGTTATGTTTTTTATTCTTAACCTTATTAAGATTAGTTAAGAATTGTTCATTTGCAAAATCATCATCATCAAGAGTTTGATTAGAATCAAGATAATTAATGTAAGGCACAGTAAGATACTCAAAATCTTTATTTATTTTATTCATCAAAAAAATAGCATTGAGAACATCATAAAAGGAGGTCTCAAATACATCAGAGTAAGGAGGAACGACAAGAGAAGGGGTAATGGGATAAACATCAAGGTTAGGTTTAATAATAGTAGGTGGAACAAGTACAGCATGCCAGATGAGGAGAGGTGTATCTGTAGCTTTGATCAGACGGGATGGATTCGACAATGTAGCCCCTGAGTGGATCATGCAAAGTACCAGCCCCAGTGTCTGAAGTTGAAAGAATCCTCGAAGTCACTTCCCTCAAAATCTTCAATGAGTGGTTGCACATGATTCTAGGAACTTTCGGCCCATGAGTAGCTGTCTTGGAAAAATATCTCCATTCTTGGTTTCATCTTCTTATCCACATGATAATACCATAGTTCAAGAAAGCCACAGAAGGGGAAATCTTCACCTTTTCTGATGAATCTTCCATTCAAGGAATCTATGGTCACAAACCTGGCACTTTTTAGCCTTCTCTTCAGTCGAGGTTGGCGAATTATTTGGATTTCTTCTGCAGATGGTTGATATCTTAAACCACAAGGTGGAAAATCTTTCTTTAAACAATGGGTTTAATTATCCCCTGCTGCCATCGTCTCAGCCCCAATCCGAGCATGAAGTGCATGTTCTAGAACATCTATATCACATTGATGTTGCCATGAGGATTAGTCTCCGAACAAGCCATATCTTTGAAATCATCCCCTACTGGGAGTTAAAGTGGTTCAACTCGAAAACCTGACAAAAGTATATTATTTTCCACGCATTGTATCTTAAGTACTGGATTGCAGGTGCTTGCATTCTCGGCGTTGTTGTTGTGGCCCAAGATGGTGATGGCTTTGCCATTAGCAAAGAACTTCAGTTTCTGATGAAGGGAAGAAGACACACCCTTGATATTATAGAGCCATAGTTATCCAAGTAACATATTGAAATAAGCTGGGATATCAATGACTTAGAATTCAATAGCAGGATTTATAGGGCCGACCTCTATTGCAAGTTTTATGGATCACATCACTTCTCGACGGCTATTATCAGCAGAGGTTAGATAAAGGTCTATCACTTTTAGTCCCAAATAATTAAGAGTCCTCAACGGGAAAACATTATGAGCTGATCCATTCTCGAACATAGAGAGTGGGATAGTTTTTCCCATGACTTTGATAGAGATGTTGAGAGCATAGTTATGGTTTGGCCCAATCTTAGGGATTTTTTCTTCGGAAAAGGAGAGCATTCTAATAGAGGACAAGGATTCGACCAGATTGGCTGCTTCTTCTAGCATAGTGGAAGGAGGAACTGTGGGTCCTGTGAGTAGCTTGATCAAGGCATTTCATTGCAGCTGGGAAGACATAAAAAGTCCCCACAGAGTGATGTTGGCTTGGGTCTTCTATAACTGATTGAGGATATTTCTCTCATCGAGGGTTCTTTTAGGAATGGGAAGATTCTCAACACCTTTTATTTTGTCGCTTGTTAATGATGGAAGGTTTGGGACTTGGTAATGCCTCCCTGGCCTATTCATATGGTTTACAGAAGAGGGGAAAAATAGAAATTCCCTTTCCTCATCGATCTCAGGTTTTTTAGCCACCTTATTTATTTCTCCTAGTAACTCCTCAAATTATATCATCCCGCATATATTGACTATCGGGTTAGTCTTTTCTGGATCTTGCTCTTCATCCAAATCATTGAATTCATCCCATATCTGGTGGCAACGACATTATCTTTCCATAAAAGGTCAATTCACTCCACAACCTCAATGGCTTCTTCGTATAAATCCTCACATTCGGCGGGGAGATGTAGAAATGAAGGGACCAGCCCTTATAGTTTCAAAGCATCAAGTAGCTTGGATATACTGCAAATATCATCGATCTGTAGGAATAAGTCTGCCATGATGTGGACCACACCATCTAAGTTGACTTAATCGATTCATATCAAGCAATTGTCTGACTCTCGGGCCCATTTTTGAGCTTATAGGAATAGTACACTGAATAGCTGGTAGTTAATGGTCATTTGGGAGGGCAGTTTTAGCCCAAACTCTAGGAGTTGGTTCAATACTTATGATAATTCCATATCTTTAGCTCTAGAACGGGTATGAACAGCGATGCATGCTTTGGTAAGTAGTGACAGGGCTTGATTGGCGAAGCTTGTAGGGTATAGGAGAAAATATGGGCAACTTGAAGAGGTCTAGGGGAGTATATAGATATGATTGGTATTTTATTGGTGTGATAAGGGTAGATGGGTCAAATTATTAGTCTTCTTCGTTTGTATGATTCTGGAGTGTATTATGAGTAGTGTTTGGTTTAGGATTGGCAGGTGGGGCGATGACACCCCGACCAATCAGACCTTGGATTAGGTTTCGGAGGTGGAAATAATGATTAGTGGTTTGGCCAGCAGTTTGGTGAAAGTCACAATGGGCATCTGGCTTTAAAATTTTAGGAAGTGTGTTTGGTAATGGACGAGGGTCCAATGGCTTGATAAGGTTTCGTCTTAGGAGATCCTGGTAAACATTAGAGAAAGGAGCATGAAGCTCGGTGTATTCCTTTCGAACTGGGTTAGGGAGGCTTTCAGGTGACCATGAAGTGGCGGGCTGGGGGATGTTGTTGATAGCTGAAACTGCGATGCTGGCATGTTTTTCATACTTTCTGGGAGAAAAATGTCCTGATACTTTCTTCGGTTCACTTATGTTTTGGGAAGACCTTCTTCGATCTCCATTCCTGCTTATCGAAGGGCTCAAAAATGAGGGTAATATTATCCTCCCATCGTTGATCATACATGGGGTAAGAAGATCTTCTTCACGATATTGACTTGTTCCTCTTCGAAAGTCTAATTGGTCATGGTGGCTGCTTTCTCTCTCCAACTTTCTATGAAGTTACTGACTGATTCCATAGGGTTCTATTTGAGTATCTCTAAATCACGGTGGGTAACCTCTAACTCTTCGTTCTACTTATACTTTGATATGAATTCGCGGGCAACATCCACCCAACTGCAGATCCTGGAATCCTCGAGGGATAAGAACCAGCGAAAGGTGTTGTCTTTCAAAGTCTGCTGGAACATTTGGGCCATTATTTCCTCAAATTCCCCTAGGATACTCATAGCTCGATGATAACTGTGGAGATGAACAATTGGGGGTCCACTACCTCTGAACTTCTCGATGTTGGGCATCTTGAATTTTTTCAAAAACCTTGTTTTAGAATAGGGAGACAATTGGGTGTAGTCCATGTACTTTCTAGAGATTCTGATTTGGTAGAACTTCTTGGTCAACATCTTTAGGTCCTCCTTAAACTTTTTCAACTCTTCCTCCTTCGGATCAACGATCACGGGTAAGTTAGCCCCTGGCTGGGCAAGATGCGACGTAGGGAGCTGGGCTGGAGACTGTCCATTAATAGGAGGGGCACGTGGAGCGTGATAATATTCCTCGAGGACCCAAATAGGCTCAGGAAAGGGTGGACCCATAGCACGAGGGAAGAGGACCTCGGGCTCTTCGTGAATAGGGACCCGATTTCATTGTATCTTATGAATTTCAGTTTAAAGGTTGTCAATCTTGGCAGTGAGCTGAGCTAGAACTGTTATCAAATCTGATTGCACATTATGTACTTGATTTGTGTTCTCCATGGAAAGCAGATGAATTCTGAACCCGAAGGAAGTAGCGAGGTAACTGATAGAGCTTCGGGGCGGTTCAACTGAAGATCGAAGACAATCGGGTGCCAGGCCAAGGTATACGATCGACCTGAGGAGGAGAAAAAATACAAATTTATTTTTTTGAAAGAAAGGAAAAATTGTTATTTTTTTAAAAGGAAAGAAAATGTTTTGGACATTTGTTTTTTTGGAAAAGAGCGGAACATATGGTTTTGGGGTATAAGGGAGGAAAATACTTTTCGTATTTTTGATGAAAGAAGGAAAAATGTTTTTGACACTTTTTGGAAAATAAAGAAGGACAAACGAGAGACGGGTCTTAGCATGATTTTTATTATGTTTATTATGTTCTCACTTATATTAGGTTTACCTAAATGCAAAAATAAATGTCGAATGGGACCTGAGCCTGGAAAAATTGGGTTTTGAAAAATATGTAAAAACTATGGTTGGACTTATTACCAGGCTCATGGGCAAAGTCCCGTTTTAAAAATTGTGCGAAAATTTGGGCGGCATGTCGACCCATTATTTCGACCGAGTTTCGAGTAGAAATCGGCAAACTAAATATGAGTGCCCAAGGTTTGACACCTATATGAGGGTATGCAGTTGTTGGGTTAATTAGAATGTGTTCCCCCCTTTGGCATGACTTCCACGATATACGTCTTGTTTTTTAGGTCAAGCGGTACGTGTGGACAATCCATTTGATATACCTGAGTGTATGTGAATTGCTTCACTATATACCTTATATGGACAGTACGTGTGAGAGTGAATTCGATATACTCAACGTACGTGAATGAATTCTCTGCGATATACCTCTCGTCATGACTTCGTCAAGCAGTAAGATGCGGTGGGAACTGCTCGATGTACATCAAAAGTACTTGGATAATGGAAGGTGAGACTCATATTGCTTAGGCTAACAGCGACCTGCCGGACCAGTACCCATCACGAACTGACCCCCTGTTGTTGGACAAAATTTGGTCAATAGAATTGCTCTTTGGTCATACAGTGTGCACAATGCATGATTCTTGATTAGCACCTTATAGAGAGAGTTTGTTTATTGATGAGCATCATGCCACGAGGGGGATAATGTACAAGTATAAAAAATAAATCTATAATAAGCATGTGTTATGTGAGAGTAAGTGATGTGTAGATATCTACAAGTGAGTGTGTGGTAGTGAACCTAAGCATGGATCAACCACAAGTGGTGTGTGACAAGTGTGATTAAGCATGGATATATACAAGTGTAATAAGTGGAGGTGTGTGTTAGTGATACCTAAGCAAGGATTTCTAAGTGGTGTGTGCAATCATGTGGATACAAGTGATCCTAGGTGCATGTAGTGTGAAGTGTACATGGAGAATTTCTACAAGTGTGTGAGTGAGTAGTGATATAAGCATGAGGTATATATGTAAAAGAAATAATAGAGGAGAAAAAGGGAACATATAGAGGTGCATACGCACACAAGTAAAATAAACAGAGTCTAGCCCTCTTATAACATGTCCCCAGTGGAGTCGCCATTGTGGCCATCCCGATCAAAGAGCGTTCCCACTCCATCTCCTCTGCTTCCCAAAGGGGGGGATAGAGAAGGAAGGGGGATTTAAAGGTCTCACGCCCTACTTAGGATTACTTCGTCCGCTGTTGGTGTGGGATTTATGTAAAGAGATGGAGTCACCAGCCTATTTCGTACAAAATAGACAAAATAACATATCGCCGTCTCGAGAGAGTGGCATCGAAGACAACTGATGCATACGAAACCAATAATTTTAAGGTTCGAGGACTAAGTTACGGAATGGGAAGGTGTTAGGCACCCATCCCGCCCTTTCGGTCTCTCATGGGCTCGTGTTATTGTTGTTCTTTATTTCTCCATGAAGTGTGTGTGCATGTATATATAATAGAGATCGAAATCATTTAACTCATACCATGGAAAAGATAGAGTGAGGTCATCCATAGGAATGTTCCCAAAATAATATATAGAAACTACGATTTTTGCGTTTATCGAGATATTGATCGTTATGATGAAATGATAATATGTATTGGATGAAAAGCTAACAAACATAATATATATACTAATGTAAGAATATGATAAATAAGGAAATGGGGGATTTAAAAAAATTGGAAGATTAGAAAATAGGACAATTTGGAAAATTAGAAAGTTTAAAAATTAGAAAATTGGACTCGAGTCTCGGGTTTCAATCCGAAATGCCTACATAGCTCATAAAGGCATCAAAGTCCATGTAGTTCGAATGCTGTGTGAGTTTGGGGTTTATCCCATAGATTCGAACGGTATTTTATTATAGGTGTGTGTGTAGAAAAATGTGTCTTCGTTTTGAAAAAGTATGATGGATAATACCCTTCAAAATTTATAGGTGTAACCCTCTTTTTTTTTGCTTTGGTCTTTTATAGAAAATAAAGTAAGTGCAACATACTAATAAAAATGTAGATATTAATGTGTATGAACTAATGTAAGAACTAGATTGTGAATCTAATGTAATTTATTCAAACAAGAAATTTAAATATCGGGTGAACGATTTGGACCTTCTTTGAAGCTTGATCCTTGATCCTGAATGTGAGATGAAGATTGGATGAGAGGGAATGTGATTTTTCCAAATTGGGTATGAAAAGTATGGGAATGTAATCTTGAATGGAACTTCACATGGAGGAATGTCGCTGATTTTGAGAGAATGTTGTTGAGATCACTGATGCTGATGGATCTTTGGTGTGCTTTGGAAGTGAGGTCATCCCCTCTATTTATAAGGTGAGGGGTGGTGACGATCGGCACGGCCCTATGTAACAACCTGCGTAATTTTTGGGCTATTTTAATTAATTTAGGAATATGAAGGAAAATAAAGTTTTTGATAAAATTATTTTTATTGCTCAAATATATTGGTTATATTTTTTAAAGGCGAGAATTTCAAACGGTTTCGAAAACGGAGTTAAAACAGATTTTAAAATGATTTTTAAATGTTTTTAACTCTTGGAGTTGTTTTGACTTCCAACTCTTCATTTCTTTGCCTTATTTAAAGGAGTCTTTTGGATTCCAACTCTTCATTTCTTTGCATTATAAAAGGAAGTCGTGGGCAACCCTTTTAACATACTTTTGGCTCAAATTTTGGCAGCAAATATATTTTATATTCCTCTTCTTTTTATATACACATTGGTCCTTGAGATTTGTGAGTTCCAACCTTAGATTAGAGGTGTTCTTAGGGCTATTTTGTTGGAGGTTCTTGGAGGAGCTTTTGTAGATTTTTTGTGTTGATCCTGAGGATGTGATCGTTGGTTTCTCATCATGGTTTGAGGTATGGGGTTTTACACAATATGCTCCTTAAATCTCGCGAGTGTCATTCTCTTTGAATTCTTGTTTAATTGAACTCATATTTGAATTGATAAATTCATTGAAATCTGGAAAATAATTGTTGAAATTATTTTGATTCATGTGGTATCATTATATTGTTGATGAGCACGTTGTCGTCAGATTTTAATATGGCACGGATGTTGGGCACCCGCCAAAATTCCTGTTTCCCGAGCTATGGCTTGATAAAGCATATACGGATGTGGTGAGGCCTGGTGACCCGGTTGATGTGTTGTTGAGAAATTATATTGATAAATCTTTGAGATTCGCATTTTGATTTGAATATTCGTACTCGTATTGTTACGTTTTATTCGTCGCTAATATATATTTGTTGAGCATATTTCATGTCGTATTGTGTACTTCCCCATATTTTCTTTTAGTGTCAGGTTAGCGCGGATTTTAGGGCGCTATGGAGATTGATTTTAGCGAGGATTGTTTAGGAAAGATTTGTATTATTTTGATGTATAGAGCTTTGGAGATTTGTATTTTTTCGAGTTAGATAGTTGTAATTTTAATTCGAGAGACTTGTTGTAATTGAAGATATTGAGATTAGTGGATTTATATTATTTTGGGTTTATTTAGATGCTCTATATCTTGTCACTTGTGGATTTGGATTTATTTTATCGCATTAGCGCTCCGTTCGCTCTCCCCGAGCGGGCGAGGTGTTACAAATGGTATCAGAACTTAGCTATGCGGCAACCCTCGGGGCTTGGGTTTTGGGTTCATTGTGTGGTTAGAAATTTTTGGAGATAGAAAATTTTAGGTGATATTCGTGATAGGTTTTGAGATTAGAGGTGAGGAATTTATTTTTGAAAGACGTGATTTATTTTTGGAGTTAGTGTAGTGGCCTGATTTTGAGAGTTAGGCATTCGGCGAATTTCGAGGGCGAAATTCCATTGTTAGTGGGGAAGTGTAACAACCTGCGTAATTTTTGGGCTATTTTAATTAATTTAGGAATATGGAGGAAAATAAAGTTTTTGATAAAATTATTTTTATTGCTCAAATATGTTGGTTATATTTTTTAAAGGCGAGAATTTCAAACGGTTTCGAAAACGGAGTTAAAACAGATTTTAAAATGATTTTTAAATGTTTTTAACTCTTGGAGTTGTTTTGACTTCCAACTCTTCATTTCTTTGCCTTATTTAAAGGAGTCTTTTGGATTCCAACTCTTCATTTCTTTGCATTATAAAAGGAAGTCGTGGACAACCCTGTTAACATACTTTTGGCACAAATTTTGGTAGCAAATATATTTTATATTCCTCTTCTTTTTATATACACATTGGTCCTTGAGATTTGTGAGTTCCAACCTTAGATTAGAGGTGTTCTTAAGGCTATTTTGTTGGAGGTTCTTGGAGGAGCTTTTGTAGATTTTTTGTGTTGATCTTGAGGATGTGATCGTTGGTTTCTCATCATGGTTTGAGGTATGGGGTTTTACACAATATGCTCCTTAAATCTCGCGAGTGTCATTCTCTTTGAATTCTTGTTTAATTGAACTCATATTTGAATTGATAAATTCATTGAAATCTAGAAAATAATTGTTGAAATTATTTTGATTCATGTGGTATCATTATATTGTTGATGAGCACGTTGTCATGAGATTTTAATATGGCACGGATGTTGGGCACACGCCAAAATTCCTGTTTCCCGTGCTATGGCTTGATAAAGCATATACGGATGTGGTGAGGCCTGGTGACCCGGTTGATGTGTTGTTGAGAAATTATATTGATAAATTCTTTGAGATTCGCATTTTGATTTGAATATTTGTAATCGTATTGTTACATTTTATTCGTCGCTAATATATATTTATTGAGCATATTTCCTATCGTATTGTGTACTTCCCCATATTTTCTTTTAGTGGCAGGTTAGCGCGGTTTTTAGGGCGCTATGGAGATTGATTTTAGCGAGGATTGTTTAGGAAAGATTTGTATTATTTTGATGTATAGAGCTTTGGAGATTGGTATTTTTTTGAGTTAGATAGTTGTAATTTTAATTCGAGAGACTTGTTGTAATTGAAGATATTGAGATTAGTGGATTTATATTATTGTGGGTTTATTTAGATGCTCTATATCTTGTCACTTGTGGATTTGGATTTATTTTATCGCATTAGCGCTCCGTTCGCTCTCCCCGGGCGGGCGGGGTGTTACACCCTAGCCCTTTCCATCGCGAGGTGACCCTAGACACACTATCGATAGGTAGGGAAATGGACCTGCCAATTTCCAAGTCGCATGCAGATTTGAAAAAATGGTCGTAGAACGTAATCCTTTGATCCAAATTGTGCACGGGGAATACCATTATAAAGGTAACTCAGAGACCTTTAAGAGTACTTGGACCTATCCCGGGTTCAGGAGTTAACTTTGGGCCAAATGTGGCTCGGAAGCAAACATCGGTCCTTTGGATGGGAGATCATCGGACGGAAACGAGTCGTTCGTCCGTATGGTAAGTTAGAATCAAGCATGGGGCAGACCGTTTGAGAGGTTAGGAGATGTACTTAGACATTCCATAGAGATTCTCTTGGTTTGGAAAGTTGACCTTGGTCAACTAGGGCCCAAAAGCGTTCGGTGACCTCTTGGAGTAAAATGGATCATTCGTCCGTACCGTAAGTCAGAATCACGCACGGGGTGGACCGTTGGAAAGAGTACTTAGTGCCCTTCAGAGATTTATTCAGTCTTGTTCAAGATGAAGAGTTTAACTTGGTCATATAGAGCCCGTGTCCTTCGAATCAATTTTTGGAGGAAAACGGTTCGTTTGTCCGAGCGATTATGTCATTTCATGCCCGGGGTAGACCGTTGGAAAGGGGTTTTAGAGCCCTTCGAAGATTAGAAGATATGTCGATCAGATGATGAAGTTGATTAGACTCAAATATAAAGAGCGCAGTTATATAACGTAACTAGATAAAATAAGCTTAGAGTGTGGAAAACATGTTATGTAGCCCAATACAACATTGAGGTGTTATAAATGTAAGATATGAATCACATGATATAACATATAAAGGTAGAAATGATTAATAAAATGCCAAATATATAAAAAGGATAATCAATATTTTAGCATAAATACTCAAAATGCACTAAACATAGCGTTAAGCACAACAAGAAAGAGTATAGGATATAAAAATAGATACCAATTTATATGATCGATCTCAAAACTCAAAATATAAACCTAATTCTAGATACTAAATGATAAATCATAACAAGGCAAGTATCTATGAAATATGTCAAAGAGACATCTGAAGGTGAAGCATGGGTAATATCGTGAATATCAACCACCATGGATATAGGATACACGGAGATGTAATGATATTTCATTCTAGGTTCCTATCAAATATAGTCAAGATAAGGATGATCAAACAACATTTGGATGTAATGTATTTATCCCAAATGTAAAAATATAGATATCAACATATATGAAATTTTGTATCAATATCAAAGTCAAAGGTAATATAATATACTGTAAGAATGCGAATAAGTAACATAAAGTCCAAATACAATTAAGACTAATGTAGATAAAGTATATAACAACAAATTCATCACTCAAGGAGATGTGATATCCCCAACCATGCACAACTTATGAATCTTTTTGAAGAAATGTGCAAGATACACTACATGGGGAAAACAAGAATAAGATGCAAAGAAAGTTATACCAATACATATTTTAGCTACTTATCTCATCAAAGGGTTTTACATGGCATGATAAAATTTATGCAATAAGAGAATAACTCCAAGTCCCATTTTTTATAATTAAAAATATAAGCAATATTTTTACGCATACCAAATTTGAGTTTTATGTCCAATGTTCATAATAAAGAAAATATTATCCATAAAAGGCCTATAATACAATGGGAGCATTAACCAAGAACATAAGATAATATCTAGATTGTTCAAAAAAAAAATGAACACTATTGAGAGAAAGGTCCAAGATCAAGTTCAATTAAGATAATGAATCATAAAACAAAGAATGTAAAGCTTCGACTCACGTGAAATCTCCAAAGCCCTTTTTAGGAACATTTTGAACTATCATGTTTCTTCCTTCAAATTAGCAATTGGTTAAAACTTTTTGTCTCATATCTTTGATGTTACCCAATTTCATATAGATAAAGATATTTGAGACATTGCTATGTTCAAATTTCTTTTACATGTGGAGTCTTTCACTCAAGCACAAAGATGTGATACTACTTTTAATTTTCAAAGGTAGCATCATCCAATAAAAGTTGTAGCCCTGACTACATCATCACTCGTGAAGTTTTAGATAGTATAAGAATTTTTTAGCTTATCCAAATCATGAACCAAAATCCTCACATACACATATAGGGGTTAAACACTCTTTCACAAGTCTAATGAAGCTTTGAATGCTTTGTAAAAGATCATAAATGTTTGGCATTCCTCATAAAGTGAGATCAACTCAATGTGTAGTGTAGTGTAAAGTGAAACAAAATATGATAATATATTCTCAAGCATAAATTTTCTCAAAGTTTATAATACTTAAAAGAAAAGAAAATCCATATCATGAATCACGTGTCAAAATCCCAAACAAAGTAAATGTGATCATATAACCCAATTTGATACATGATGTCATGGAGTATAACATCTAAAAAGGCATAAATATGATTGTACAAAAACTCTTTTTGAATTTTTTGACAAAGGATACGTACAATCACAAAAGGTCATGACATAGTATTAAGACTTATACATGAAGCATATAATCCTAAATATGGTCCTACCAACTCAATCAATCATGAAAATAACCAATAAAATTCTAAGATAGTCAAACTAAAAAAATCACATAAATTAAGACTTAAATGAGCATGCAATACCTAAAAACAAAATAGGCAAAAATCCAAGGATAATAAGCATATGCAAAGAATATGTATACAAGGTAAAATGAAAACACTTTAATATACATAGGAATGTAAAATACATGGATCAATAGGATCAACTAGATGTGACAATCCTAAACCCATACTTTTGGTAAATAAAATCAAAGCATTCTCAAAAATAATTTTTTTCAAATAATTCAAGGAATAAAGCAAGAACAAATCAAGAAGATAAAAAAAAATTCAACATGAGCAATCAAAGATGATACATATGAAATAAAAACTCATGCATGAATCAAAAGCACATACTTTATCACGAGATATATGAAATGAGATGTTAACAAATTATATGACTAAAACAAGCCATCTTTTATGTTTATAGGAAGGGACAAATTTTAAAATCTTCTTACTCTCAATACGATCTAAAGTGTCGTTCCTAACCCATATATCATTCGTCGCTTTGGAATTAGGTGAGATACGAGGTGCATTTTTATTCCTTTTACCTATATTGTAATAGCCGTATTTCTAAAAAAAATGATTATTCTTAACCTAAATTTGTCTTCCAATGGGTTTAGGTGAAAAGTATCTAGAACCAAAACGTTTTGACCTTTTTTGTACCTCACAATACCATTATTACCATGATACGAAGTAAGGTAGGTTTGAGTAAAAAGTAAAATTTTCTTAGATGACCAAATTTATGACAATGATCACATTACAAAGTTTTAGGTTTAGTCATTTGGGTTTTGGTCTTGGAAAAAACCTTTTCAAAATGTTGAACTTTATTCAACTTTTAATAAAAATATTAAAGGTGACCCTTTTTACAACAATAAGAACAAACAAATTTCTTTTTAGGTCTCATATGATTAATCATATGATTTATGTTACTAAACTTGGGATGAACAAATTTATTTTTCTTTTCAAAATTACTTGCAACGTTGTCCTTTTTATTTTGAATTTTTAAAAGAGATTTTTTAGTTTCTGTTGTCTCAAAATAATTTTTCTATTGGAAGATGAAATACCAAACTTGTTAAAATCCAACCCCATTTTGTCATTTAAACTTTGGGTTAGCATCAAAAGAATACATACAAGTTTTTTTTATCTTGTTTTTAAATATACTTTCACTTATTGGGCCAAGATCATATTGTTTTAAAGATTTTCAACTTTCTTTTTCAAAATGATTTTGGACTCTTCATATAAATGAAGATCATTTTTCAATTTTTCAAGAGATATATAAAAATATTTTCTTTCTTCTTCAAATTGATAAAATTTATATCATCTTCTTTTGAAATAATGTTCTTATCTTTTATTTCATACAAATAGTCTAAAAGATTCAAAAAAAATCAACACATTTAAGTTTTTCAAAGATGATAGGTCCTTGAGCTTCCAAAATGCACAAAAAATATTTTCATCTTTTAAAATTGAAAACTCATTAAAAACTCTGAATTCTCTTTTTTAAGAGTATTGACCTTTTTACGAAGAGCTACATTTTATTCTTTTAAAACTTTTGTTAAACTACAATAAATAATTGTAGGCTCTTCCCTTAACAACTTAATTTTCTCACACTTGTGAGCATGGTCAACCTGAAGCTGATTAACAATAGAGGCCTAAGCTGTAAATCAGTGTTCTCCTTTTCATATGCATGCGGGTCATGATCATGTAAGACAAACTAAGATAAGAGTGGTAATAATTAATTCCTATTGCTATTGTAGACACCACATTATAGGACCCCCTAAGTTTCTCCTTAGGTCCCTAGCACCTCTTCATTTTACAACAAACCCTATGTTGCACTCCGAGTACCGATTTAGAGGCCATCGGGCGCTCCCAAGCCCCTATTTGAACTCAACCAACTCTATTGTCCAAGAAAAATCTCTTCGAATCTTATAAGGGCACTAAAACCCCTTTCCAAAGGTTTGCCCCGTGAATAAAATGGAATACTCATTTGGACGAACGATCAGTTTCCCCCAAAAATTGATCCGGAGGCCACCAAGTGCTCCCGAGATCCATTTTACCTATTTCAACTCTTTAGCTCAAATGAGGCTGAATGAATCTCTGAAGGGAAATGAATACCCTTTCCAACAATCTGCCCCATGCCCGATTCTGACTTACGGTACGGACGAACGATCTATTTTACTCTAAGAGGTCACCAGGCGCTTATGGGCCCCGATTGACCGAAGTCAACTTTCCGAACCAACTGAAACTCTTTGGAATGTCAAAGTACATCTCCTAACCTTTTCAACTATCCGCCCCGTGCGCTATTCTGACTTACCATAAGGACAAACGACCTATTTTCGTTCGACGATCTCCCGTCCAAAGGACCGACGTGCGCTTCCAAGCCACATTTGACCCAATGTCAACTCCCGGACCCAGGAGAGGTCCAAAGGACTCTTAAAGATCTCTAAATTACATTTCTAATCATATTCCCCATGCACAATTCAGATAACCAGATTACATTCTACGACCATTTTTCCAGGAAAATCTGTACGAGACTGCCAATTGGTAGGTCCCAAACCCTGCCATCGGTAGTGTATCTAGGGTCACCTGTCGATAGGCAAGACAATGGTTGTGCCGATTGGAAACCCCCTAACCCTATAAAAGTATGGCATGACCTCACTACAAAGTAGACTAAGACCTATGATCCATCAGCATCAGTGATCTCAGCAACATTCTCTCGAAATCAGCGAAGTTCCATTCAAGTTTACATTCATGTCCTTTGCATACCCAATTTCGCAAATCACATTCTCTCTCATACAACATCCATATCACATTCAAGGGAGTTCACACAAGATCAAAGATCAATCTTCAAAGAAGGTCCAATTTCTTCCCTCTCTCTTTAAATTCCTTATTTTTTCATAAATTGCATTAGATTCATAATCTTGTTCCTACTTTACTTCATACCCATTTATATATACATTTTTATTAGTATATTGCCCATACTTTTATTTGCTATATAAAAAACACAAACGAAAAGAGGTTTGCGCCCATAAATTCAAAACGGGACTATCCATTGCACTTTTTCAAAACTAAAAACACATTTTTCTACACACACAAATATAATAAAATACCGTTCGGATCTATGGGATAAACACCACCCCCATGCTGCATCCGAACTATGTGGACTTTGATGCCTTTATAGGCTACGTAGGCGTTCCGGATTAAAACTCTAGACTCGAGTCCAATTTTCTAACTTTCCTAAATTCCACATTTTTATCATATTCTTGCATTAATATAAATATGATGTTCATTACCGGTTCATCCAACACATATTGTCGTTCTATAATAACGATCAATATCGCGATAAACGCACAAATCATATTTTCTATATATATTATATTGGGTACATTTCTATGGATGACCTCACTCTACCTTTCCCAAGGTGTGAGTTAAACAATTTCAATCTCCATTATATATACACGCACACACACTTCACGGAGAAATAAAGAAAAATAACCACACTAGCCCATGAGAGATCGAAATGGCGGGATGGGTGCCTAACACCTTCCCATTCCGTAACTTAGCCCCCGAACCTTCTAACTATTTATTTCGTATGCATCAGTTTGTCTTTGATACCGTCCTCTCGAGGCGAAGACATGTTCTTTTGTCTGTTTTGAGCAAAATAGACTGGAGACTATATCTCCCTACATTTACCCCACACCAATGACGGTCGAAACGCCCCCCGAGTGGGATGCGAGGCCTCTCCGAGCTTCCCCAAGCTCGGATCGGGATGGCCATAATGGCGACTCCGCTGGGGACTTTTTTATAAGAGGACTAGACTCTATCTGCATGGGTGTTTTGTTTTCTTGTGTGCGTATGCACCTACCTGTATGTGTCCTTTCTCTCCTACATTATTTCTTGCACATATACCTCATACTTGTATCACTACTCACTCACACACTTGTATAAATTCGCCATGTACACTTCACACCAGGCGCACCTAGGATCACTTATATCCCCGTGTTGCACACACCAGTTAGAAATCATGCTTAGGTGTCACTATCACACACCTACACACTTTTGTATATCCATGCTCACTCACACTTATCACACACCACTTGTAGTTTATCCATGATTGGGTTGACTACCACACACTCACTTGTAGATAATTACCCACCACTCACTCTCACATATCCATTCTTAGTATAGATTTATTTTCCATACTTTTACATCATGACCCAGCTTGGCGTGATTAAAATACTCCCTCCATAAGATACTAATCAAGAATCATTCATGTTACACACTACATCACCAAAGATCATTGCTATTGACCAAATTTTGTCTCGTAGCTGGGGAGTCACTTTTTGATGGGCGCTAGTTTGGCAGGTCGCAGTTTGACTAAGCGATATGAGTCTCACCTTCCACTCACCAAGTACCTTTGACGTATATTGAACGGTTCTTCCCGCATTGTACTACTTAACCGAAGTCATGGCGGGAGGTATATCGTCGGGAACTCATTCACGTGCGTCGAGTATATCGAATTCACTATCACACGTACTGTCCCCATGAGGTATATAGTGAGGCAATTTATGTACACTCGGGTATATCAAATGGTTTATCCACGTATACTGATTTCCCTCAAAAGCAAGACGTATATCGTGAAAGTTATGCCAAAGGGGGGAACACCTTCCAATTAACCCAACAACTTCATACCAGCATGTAGGTATCAAACCTAGGGCATTCATATTTAGTTTGCATGTTTAAACCCGAAACTCTGCCAAAATGTAAGGTCGGCATGCCGCCCAAAGTTT
This sequence comes from Sambucus nigra, assembly GCA_949130495.1. Lineage (NCBI taxonomy): Eukaryota > Viridiplantae > Streptophyta > Magnoliopsida > Dipsacales > Adoxaceae > Sambucus > Sambucus nigra. The sequence continues at coordinate 392,505,153 of OX422216.1, forward strand.
ACGCAATTTTTAAAATGGGACCCTGCCCACGAGCCTGGTAACAAGTTCAACCATAGTTTTTACATATTTTTCAAACCCAATTTTGTCCTGTCTCGGGTCTCGTCCGGCCTTTGTCTCTTTGCATTTAGGTAAACTTAATAAACATAATAATAATCATGCTGAGACCCATCTCTCATCTGTTTCTTCTTTCTTTTTCCAAAAATGTCCAAAAACATTTTTCCTCTTTATCAAAAATACCAAAAATATTTCCCTCCCTTCACCCAAAAAAAATGTTTTGTCCTCATCTTTTCCAAAAATGTTAAAAATATTCTTTCCTATTTTCCAAAAATAAATCCCATTTTTCTCCTTCTCAAGTCGATCGCATACCCTTGGTCTGGCTCCCTATTGGATTCTGTCTTCAGTCAAACCGCTTCGAAGCTTCGTCAGTCCCCTCACTTCCACCGAGTTCAGAATTCATCCACTTTCCATGGAGAACACAAATCAGAAGCCGAATGTGCAGTCAGATTTGTTGACGGTCCTAGCCCGACTTATTGCCAAGATAGACAACCTTCAAATTGAGGTTCATGAGATGCAACAAAATTGGGTCCCTGTTCTCGAAAAGCTCGAGGTCCTATTCCCTCGCGCCAAGGGTCCTCCTGTACTCGAGCCTATTTGGGTTCTCGAGGAATACCAACACACTCCACGTGCTCCTCCTTCTAATGGGTCACCTCCATCCCAGTTTCCTATACCGAATCTTACCCAACTAGGGGCTAACTTACCCCTGACCATTAATTCGAAGGAGGAATAATTGAACAAGGTCAAGGAGGACCTCAAGATATTGACGAAGAAATTCGACCAAGTCATACTCTCTATGAATGACATGGACTACACCCACATGTCTCCATATCCTAAAGTTAGGTTATCGAAAAAGTTCAAGATGCCCAACACCGCGAAGTTCGGGGGTAGTGGACCTCTAATTGTTCATCTCTGCAGTTATCATTGAGCCATGACTCTCCTAGGGGCACCGGAGAAATAATTGCCCGAATGTTCCAATAGACCTTAAAGGATAGTGCTCTCTGTTCGTTCTTATCTCTCAAATAGTTCATAATTCGCCGTTGGGAAGATGTTGCCCGCGACTTCATGTCACAGTACAAGTACAACGAAGAGTTAGAGGTTACGCGTTGTGATTTAGAGTTTCTCAAGCGGAATCCTGGGGAGTGGGTAAATAACTTCATAGCAAGGTGGAGAGAGAAAGCAGCCACCATGACCAACCGACCTTTCGAAGAGGAGCAAGTCAGCATTGTGAAGAAAAACTTCTTACCCCTTGTCTGAGAAACGATGGGAGGACAGTACTACCCTCATTTTTTATCCCTCCGATAAGTAGGAGTGAAAATCGAAGAATGCCTTGCCAAGACAAAAGTTGAACTGAAGAAAGTATCTGGACAATTCGCTCCCAAAAAGTTTGAAAAGCCAGTCAACACCACCATTTCAACCATCAATAACATCTCTTAGCCTTCCACTTCATGGGCACCAGAAATCCGCCCTAACCCATTTCGGAAGGAATACACCGAGCTTTATGATCCTTTCTCCAAAGTTTAGCAGGCCCTCTTGAGCCAAAACCTTATCAAACCATTGGTCCCTCATCCATTACCAAACCCACTTCCTAAAAATTTCAATCCAGATGCCCATTTTAACTTTCAACAAATTGCTGGCCATACCACCGACCAGTGCTTCCACCTTCGAAATGTGATCCAAGGCCTGATTGACCAGGGTTTCATCGTCCCACTAGCCAATCCTAAACCAAACACTACTCATAATCCCCTCCTGAATCATACAAATGCCATCTTCCTAGAAGAAAAACCATAATTTGACCCATCTACCCAAATCATACCAAGCAAGTCACCGATCATACCCATATACTCGCCAAATATGCCCATATTTTCTCCTACACCCTATCGGCTTTACCAATTAAGCTCTATCACTCCTTACCAGAGCATGCATTGTTGTTCGCACCTGTTCTGGAGGTAAAGATATGGAATTGACAGAAGTGTTAGATCAACTCCTAGAGTTTGGGCTGAAATTACCCCCAGATGACCGTTGACTGTCAGAGATTCAGTGTGTTATTCTTAGAAGCTCAAAAATAGGCCTGAGAGTCAGATAAGTGGGTGGTATCGATCGATTAAGTCATTTTAAATGATATAGTCTAGATTATGGTGGATTTATTATGATAGACCGGTAATATTTATAGTATATTCGAGTCACTTGATGCTCGAAAACTACAAGGGAAACTAGTGCCTTCGCTTTTACATCTCCCCGTCGGATGGGAGGACTTATACGAAGATTTCGTTGAAGTTGTGGAGTGCATTGACTTTTCATGGAAAGATAATATCGTTGCCACCGGGTGGGGGGAAGACTTCAATGATTCAGACAAGGTTAGTTAAATAATCAGCATATGTGGGATGATATCATTTGAGGAGCTGCTGGAGAAATCAACAAGGTGGTTGAACAACCCGAGATCTAGAAAGAAATAGGGTTTCTATTTTTTGCCTCTTCCGTGAACCATATGAACAGGTCAGGGAGGCATTACCAAAACCCAAGCCTACTACCATCAGCAAGCGATAAAGGAAAGGGTGTTGAGAATCTTCCTATGCCAGACATGACCCTCGAGAAGAGTAAGATCCTCGATCAATTAAAGAAAACCCAAGCTAACATCACTCTATGGGGACTTTTATGTCTTCCCAGCTATACCAAAATACCTTAATCAAGCTACTCACAGGACCCACAGTTCCTCCCTCAACCACGCCAGAAGAAGTAGTGAATCTAGTTTAATCCTTGACTTATACTAGAATGATCTCCTTCTCTAAAGAGAAATCACCATGATTGGTCCAAACCACAATTATGCGCTTAACATCTCTCTCAAAGTCATGGGAAAAATCGTCCCACTTTCACTTATCGACAATGGATCTGCTTTGAATGTCTGCCCGCTAAGGACCCCCAATTATTTGGGGCTGAAAGTAAGAGACCTTACTCTAACCTCTATCATAGTATGTGCCTACGATAATACCCACCGACAAGTAATGGGATCTATAAATCTTGTAATAGGAGCTGGCCCCAAAAATCTGATTTTTGAATTCCAATTCATCGATATCCCAGCCTGTTTCAATCTGTTGCTCAAACGACCGTGGCTCTATAGCATCAAGGGGTGTCTTCTTACCTTCATCAGAAACTGAAGTTCTTCTCTAATGGGCAGGTCCTCACCATCTTAGGTGACGACGATAATGTTGATAATGCATGCAGCAGCAATCCAGTACTAGAGATACAACACGGGACAAATGATATGCTTATGTCAGGTTTTTGGGTTGAACCACTTCTACTCCCAGCAGGGGATGATTTTAAAGATAGGTTTTTCCCAAAATATAACCCCCATGGCAACGTCAATGTAATCCAGATATTCAAGAACGTGCACTCTATGCTTGGACTGGGGCTAGGATGACAATAGCATGGGATACTTAAACCCATTGTGTTGAAGAAGGCATTTCCTCCCTGTGGCTTGGGCTATCAACCATCAGAAGAAGAACTTAGAATGATCCGTCAGCCTCAACTAAAGAGAATGATGGGAAGTGCCAATATTTTCTCGAGAGAGTCCTTGAACGGAAGATTCATCAGAGAATGTGAAGATTTCCCCTTCTACGGCTTTCCTGAACCATGGTACGATCATGTGGATAAGAAAATGAAACTCGGAATAGAGATATTTTTCCAAGACAGCTACTCATGGGCCGAAAGTTCCCAGCATCAAGTGCAACCACTCACTAAGAAGACCATAGTCGGTACCGAAGATTCTAAGGAAAGTGACCTCGAGGATTCTTTGAACTTGAAGACACTAGGGATAACACTCTACATGATCCACTCAGGGGCTACATCGTCGAATCCGTCCAGCCTGATCAAAGTTGCTGATGCACCTCTCCTCAACTAGCATGATACACTTGTGCCACCTGTTGATATTCAACCTAACCCTAGTGTTTATCCCTGTTCTTTTTCCCTAGTTATTCCTCCTTACTCTGATGTAATCAAGACCTCCTTTGATGAGGTTCTCAATGTTATTTTTCCTATCAATGAAATAAATAAAGATTTTGAGTATCTTGTTGTGGCTTACATTAATTGTATTGAATCTAATCAAAATCTTGATGATGATTTTGCAAATGAACAATTATTAACTGATCTAAATAAGGTTAATAATAAATAATATAATCACGTTCAATTTAATGAAGATGAAATTTTTATTATTAATCTCGGTTCTAGTAGCCAACTGTGCGAGATTAGGAAAGGGGCTACCCTTGACGGGCATGAGTGCACACAACTTGAGGAATTACTAAAGGAATTTATGGGTGTCTTCGCATGGTCCTATGATGACATGCCTGGTATCGACCCTAAGATAGCTTAGCGTGAGATTCCCACTCTCCCCGAATGTAAACCAGTCAAACAAAAACTGCAAAAGCTTCGCACCGAATGGTCACTCAAAGTTAAAGAAGAAGTGATCAAACAGTTGAATGTGGTTTTCATTTGTGTGATCGAATATCCCACATGTCTAGTCAATATCGTACCCGTGTCAAAATTAAGAGGGAAGGTTTACATGTGCATTGACTATCGAGACTTGACCAAGGCCTCTCCAAAGGATGATTACCCGCTACCCAATATCGACATTATTATGGACAACACGACCAGTCACGCTCTCAAGTCTTTCATTGATGGGTTTGCAGGATATAATCAGATCAAGATGCATTAAGATCATCAAGAGAAAATCACATTCACCACCCCTTGGGGAACCTTTTGTTACACCGTCATGCCATTCGGTCTAAAAATGCAGAGGCTACCAACCAGAGGGCTGCCATAACCATTTTACATGATCTAATACATAAGGAAGTCGAGGTCTATGTGGATGATATGATTATCAAGTCCAAGACTAGGGAAGGTCATGTTCCCACTCTTCGAAAGTTCTTCGAGCGACGGTGATGATATCAGATTCGGCTCAACCCCCAGAAATATGTCTTCGGCATTACAAAAGGAAAAATCTTGGTATTCATGGTTAGAGAGAAAGGGATAGAAGAAGATCCTTCCAAGATGAAAGCCATAGTCGAGATACCACCACCCCGGATAGAGAAGGAAATTCGAGGATTCCTTAGAAAGTTATAGTTTATCAGTCGATTCATCAGCCATCTGACTTCCATCTATGAGCCCATCTTCAAACTCCTTCGAAAGGATTAGACCAAAGTCTAGAATGAAGCTTGCCAAGAAGCCTTTGATCGAATAAAGCGATACACAACCCGACCTCTGATACTCATGTTATCGCAGCATAGTCTTTCACTACTCCTTTACCTAACCGTAACAGATACCGTAGCTAGGGCTTTACTATCCCAATACCTTGGAGAAACCCGTAAAGAGAGAGTTATCTACTATGCTAGTCGCAAGTTGGCTAGGTATGAAATTAACTTCAAAGCCTTGGAGAAAGCATGTATCGCCCTTGTCTGGGTTACCCAAAAGCTACGGCACAACATGCTCACCTTTCCTATCAAACTTGTATTCTGAATGGATTCTATCAAGTACTTATTGATAAACCTTCTTTTTCCAGCCGAATGAACCATTGGTTGATGCTTCTAGCCGAATTTAATATTGTAAATGTCACACATAAATCCATGAAAGGAAGAGCCATCTTTTATTACCTTGCTAACTACCCTATAGAAGAATCCGATGTCTAGATTTCCAAATTCCAGATGAGAATATCCTTTATACATACCAAGAAGATATTCTATGGCAAATGTTCTTTGATAACGCAACCAACAAGAAAGGGTATGGCATTGGGATACTCCTAATTTCCCCTGATGACTCTTACACTCCCATTGCCATCAAGTTAGATTTTCCTTTCACCAATAACATAACTGAATATGAGGCATGATGATGTTGTAAACAACACCACCAGATAAAGAGGTAGTAGATCTCAAACAAGCATAACAATGGCAGTAAATAACAACACAGATATCTAGAAGGAGATGAGGAGAAGAGGAGAAACACACCAATGTAAGTGGTTCGATAATTGCCTACGTCCACTGTGCAAGTGAGTGTAAGTACCACTATCAAAAGAGGGCTCTAATGGCCTTGGTAATACAGTCACTCCATTTTCTCTCTCTACTATAAATGTACCAGAGTTTGGCTAGGATTTGTAATTATTATTCCCTTTACAAGGTTAAGGATGACCTCTATATATAGGGTTTGGGGGGTGTAATGTACCCCCCAAGCATGCAGTGAGCATGTGCATGAGGATCGAACCAGTATGAGAATTACACCTGACTGATCTTATGTAGATAATGATGACCTCAATATTCCCTCATGTGAGGGGAAGGATTCGGTTATAACTGATTTGTCCACTTGTTTCGAACTTTACACGTGCTTATAAATGCTCGGCCCTGTGTCCTTGACTGATGTAACCTTGTCCTAGACAAGTATGAGGTTGGTGAAGTCCAATGGTGTTACATTGTCTTGTCAATATCCATGATGACCTCGGCTTGGAGGGCTGGCCGAGGTTAGGTATGAGGTAGCTATAATGTCAGCTGAGACAGATGATGATGTTGGCAGTTACTTGAGGCCACGAGATTTTGCTGACCTCGGCTAATGGCTAGTCGAGGTTGGTGTATGAGGGGCCGACCTTATAAAAGATGACCTTATTGATGGTTGTCATAGGCTTCTTATCAACTCGGCTGTAAGACTGGCTGAGGTTAGTCAATTTGAGTAAGAGGGTGCACTTTGGTCATATCAATCACCCCTAGCCCTTAGTATTCTATGTGAATAGACGATGGAGGGGTATATTTGTTAGGTTGAGGCTGAGTCTCTTTGGGTGCCAGTGTTTTCTTGATACATGTCACTTATTGAAGTGATAAACGTATTCCCCAAGGTGAGATTATTCTGACAGTTGTCTTTTGGGTTCCCTAGGGTAATGATGGGGGCATTGGGAATCACGCCCCATTATTGAGTAGGTTAAAAACCTCTTCTCTCTCCTCACTCTTTTTTCTTCCTATTTTCTCCCGCCTAAGCTTTTTGCAACTGCCCTTCTTTTCATGCCTTCCATTATTGCGCTATGATCAAAGGTTTTCTTCGCTTCCTAACCTCTTCTTCCCTCACTCGCGACTAGCCAGGTATTGTTTTCCACCTCTCTTTTCCATTTCCAGTCATTGTTTTGCATTTCTGAATTTCCAGCGAAGTTTTTCTTTTCCGACAAAGCTTTGCACCACTGCCAAGTGGTTATTAGGTTAGGCTTGTAGCGATTAGGTTATTTTGGGACTGTTGTAGGCTTCTCTGAGGTTGTTTTAGCCATAAACACCCCTTTTTTAGGTTTATCGGTGACCCTCCAGTCTTCATCTCCAGTGACCTAGTTCTTGAAGGTTCTTGACACTCTTGGCGAAAACCTTTCAGATTCCTAGTTTGATCTTTAGTTTGGGTTCTTTTAAGTTGTGTACATGTTTGTGGTTTGGGTCCTTCCTTTAAGTGTAGTGTCATCTCACTTATGCTCAGACCCTTGTACCAACTTATAGAAGAGTTCCCCTCTCTTCGTGAGAAGACCTTTGAGAAAATTAGGAAAATAAAGTTAGCCCAAGAAGAAGCTCGTAGGGCTGAGGCCTTTCCCCTCAGACCCATCTTTCTTCCACCCCTGAAGGTTATATACCCTGAGCCAGCCGATCCTACTGAGACTGCAGAGGTTCCTGAGGATCCTGCACCAATGTCTAAGTGTGAGTCATCTTCCTCATATCCCATGTAAACCTCTGAAGTAGGAGAATCTGTAGACTCTTCTCAAGAGGCTATGGACTATTCTCCTAGCCAGGGTTAGGTTCCTGAGGAAGCCGAGGTTTCAAGTCGTGCCTCGTCTTACCAAGGTGCTAGCACTTAGCATAGGTCTTTTGATGTTTAAATCTTAGGGACAAGGGTGGCACTTCCACCTCCCATTGATGCCATTCCCCTGTCGACTGCCAGTGGGGTCGAATTTTCTCAAAGGTTTCCTGGTGGTGCTCAAACACCTTCCTGGGATGATATTGCTAGGGATGGTGATGATGGTGAGGAGAGTGATATCGATACATCTAAGGCGACTGAATATAAGAGCGCCATCAGTGAGTACGACCTTCTTAATTTTAGGCACCTCTATTCCATAAATTCTTCCATCATCTATAGGAAACATCTGAGGGATGAGAGGGCCTTTGATTGCCGAGATGGAGAGATCTTTGTCTATGAGAAGATCTTCAAGTTGGGCTTTTATCTTCCTATTCACCCAACCATCAGAGCTATACTTTCCCATATAAATCTAGCCCTTTTCACAATTATCCCCTAATCCCTAGAGGGTTATGATTGGGGCCATCGTCCTTTGGAGGGTTGTCCATCACTAAGACCTTCCAGTTAGAGTTTTCACTGGTTGTTATGTTCCTTTATCTGCCAAAACCCATCCTAGATATTACCACTTCTTAGCTAAGAAATCAGAGAAGAAAATGATGTTTGTTACCCAAACTTTAAACCACAATTGGAAACCTCGGTACTTCTTTGTTTCCGGGGCATGGGAATTTAGTTCAGATGAGGCTTCTAGAACGTCGGTTCTAAGGACCCCTTTGAGATGGGGGAAGGTCTCCCTTGCTGCCAAAGCCGACCCTAGACTTAGCCAGGATAATTATAAAAGCATTGAAGACCTTCGCAGTCAGGGCGAGAAGGGTCGGCTTGTTAAATATGAACATCTGATGACCCCCTACTTCCTATCTCAGACAGGTTTAAGGGGTGGTCCCTTGGAAGAGCTTTGAAAGTCTTAATTTTTCCCTTATACCTCTTATGTTTTATATCTCTGACTGACTAACTCAGAGACTTGTCTTTTGCAGAGCGCCCAGCAGACATATTAGACGACCTTTGGGAAATGTCTGCTCCTGGTCTTATGAAGCTAATGGAGAAAAGGGGTAGCAAAAATGTACCCCCTCCTACCACCAAGAAGAACGTCGGCACCTCTAAGGTCAATGCTAATAAAAGAGGAAGACCACAGCTGACCCTAAGCATATGAGGCCAGGTAAGACTCAGTCCAGGGATCGTGCCATTATCATCTCTATAGACGATACCATGGTTGCTCATCTTGATCAGCTTAAAATCAGTAATACCTTGATCGGCCACAGTCTGAAGGCTGCCAATGTTATTGGTACAATAATGACTGAAGAGGATAAGCTTTTCTTACGCGCATTGGATGTCCTGTTATTGGCCGAGTTTTCTCTCCACAAGTCAATTCAGGTGCCAATTTTTGCTTATTTGATCATTTGCTCTTCACAAGTGTAACCTCAGCTTTTTAAAAATTATAGCTCATACATGTTTACATTTGACCTTCTTCTGCAGGGTGTCTTATCTTTCCATCGCTTTATTAATTGGACTCCGAAGAGGATTCCCCTTATAGAGAAAGGTCAGGAAGCTAAGAAGGTTCAGGCCTCTTTGAGTGCGGAGGTTGAATGTTTGAAGGGAGTTATCAATAGAGGGACAATGACATATCTAAGCCCAAGAAGGACCATGACGTAGCTCTGAAGGCCAAGGATGATGCCCTTCAGTCTAAGGTTGATGCTGCAGTCAAGGCTACTTTGGAAGATGATGCTGAAAAAACCATCGAAGATTACAATATCTCAGATGGATTTGTCAGCTTTGGTTTTGAATACCTTAAAAGAGGTACAAGGCGACTGAAAAATGTGCAGCCACGAAGGATAGCGAGTCTGGTGTCTTTCATGCATCAGACTTTGTGGGTCTCGACTTTGGAGACCCTCGGTTCATTCAGGCCTTGTAAGAAGTTGAAGAGGTCGATACTGCCCCAGTCGAGACTGCTCCTCTCGAGGTCACTGAGACAGAAGACTTCACTCACCTTAATAATGGTGGTGAATGTTGGCCATGACCAGACAACTATAGCTGCAGAGATATATGACCTTTTCTTGTGAAGCTTTTCGTTATAATTTTATAACTCTTATTTTTGTGAACTTCTGATGGCTCCTTGATACTGGCTGATTTGTAACTCTGAATCTTTTTAATGATAATCATTAGTCCAATCTTCTTCAGATTCTATTGCTTCATACGATGTTTTGCTTGAAATGTCTTACCTCTTAAATTGTCACCAAACTAATGATGTTTAAGGTCTGGGGTCACTATATTATGATGTTTACCCTCATGAGTTTTCACCAAATAATGATGTTTAAGGTCTTAGGTCGCCATATTATGATGTTTTCCTCTTGAATTTTCACCAAACTAATGATGTTTAAGGTCTGAGGTCACCATATTATGATGTTTCACCTCATAAATTTTCACCAAATAATGATGTTTAAGGTCTAAGGTCACCATATTATGATGTTACCCTCAGAAATTTTCACCAAATAATGATGTTTAAGGTCTAAGGTCACCATATTATGATGTTTTCCTCTAGAATTTTCACCAAACTAATGATGTTTAAGGTCTGAGGCTACCATATTATGATATTTACCCTCATAAATTTTCACCAAATAATGATGTTTAAGGTATGAGGTCACCATATTATGATGTTTTCCTCTTTAATTTTTACCAAACTAATGATGTTTAAGATCTGAGGTCGTCATATTATGATGTTTCACCTCATAAATTTTCACCAAATAATGATATTTAAGGTCTGAGGTCATCATATTATGATGTTTACCCTCATAAATTTTTGCCAAATAATGATGTTTAGGGTCTGAGGTCACCATATTATGATGTTTTCCTCTTGAATTTTCACCAAACTAATGATGGTTAAGGTCTGAGGTCACCATATTATGATGTTTCACCTCATAAATTTTCATCAAATAATGATGTTCAAGCACAATGTAATAGTGTTAGCACAACATTGCTATCTTTTCATTAACATCTTTCGTATAGACTGGTACATGCATTACAAAGAGAAAGGACTATAACATCATAAATAATATTTCTTCAAGTGATTGGCATTCCAAGGATTGGAGAAAGGTTCTCCTTCAAGATTTTATATCCTGTAGGTACCAGGCACAACCTCATCAACTACCCTATAAGGACCATGCCAATTTGGATAGATTCTATTTGCCTTTTGCCACGTATTCCTTAGGATTAGGTCTCCCACAGCTATAGGGCTTGATTTCACCCTTTGATTATAGAATCTCGCAATTCTCTGCTGATAGGCCGCCTGTCTTATCTCTGCATCTTCTCTTCTTTCCTTGATCAAATCAAGATCAAGTATTCTCTCTTTACCATTCCTTTGAGGGTCATAGGTCTGAACTCTATGAGTGTGAAGTCCTACCTCTGTAGGGATGATAGCCTCTGAGCCATGAGCTAACATAAATAGAGTCTCTCCTATTAGTGTCCTTATTGTCGTCCTGTAGGCCCAAAGCATAGCATATACCTCCTCTATCCATCTTCCTTCGGCCTCTTCCAACCTTTTTTTTATCCCATTAAGGATTGTTCTATTTGTGACCTCGGTCTGACTATTTGCCTGGGGTAGGCCGGGAGAATAGAAAAACTACTTGATCCCTACTCTTTCGTATTATTTTTCTAAGGAAACATTCTTGAACTGGGTCCCATTGTGTGAGATGAGGGTGTTTGGAAGATATAACCTGCATATGATGTTCTTCCAGATGAACTGGAAGGTCTTCTGCTCGGTGATTGTGATCATTGGCTCATCCTCCACCCATTTGGAGAAATAATCAATTGCCACTATTAAGAACCGATAGTTGTTTACAGCTCTTGGTAGGGGTCCTACCAAGTCAATGCCTCATATTGCAAATGTCCAAGGTGAGATGATAGAAGTAAGAGGTTGGTGTAGACGATGAGAGATGGTGGAGAATCTCTGACATTTATCACACTTCTTCACATACGCAACTGCATCTTTGGCCAAGGTCGGCCACCAGTACCCCTGAGTGATTATCCTCTTACCTAATGGCCTTCCTCTTATGTAACTTGAATAAGATCCCTCATGAACATCATGCAAGATATGTGGAACCTCTGAAGGGTGGACACATATGAGGATAGGGAGTAGGAACCCCTTTTTATACAAGATATCCCATATAATTGAGAATTTGCCAGCTCTGAACCTCAGCTTTCTCCTTTTTAACTTCGATTCTGGAAGCTCTCCCTATCTGATGTATCTGATAAGAGGATCCATCCATGAGGCTCCCATACTCAAATTTAGGTAAGGTCTGGCAACCTCTTCATCTTCGATGTTCAGCTTGAGCAAAATCTCAACTGGTATTGTTCTTCTTATGCTTGTCCTTATTGCTGAGGTCAACCTCGCGAGTGCATCTTCTTGGCTATTATCTAGCCAAGGTATCCTCTTCATCTTTACTTCCTTGAAGCTTTCTAGCATCATTCTCACCCTCTTCAGGTATTTGGCCATCTTTTTATCTTTGGCCTCATACAGCCCCAGGATCTGGATGATAACCATCCTTGAGTCACTGTGGACTAGGAGTTGGCCGACACTAAGGGCTTTTGCCAAAGAGAGGCCTGCTATTAATGCCTCATACTCTGACTCATTATTTGAAGCTTTAAAGTTGAACCTCAATTCATATTCAATATCTGTACCATCTGGTGTTGACACTATCAGCCCTGCTCCACTTCCATTTTCACAGGATGACCCATCAACAAAGAGGTCCCAAACAGCTTCATTTGAAGAGAAATCTGCCTCTGATAAGGTCTCTTACTTGAAGAGGTACTTGTCGTCCTTATTCTCAACTATTATTTTTCTGGCTTTGCTTGACTCAACCTCGCTCGGATCTTGGAAGACATTTCTATTTCGTTCATCTGCAGCCTTTTAACTAATCTCAACCTCGGCCTCTTCCCAGGTAACCTCGGCTACAAAGTCTACGAGTGCCTGCCCTTTGATGGCAACCCTGGGTTGATAAATAATGTCATATTCCCCCAACTTGGTGGCCCAAGTCATTAGCCTGCCTGACTTCTCAAGCTTATGGAGGACCCGTCTGAGTGGGGAATCAGTGAGGATGACCATGGAGTGGGCTTGGAAGTATGGCTTCATTTTCCTAGAAGCATGTATCAAAGCATAGGCTAATTTTTCAATTCGAGGGTACTTCTGTTCAGACCCTTGAAGATCTTTACTATTGAAGTACACTGGCCTCTGCACTCCATTGTCTTCTCTTACTATTGCAGCACTAACGGCTGACTCTGAGATAGGTAGATATACGTATAGCTTCTCACCCAGAATTGGCCGAGATAGGAGCAGGGAAGATCCAAGGTAGGACTTGAGCTCCTTAAAATCTTTGTCACATTCCTCATCCCATTTGAATGACTTTCTAAGCACTTCAAAAAAAGGAAGACACTTGTCTGTAGCTCTTGAGACGAACCTATTAAGTGCAAAAACTCTTCCAATTAACCTCTGAACATCTTTGATAGTTTTGGGTGTCTTCATTTCTAATAAAGCCTTAATTTCCTTAGGGTTAGCCTATATTCCCCTTTGGTTGACAATGAAGCCCAAAAACTTTCCTGCTCCCACCCCGAAGACATATTTGGCCGGGTTGAGCTTCATTATATATTCGTCCATGGTGTCAAAAGTTTTTTCAAGGTCGGCCACATGAGTGTCGACCTTCAGGCTCTTCGTCAGCATGTCGTCCACATATACTTCCATGGACTTGCCTATTTAATCCTCGAACATCTTATTTACAAGATGTTGGTAAGTAACCCCTACGTTCTTCATCCCAAAGGGCATGACCTTGTAGCAATAGGTCCCCTTGTCTGTGATGAATGTTGTCTTCTATGAGTCTTTCGAGTTCATGAAGATCTGATTATACTCGGAGTATGCATCCATGAAGCTCATGAGCTCATGTCCTGCTGTGGAATCCACCATCTGATCCATACGTGGCAGGGGAAACTATCTTTTGGGAAAGACTTGTTTAAATCAGTGAAATCTACGCACATCCTCCATTTCTCGTTAGATTTTGGCACAATGACAGCATTAGATAACCACTCAGGGTACATGATGTCTCTGATGAACTTAGCCTCTTCAAGCTTTCTAACCTCTTCTCTGATGACATCATACTTCTCCCTTGAGTACACTCTTTTTCTCTGTTTGATGGGCTTGGTGTCTTCTACAACATTGAGTTTATGGCACATAATCTCAGGATCAATACCTGGCATGTCTACATGGCTCCATGCAAAGATACTATATTTATTCCTTAACAGTTTTACCAATTCCTCCTTGATCTCGGGTCTTAGGGCTTTTCCTATTTGGATGGTTTTTTCTTGCTCGTCCTTATTGAGGACTATGGATTCTACCTCCTCTGCAACCTCTCCCTTTTTTATCTTTGTTTTATCTCTAGGATCAAGTGTGTCGATGTTGTACGTGGTTATTACCCTCTTATGAGCCTCTCTCTCTTTCGCAGAGTTTAAGTAGAATTCACGTGCCGATGTTTTGTCACCTTGCACTTCCCCTACTCCATATAGAGTAAGGGTTTTTTGTGCATTTGATGGACTGTTGAAGGCACGGCCTTAAATTCCTTGAGGGCTACTCGTCCTATGATGAGGTTATAAGCTGAGAAGACGTTTTCATCCATTACAAAGAAATTGATTTTTTTGTCAACCTGTTAGGCCATTCATCTCCCATTCTAACATCCATCTCATATATTCCCATTGGATGAACCTTTTCACCATTGAAGCCAATCAAGGGATGATGATAAGGGACAAGCCTAGCTCTACTGAGGCCTAGGATCTTAAAACAGGGCCAAAACATAACGTCTGTTGAACTACCCCCAACAACGAGGATCCTCTGAACTTCACACCCATGAACCCTTGTGGTGATTACCAGAGGGTCATCCTTGGGAGCTAAGATACCTTTGAAATCAAGTCATGAGAAGCCAATGATGAGGGTGTTCATATCTACATTCTTTCTCTTCTTGTGTTCAACCTCTACAGAGGCCAAGTTCACAACCTCGGCTTTAGTCACTACCTTAACCTCTGCCACACGAGCCTTGCGATCAGCTACCTCTGATCCACCTCCTACTAGTCCCCCATAGATAGTGTTCACACCGAAAGAGATCATACCAAGTCTCTTCACTGGAGCATTATCATCTTTTGGTGGGAGGTCAGAGTCATCGTCATCATCATCTAAGTCATTAGCTCTTCTAGCAGGGACATCTTCCCGACATTAATCATTTCTTTTATTTTGGGGGTCATCTCTTCCCCTTTAGAAACTCAACCATCCACATAATTTTTTAGATTTCCCGACTTTAACATCTTCTCAATCTCGTCCTTCAAGGCAAAGCACTTGTCAGTTAGATGGTCGTGATCCTGATGGAGCTCGCACTATAGATTCTTATTTCTCTTGTGTGGAGGAGCTTTTAGCTTCTCTGGAAATCTCAGGGATCTATCCTTCTTTATTTCATTGAGGATATGTGCGCAGCTCACATTTAAAGGAGTGTAGTGTGCAAACTTGCCGTCTGCAGTTCTCTTCTTTCCATCCTTCTTCCTTTGAAACTTCCCACTACTACTTCCATTCTCATCCTCATATTTTGCAGCCATTGCTTCTTCTGCATTCATAACCTTTCCACTTGTTGTTAACAGTTCATCCATAGATTTTGGAGGGTCTTCAGCAAGCTTCCAAAGTAGCTTTCCCTTCTGAATTTGGTAGGGGTTGGGAAGTTGATAATCCTTGCCACAAATGGTGAGCCCTCTGAGTACCCCTTATATAATGGGTCTCGACTTTTTAAGAGGTTCTCTATCTTCTCTTCCAACCTCTGAATAGAGTCATTCCATGGTTTGGCAACGTTGGCTTGGCCGAGGTTGTCTCCAGCCACTTCTAAAGGGTGAACTGAGGGATCCCTGGCTGACATGTGACGTTGGTTGTTGACTTCTTCCTGACCACAGTCTCGGCCATATTGGGGTAGACCATGGTGAGGCCGATGCTCACCACATTCACTTTGCGAGCCAGCCATGCTTCTTGACCTGGATAGCCTCTGCCTCAAATCATTAACTAGGTCGATCCTTTCAAAGGCTGACCCTCTACTTAAGCGATCAAAATCCAACCCTATTTGCTGTGCATCACCATCTCGTCTTTCACACTGACCTCGGTCATACTGTATAGGACGTACAGTGTTGTTTGAGGCCTCATACGGCTCCCAACCGTCTGCAGGGGCATCTTCTGCCTCAATATCATCATACCTATCCTCAGGGCAAGGGTTTCCTTACCTCCCAAGGCGTAAATGCCTAGGGTCAGCAACATCCCTCCTCTATTGAGGAGTATATTGGTCCTTCTGTGGTGCCTGGGTGGTTCCCTGGCCTCATGTTGTGGTTGAGCAGCCACCGGAGTAATCATCTCCGGTAATACCCCAGGTGGTATCATTATGTTTTGGATGAGCTTCAAAAATTGCTCATGCATCACTTGCTGAGTTGTAGCCAAGGACTTCAAGGTTACTGCCACCTTAGCCATGTCGAATTGGGGTAGTGCCTAGCTAGAATTGGGTCCCCAACACCAGATGGTGGAGGAGGTGGTGGTAACTCCGGTGACATATTCTTAAGCTTTTAATCAGAGAATTATAGAGCTTGGAAACCTTAACGGACCTCTTTCAATAGTGAAACAGCTTCACGCGAAGGGTGAGGACTGGTTCACCACCAAAGTCTCCAGTGAGGTTAATTAGCAAAAGAGGAAGAGATGAATCTTATCATTCTGAGACGGCGCCAAAATGATGATGTTGTAAATAGCACCACCAGATAAAGAGGTAATAGATCTCAAACAGACATAACAATGGAAGTAAATAACAACACAGACATGTAGAAGGAGATGAGGAAAAGAGGAGAAACACACCAATATAAGTGGTTCGGTAATTGCCTACGTCCACTGTGCACGTGAGTGTAAGTATCACTATGAGAAGAGGGCTCTAATGGCCTTGGCAATACAATCACTCCATCTTCTCTCTCTATTGTAAATGCACCAGAGTTTGGCTAGGGTTTGTAATTATTATTCCCTTTATAAGGTTGAAGATGACCTCTATATATAGTGTTTGGGGGGTGTAATGTACCCCCCAAGCATGAAATGACCATGTGCATGAGGATCGAACCAGTATGAGAATTACACCTGGATGATCTTATATAGATAATGATGACCTCAATATTCCCTCACGTGAGGGGAATTATTCAGTTATAACTGATTTGTCCATGTGTTTTGAACTTTACATATGCTTTTAAATGCTCAGCCCTGTATCCTTGACTGATGTAACCTCGGACTGGATGAGTACGAGGTTGGTGAAGTCCGATAGTGTTACTTTGTCTTGTTAATATCCATGATGACCTCGGCTTGGAGGGTCGTCTGAGGTTAGGTATGAGGTAGCAGTAACGTCAGCTGAGACAGATGATGATGTTGGCAGTTACTTGAGCCCACGAGACTCTGCTAACCTCGACTGATGGACAGCCGAGGTTGGTGTATGAGGGGATGACCTTATAAAAGACGACCTTCCTGATGGTTGTCATAGGCTTCTTGTCAACTCGGTTGTGAGACTGGTCGTGGTTAGTCATTTTGAGTAAGAGGGTGCACTTTTGGCATATCAAGGCATGCACGTTAGGCCTCAAAGTTGCCCTTAAGAAAAGAATTTGATACCTTAATGTCTATGGGGATTTAGCCCTCATCATCGGTCAAGTACTTAGAAGATGGAAAGTCAAGGGCGAGAAATTCTTACCCTTCCATACCCACTTAGAAGAGATAGATTCCCAATTCTAAGAAATTACCTTCCATTACTTGCCCCGAGTAAAGAACAACCCAGTTGATGCCCTTGCTACCTTAACATCTATGATCGACATACCCGAAGGAATAACCATGTCCCCTTTCCTTATACAAAAGTAAGATAAACCAACCCACTACTACCACATCGAGCTCATCATAGAAGAAGACCCCAAGATAGCCAACTACTGGTACTATAATATTTATTGCCTCCTCAAGCATGGAAAGTACCCCCGGGATTCTGACAAGAAAGACCGAGCAACCCTCTATAGATTGGTTGTCCAGTATATTATCAGTGATAAAGCACTGTTCAAGAGAAACTTCAATGGAACTCATTTGCACTGCATCACATGGGCTGACATTATAGAGATTATGCAGAAAATCTGCGATGGAGAATGCGAACCCCACATGAACGGCCATATGCTCGCCAAAAAAATCATCCGACAAGGTTACTACTCGACTACCATGGTTCAGGATTACACAGCCTACATTCGAAGATGCCTCAAATGCCAATAGTTTTCCAACCTATAACACTTGCCTTCACAGTAATTATACAATATGACTTATCACTATCCTTTCTCCACATGGGGCATTGACATCGTGGGGAAGGTTACACCCAAAACATCCAATGGGCAGGAATTTATTCTGGCTTCCATTGATTACTTCACCAAATGGGTTGAAGTCGAATCACATGCAGTGTTGAATGCCAAGAAAGTGGCCAAGTTCATTTGAAGGAATATCATCTGCCGATATGGGGTCCCGTACGAGCTGGTATCAGACAACGGGTTACACTTCAGGGCAGAAGTTACAAAGGTGGCCGATGAGTATGGGATCAAGAGACACAAATCCTCTTCATACCGACCTCAAACCAATGGAGCTGTAGAAGCTGCCAATAAGAACCTCAAAGCCATCATCAGCAAGATGACTTGGAGTTGTCAAGATTGGGCCGAATGAATCACTTATGACCTTTGGGGCTACATCACTTCAGTTCGAACCTCTACTGGGGCTAACCCGTACTCTCTAGTGTATGGCATGGAAGCAGTCCTACCCATATAGCTAGAAATCCCTTAACTACGCCTCATGTTAGAAAGCAAGGTGAGCGAGGAAGACTGGCATCAAAGCCATCACAACGAGCTATCACTCTTGGACAAAAGGATGCTAAAGGCCCTATATCATATACAAGGATACCATCATTGTATAGCGCGATCATTCAATAAGAAAGTCAAGGAGTGCGGTGTCTAATAAGGGGACTTTGCCCTCAAAGAAATTATAGAGCCCATCTGGGACCCCAGAGGGAAATTCAAGCCCAATTGGAGAGGCCCTTACATTGTGAAGAAAATCCTGTTCGACGGTGCTGATATGCTCACCGACCTTGCTGGAGAAGAAATGGCACATCCAATCAACCTGGACCGTCTCAAGTAATTCTATCCCTAGTCCGAAATCTCGACGCACTATGACTCTTCTTATCTCCCTTCTATTCTAAAAAAATCTTCATTTACCTCTACTCAAAACTATATGGGGCCTGATCCTCTAAAAAAATCTTTTTGCTTGTAAAAAAATGAATTTTAGAAAATTTTCAAAAAACCTTCAGAGGTACTTAGGCAGCTCATCCATTTTACATGAGCACGACCCCCTGCTTTTTCATAAAATGCTATTCTTTACTTATCCCCTAGAACGACAGTTCATTTTAACATATACATGAACAAAAGAATTATATATGCCTTAGCAATTGGTATAGATAATTCAAATCCAAAATTCATCAAGAGGAACAACTAGATGTTCAAAAACTCCTTTACTTCATTATTCAAAATTTCGATACGATTACATCAACATAGGCAGTCAAACAACTTCCCTTGTCAGCCTACTCATACCTTCCTAAAACCAAAATAAAAGCAGGTCCCATTACTCTTAAAAATAACCCTCAAATTATTCCCAAACACAGAACCACACCCATTACAGAGGATTCACATATCCTACCCGTAGATTCCAGAGGAACCATCCACATCATCACCCATATCCTGGGGTCCCCAAACTTCCTCTGCCTGAATGGAGTGTCGTAGAATATCCATAGAGTGATAAGCCCAGAATAGCTTGGGGAAAACTACAACACCTCCCTCCATGGTGTTGTATACAATAAACCACCTTTATCCGGTATCCACATCTAGTATCTTGGCCACTACCTTTTTGCACAACCACTTCATATAGTCCCTTGAGACATGTCAGACCTGCCCAGCAAACTTTGAAGGATGAGATAATGGTCGGAGATTCTCCCATAAAGAGCCAAGCTGCATGCGCACACGCTCTGTCACATCTTCCACAGGAAAGAAGTCCATTGTCCGCAGTGGCACAATTTATGCCCAACCAAATTGGCACAGTAGCCACCAGGGAAATTAGAAAGAGGTCTGCCGGAGGCCTACTAATCGAACATACTGGTATTCTCCGAGTTCCATAATGGGAAATAGCTCCCCCCACCAAGGCACTAACCAAAACAAGCCTCGAGCCCCGTGCTCCAAGAACCAATTTTCCCAACTCTTGATGTCCAGGCATACATTGATAAAATAGCGTGAGAAGAAGTTTGGCACTGCCAGCAAAGGATACTAAGGTGGTACCGCCATACAGAACCTCTCTGACAGCCACATGAACATCATTACAGGGCTACCCCTCAGAAAGTCGAAACGTCCTTCCCACCAGGCATCCAGACCATTCAAAGTCTCCGCCAGTATCACCATAGTAGGATTGCGATGATACGACATCCAAGAAAAAATAGTTACAATTTGGGGGTCCACCAGTACTTCCCCAGCTACCAACAGCAGTTTTGAAACCAGGCGCAGAATAATGGCCCCAGTGTGACCAGCATCGTCGACATCCTGCAAATGCACAGAATACAGCACTACAAGAAGAGAAATCATCCCTCCTGTGACCAACAACCTGGTTGCTGAAGGTGAAATGCAGAGAAGTCTCGCCAATAGCTCCTAAGGGGATCGGGAAAACTCAGGCATAGCCGCTGTAATGTTGGGATTTATCCCCAACATGGCAGAGAACTATTCATAAGTCAGACAGACTTCTACCAGCCCGAAGAGAAAGACATGGTCTTCGGGGTGCCAAAACTCAACTGCCTCCATCAGCATATTCCACTCTATGGGTCGGTTGCACCACAAAGATAATCGTCTCGTATTGAAAGCGTCGTAGTCAAACGTCGTAGGAACACATTGCTTCCAAGATTTTGAGGTAGTTCGCAAACTCAACACTACCAGGGAGATCCATATCACAAAATAAAAAGATAGTGAGCAAAAAAAACGTAAAGGAGAAGGAATGTGGAAGTGTGAATGAAAAGCTCCATCCACACCCCTATTTATACTAGAAAACTCTCAAACCAAGATAAGGAACCCTACCGAAATCAGAGGAAAGATTACCCCACCAAGTGCTAAACAATTAAAGAAAGTGCAATGAAAGCCTTGGATTGATTGGACTGGACTGACATGACGATAGGCAGGACAGGGGTCATTCCGATCGGCAAACCCCTATTTTTGGGAAAATCCCCTTTTTCTTTTTTTGTTTAAACCAAAAAACTCAATAAAAATAATTTTTATTCTAAGGGAATTTTGAATTTTCTTTTTTACTTATCCCATTTTAAATAAAATCTTTCTCCAATCATTTTTAATTCTTTTCACGATCTCAGTAGCAAAGTAAAAAGGGCATGTGAATTTGTTACTAAAAGACAAAAAATTAACAAAGAATTCATTCCATTTGCATAGATATTTGCTATGATGCATTGATTTTGTAGGAAATACAACTAAACTCAGCCCGAACCCACCTACTTTCTCTCTCTTACCCACTCACATACTTTATCTCTCTTCTTTCTCTCTCTTCTCCTTCCTCTCTCTCTAAGAAACTCCTTCCCTACAGTGAGCTCTCTTCCCTCTATGACGAGACGACATGCCACCACTTCCCGATCCAGACCCTTCCTCAGATGAGGCAGATGACACCAAATAAGACGGAACTGTAATCTCATCCCGAATGTGGGCAGTCATTGAGGATATCCAATCCCTAATGTCCCTCACTCGAGTGGTGGAGACCCGAATATGCTGCAAAAGAAAACAAAAAAGAGCAAATCAATCAGTCTGAGGCAAAGGAAGAAATCAAGAAATCAAAAGACAAAGAGACAAGAAGTATACCTCAGGTCGAAGGACCTCCTCTATCAAGCCCAACTCCTACGGGTCCATTGCATTAAGATGGTGCAGCATACGCACTGATCCTCCATCAACCCGTCTGATGTTGTAACCAGGCAAGAATAGCCGTACAAAGGGAGCCTTCGAAGTCATCACCATCGCTGATGTCATCGCACCGCCTGCACTGTGGGACGACCCCACATGCCGACTCAAATATGCACGGGGAAGAGGCATCACGTCATATATGTTAGGTGGCATCAACTAGATCAACACAAATTCTATATAGTCATACATCATCGTCGTGTCGGTATATGATGAGTAAGGCTCACCCATCATCACCACTACCCACGCATCATCCGACATCTCCCGCACTCGCCTCATATATACGGTGGGCTTCCCCGATGGCATCGCAACCTCACCTCCATAATCTATCGGACTACTCTCTCCACTAGGTACCAAGATTAACCAAACTCATGCGCCAGTAAACGCTTCATCTGTGCATGTCCCCGAGTCAACCTCGTATGCTGGATAGCCACCCCCCAGGGATAGAAGGTCACTTGCAAATTCCCTAGCAAGAGAATAAAGATCAACATCAATAAAAGATCATCAAGGGAAAGAAAGTCTTAAGAAAAAAAAGGAGGACTTACCAGCTCACTCGTCAGGCCATTCAAGACCTGACCCACCGTCTCCAGAGTAAGGGACTTCTTCGACTATCGATTGGACTTCCACTACTGGTACATCCGACAGAAGCCCCCAACAGACTCATCCTTTAAATTTATTAATTTTGTGTTAAACCCAATCACCTCATAGAACCCACGTCTGCAAAAGGTCAGCAATTAAGAAATCAAGAATAAAACACATAAAGAAAAATGCGAATGCATAAAAGAAAATATGAAAAATGAAGAATACCACAAGAAGATGTGTGGCTCCAGTAAAAGTTTATCGGTAGCACAGGCTGAATGCATCAAGTGGATAATAAAGGGCCATCAAGGTCAGGTTCCCCCAGTCATAAAGACGGATGTTCGAAAACACCCTCAAGAATGGAAAAATCACAAGTGGACAACGTCGCCACTAGGAAACACCCCAACACTTGCAAAATAAACAGATGAGCCATCTATCGCACTTGTCTCCCATCACTCTCATCAATCCTCCTCTTCATCAATAACTCTATCGAAAGAGACAAGCGAAAAGAATCCCCAAAGACTACCCTCTCCACATCACCCAATGCCGGCGTCACCCACAGAGTCCTATCCACCTCAATCTACACCCCCTTGCAATCCAGCCCAGTAGCTGTTGCACGTCTATGGGAGTCACCGTCATCTCTCCAAAGCCAAAATGAAAGGTGTGGGTGTTGTCCCACCACCTCTCCCCCAGAGCACAAAGAACAGATGAAGAATGGGGCATCTCATTCAGAGCAGACGCCAGTCTCCCAAAACCTGTTGAGGATACCATCCAATGCACCATAAATGAAAGGTTCTCCCAAACATCATTAACCCCCGTCGTCCCTCGGGCACGCATAGTCAATATAGAAACATCAGGCTGTCAAAAGCAAAAAGAAAAAACCTTTGTCAAGTTCAAGAAATAAAGAAATCTTGCCAAGAAAAAAATAAGAGAATACCAAAAATCCTCAAGACTTACATAGCCTCCAGGGTTCACCACCCTAGAAGAGAGATAATGCAAAGGCTCGCACAAGAGATTCTAATCATCCGCCACTATCTTGAATGAGTCAAAAGAGTTTTCGCTGCCCAAAGCAAGGGGCACCCTAGCCCTTCATTCCAAGCATGCCCAATCGTTAGCATCAAGCCACGCCATGTGTGTTGCGCTACTTGAGAACTAAGCCATTTTTGAATTTCAAACGTTAGAACGATTCGTAGAAGGTAATTACAGAAGAAGGAAAGTCAGAAAGCTATGAAAAATGAGGAGAACCCGCCTCTTTTGTAGGAGGCTAAAGGGCATGTCGATCGGCATCTCCCAGCCACCCATCGATCGGCATTGTCCCTCCAGCTGCTCGAGGTACCCTAAAAAATTGTGCCACTATCGTTTGGCACCCTTCTAAACATGCCGGTCGGCATCCACTTCACAAAAAAAATTCCCAAAAAATGCTAGAAAATCCCAATAAACTCCCAAATTTGTCAATTATTCCCCTGGTAGAACTCTTATCTCTCCAGCGAAATTCTCGAAATCAATTTCATGTCTCCCCAGCAATGTCTCTAAAGGACACCTCAAATTCCCCAACTGAGAAACGTCCGACCCTAGGATCATTCCTTCTTCCCCAACAGAACCTAAAATCAAATGCTTTCCCAAATCCCTAGCAGAACTATAAAATGCATATCCCCGTGGAGTCTCTAAATTTCCCCAAGAAAACTTGAGCCTACAAAATTGGCTTTGACCCTCAGAATTGGTCACCCCTACCTTAAGCCCTCATAATTAGCTTTGATCCTCGAAATTGGTCATCCCTACCTTAAGTCCTCAGAATTAGCTTTGTCCCTCAGAATTGGCTTTGATCCTCATAATTGATCGCTTCTACTTAAGCCCTCAGAATTTTCTTCGACCCTCATAATTGGTCGCTTCTACAAAATCCCTAAGAATTAGCTTCGACACTTAGAATTGGCCTCTTCTACTTAATCCCTCAAAATTGACGTCAACCTTCAGAATTGGTTATTTATACTTAAGCCGTTAAAATTGTCTTCGACCCTCAGAATTGGCTTCGACCCACAGAATTGGTCGCTTCTACTTCAGCCCTCCGAATTGGCTTTGACCCTCGAAATTGGTCATCTCTATCTTAAGTCCTCGGAATTGACTTCGACCCGTAGAATTAGTCGCTTTTACTTAAGCCCTCAAAATTGGCTTCAACCTGTAGAATTGGTTGCCTCCTATTAAGCCTTTAGAATTGGCTTCGACCCTCAGAATTGGTCATCTCTTAAGCTCGCAGAATTGGCTTTGACCCATAAAATTTGTTGCTATAACTTAGGTCCTTAAAATTGACCCCAACCCACGGAATTGGTCACTCCTTACCTTTGACCTCAATCATCACCTCCTCTTAGATCCTCAGAATCGACCTCGACCATCTAAACCGGTCATCTGCATCCCTTAGGTCCGCAGAGTCGACCTCTTTCCAAAAGCATCATCTGGTGTCTATTCAATGAATTTCACTTATTCCAAGCTCACCCATGGAGGGGATCTGTAGACACCACATTCTAATACCCCCTAAGTTTCCCCTTAGCTCCCTAGCACCTCTTCATTTCACTACAAACCCTAGATCGCACTCCGAGTATCGATCTAGAGGCCATCGGGCGCTACCGGGCCTCGATTTGATTCCAATCAACTCTATCGCCAGAGAAAAAGCTTTTTGGATCTTTAAAATTCACTAAAACCCCTTTTTAACGGTCTGCCCCATGCTTAAAACGGCATAACCATTCGGACGAACAATCAGTTTTCCCCTGAAAATCAATCTGAAGGCCATCGAGCGTTCCTGGACTCCGTTTGAACTAAGTCAATTCTTCATCTTGAACGAGACTAAATGAATCTCTGAAGGGCACTAAATACCCATTCTAACGATCAACCTCGTGCGCGATTCTGACTTACGGTGTGGACGAACGATCTGTTTTACTCCAATAGGTCACTGGGCACTTACAGGCCTGGGTTTACCAAAGTTAACTTTTCGAACCAAGTGAAACTCTTTGGAATATCAAATTACATCTCCTAAACTTTCCAATGATCCACCCCGTGCCCAATTTTGACTTACCATACGGACAAACGATCCATTTTCGTCCAACGATCTCCCGTCCAAAGGACCAACGTGCACTTCCGAGCCACATTTGACCTAAAGTCAACTCCCGAATCCAGGAGAGATCTATAGTTATCTTAAAGGTCTCTGAATTACCTTTCCAATGATATGCCCCGTGCACGATTCTGATCAACGGAATATATTCTACGATCATTTTTCTAGGAAAATTTGCATGAGACTGCCAATTCGTCGGTCCCAGACCCTGCCTATCGGTAGTGTGTCTAGGGTCACCTGTCGATACACAGGACTAGGGTTTTACCGATCATTAACCCCCTGGCCCTATAAAAGGAGGGCATAACCTCACTACTAAGAAGACCAAGACCTCAGATCCATCAGCATCAGTGATCTTAGCAATATTTTCTTGAAATCAGCGAAGTTCCTCCAGGTGGAGTTCCATTCAAGTTTACATTCCCATCCTTTTCATACCCAATTTATCAAATCACATTCTCTCTCATCCCACATATATCTCACATTCAAGTGAGTTCACACAAGACCAAAGATCAAACTTCAAAGAAGGTCTAATTCCTTCCCTCTCTCTTTAAATTCCTTGTTTTCGCATAAATTTCATTAGATTCATAATCTAGGTCCTACTTTAGTTCATTCCCATTTATATCTATTTTTTTATTAGTATATTGCATATACTTTTATTTTCTATAAAAATTCCAAAACAAACAAAAAGAGGGTTATGCCTATAAATTCCGAACGGGATTATCCATCGCACTTTTCAAAACTAAAAACATATTTTTCTACACACACACATATAATAAAATCACGTTCGGATCTATGGGATAAACACCACCCCCATGCTGCATCCAAATTACGTGGATTTTGATGCCTTTATAGGTACGTAGGCATTCCGAATTAAAACCCGAGACTCGAGTCCAATTTTCAAACTTTCCTAAATTCCTCATTATTATCATATTCTTGCATTAATATACATATTATGTCCGTTACCGTTTCATCCAACACATATTGTCGTTCTATAATAACGATCAATATCGCGATAAATGCACAAATCATATTTTTATATATATTATTTTGGGTACATTCCTATGGATGACCTCACTCTACCTTTCCCATGGTGTGAGTTGAACGATTCCGATCTCCATTATATATACACGCACACACACTTCACGGAGAAATAAAGGAAAAAAACAACACCAGCCCATGAGAGATGGAAAGGGCGAGATGGGTGCCTAACACCTTTCCGTTCCATAAATTATCCCCCGAACCATCGAACTATTGGTTTTGTATGCATTAGTTTGTCTTTGATGTCGTCCTCTCGAGGCGGCGACATGATCTTTTGTCTGTTTTGAGAAGAATAGACTGGCAACTCTATCTCCTTACATTTACCCCACACCGACGACAGCCAAAGCGCCCCCGAGCGGGACGCGAGACCTCTCTGAGCTGCCCCAAGCTCGGATCGGGATTGCCACAGCTACCTATAACTTACACATGACCAAAACAATCCAATAAAATCAAGTAGCTCATTTTCTTTGGTCAACATATGTTTGTTATAGTATCCATATATATAGGAGGAAGGTGGGCCACATTTATTTAGTTACGTGGGAATTCATGGGGTTTTATGCCCAAATTAAATAAAAACGGAAGGAAGATATACTGAGCGTGGAAAATAGAGATAAGAAAACAAAAGAAATATATATACATATATATATATATATATATATATATACATTCATATATATATATATGTGGGTGGGTGGGTGGGTGGGTGTGTACACGCTTAGACCTACATCTAACCCCACCCCCCATTTTGTACCTAAAGTAGTGCACCTCCATTTTTGTTGTTAATTTCCTTTTTATCTTTTTTTGTAGTTGTCAACACCCTATTGGCCCTTGTTAAAACACCTTATCTCTTAAGGCTTACAAAATAAATACCATCTGAGGCATTTTGGAGACACGCAAAAATTAGATCTCACTTCCTCTTAGTTTTGCAAATAAAACAACACACAAACTACCTTTTGTCAAATCCCTAAACCCATCATTTTTAGTGAGTTTCACACCATCTTTTCCAAAAAGAATTAACTCATCATTTTGGTGAGTTCCAACCTATATTTTGGTGGTGTATCTATATTATATTTTGGGGAGTTATTTGGTGTATTTTTTGGTAGAGTTGCGAGGGATATAGAGATAGTATTTGTAAAAGGTATTTGAGATCTATTTTAAGAGCATTCTTTGAAGTATTTTTTGGAGCATTTCTTGGGAGTATGTTTTTTCGAGTCTTGGAGCACAATTTCTACACAACTATTTGGACGATTTCTTCATTAGAGGTGGGGGTTTACATTCAAGATATTTTTATATAAGTAAAGATAATGCATGTTTAGAGTAAATATTATATATATATTTATTCTTATTTGACATGCTACTTGTTTATTTATATATGTTTTTTATACACGTTATTTATGTGACAAATATTGTTATTTCATGTGAGAAAATGATTTAACTAGTTAAAATAACTTTGGGGGCAGAATATTCATGATGTTAAAATATATGATTTTACGAAAGATATTGTAAACTATCTTCAAAGAAAATATGTGTAAAAACTAGGGGTGGTAAACGGATACTATGTTATCCATTATTCGTATATGCTTATGAATACTCTATTCGTATCTGTATCCGTATTCACCTGGATATAGAAAATATCTATCCATATTTATATCCTCTCAGATTTTTTGGATTCAGATAATATCCGTTTATGAATACACTATTCGTATACGTATCCGTATTCGCCTGGATATAGAAAATATCTATCCATATTTATATCCTCTCAGATTTTTTGGATTCGGATAATATCGGTATCCGTTTACATTGTTTATCCATGCAATTAACATTAATTTTGAAATTAAGTAAATTTCATATTGAATAAAAATTAGACGATCATAGCCCAAGAGAATTTTGTTATAACTAACTAAAAAATGGACGACATAAACTCTTAAGAGAATGTTTGAAATCCAAGTACTAACCTTTAATATTAATATTCAAGATTTCTCTTTTCCTCTTATTGAATAATCCATAGTTCCTCAAAACGCATTTTCCCTATGTTATAAAAAGAAGACATACATCAAAATTCTTAACTTTATGCACCAACACTACTTTAGTTAATGCAAATAATTAATTAAGTGAATACCACTTATCTCAATTTATTGTGTAAGGTCACAACTTTTGTCCATTTCTCAAACCATCACTGCAATGTAATCTCCAAAGAAACTTGTTGGACATTTAAAACGCAAGTGGACACACTTTTATAGTAAATGATAAATCACAATCAAAAGTAATTCTACTAGAAAAGAAACATTTAGAACGTAAAAATAAAATATTGAGTTCTCTTCGTTCAAACAAAAGAGGGTGCCACAATAAAGAAACCAAGTCACCAACCATTTGAGCAAATAACAATTTCTCCATCTCCGAGTCAAACCTATAATACCATACCTCATGCGTGAGTTACTTGCTTGTTTGTTTTGATGCATTTGTGGAAATATTAGTCTTGACTTTCCTCTTCTAACATATTGTCCTACAGTTGTAATGAAACATTGTAAGTAAAATAACAAATTGAAATATAAAACACACACAATAATAACAAACAGAATACAAAAATCATGTATGTAACTAAACATATCAAAATTCCCTAAATCAACATAAACTAAACTTACGATGTACGCACGTGTGTGTGTGTGTGTACATGTGTGTGTGTGTGTTACAGTGTGCATGTGTGTAGCCGTGTGCGTGTGTGTGTGGTTTTGGTTGTGTGTGTGTGTGTGTGTGTGTGTAACTGTTGTTGAGTGTGTTACAGCGTGTGTGTGGTTGTGTGTGTGTGTGTATGTCTCTCTATGTGTGTGTGTGTGTGTGTGTGAGAGAGAGAGAGAGAGAGAGAGAGAGAGTGTGTGAGAGAAAGAGAGCATACGTGGGAGGTGGTAGGGAAGGATGGAGGATCACCGCTCAACGTAATGGAGGAGAAGAAAAGGTTTGGGAAGAAAAAAGAAAATAAATGGTAAGGGTTTTAGGTTTGGTTGCTTGTGGGTGGGTTTTTGTCTAATGTTTTTTTTCTTTTTCGTTGTTTTAAATCATTTTTAAAAAGGGTTCTTTTTTTCTTTTTTTGTTTGTTTTAAGCCATTCATTCTATTTTAATTTTCAAAAAGTATTATTTCTCCACTTTTTTTTAAATGAGTGGTTAACATTTTTATATTACATATTTGTATTTATATATAATAAATATTATATATGATATATATATATATATATATATATATATATAACTAATATTAATAATAAATTAATATTAAATACAATATAGATACGGATATTCGGATAAATGTATATCCACAAATACGGATACTCTACTTCGGATATGGATTATCCGTGTCGGATACATACACTATATGTATCCGTATTCGTTTTCCCTGATATTTTAACACAGTATCTATATTATATCTTTCGGATATTTTTCTCGATAAATATTCACAAAATTCGGAATCGGATAACGGACGGATCCGAATTTTGAATATCAGTTTATAACCCTAGTAAAAACAAAAATTGCAATTAGGTGTACATGTGATACATGTAGGGTGGATTTGAGTTAAAACTCCATGATTATGTATAAATAAGCATAAAAGCTAGTTTAAAGTGTTAAAATTGAAATATTGAGTAAATGCTGGAATAATTACAAAATAGTCCATGAGATTATTTATTCGCAATACATTTCGTAAAAATATAAAAATTATATTTTTGCACTTGAAATTACGAAGTTTACAAAATTAGCACCACAAGTCACACTATTTGCATAAATTATCCTAGATTAGTCTTAATTTAATTAAGGTTTGTTAAACTTAGTATATTTCGCATAAAAATAATAAAGATAAAGTCTTGAAAGATGAAATGGTATTGAGTTGGCAATAGTTGGAAAATGAGGACCAAAAAGTTAAAAAGGGTAAACAAAGCGTGTACCTTTAAAAATTAAAATGATTTAAATGAATGGATGTGTTCAAAGTATGTAATTTTGGGATAATGTTAATAACAATGTGGTAATTACCTTGGAATAAGTGGCCTTTGGGCGGGATGTAAATCATAACGTGAAAAAAGAGATAAAAGATTTAATTATGTCAGTAAAGGAATAACGATAAGTCGGGTAAGGAAATGAATCTAATGTAAAGAGAAAGAGTTTTCACAAAGGAGTAACTAAAAAATTTAAAGAGGGACCGGAGCTTTAGGGTGTGGATTCATCTTTGGCTTAAACCTAAAATCACTTGTCAGGGAAGCAATGACTACGGCATTTATGATAGACGGTGAAAGCATGTAAACATAAATGGAATACGATTAACTCCAGGATGTAAAGAATGAATAAATGAAAAGGCATGGAATCGATAAATGTTGAAAAGAAAAAAATGGTAAATAATAATATACATACATGATTCTTCGGGCTTCAATGGCATGTAATGGAATTATGGGTAATTATGCAATTTAGATAATTGGTAAACCTATGGTATAACGGACTAAAGAATTTATCGGGTTAACACTATAATATGTTGGTAAAGATAAAGGTAAAAGAAAATAAAGGAATGTGATTGGGGCATTTAAATGACCTATAGTGGTTGTAAGTTCGGGTTGATATACAAGTGTAAATGAATCTTTTATACACCGAAAGTGTGTGTTAAAATATTATTTTGAGAAAACACCATTAAAGTGGAGGTTTAAAGATGAGACTGTTGATTTCAATAGAAACTAATAAATGGAAAAGGAGTAACAAAGGAATATATTTTTCCATATATTAATCGTGTAGATTAATGGATTAAATGAACATTTTTTTAATACAATGGTAAAGAACAAAATATAAAGTTTAATAGATTTTAACCCAAATTTGAGAATATTTTTGTATAAAACATGGTTAATGCATACACTTTGTAGTTATTTTATGTACCTTCGAGTTAATGTATGATATTGCATCCATTCATTTTGTCGTTTGTTTTTATATGGAATTATTAAAATCCCTTTTTTTAGAGCGTTCTGTAGGTAAGTGTTTCTTGCTATTTATGCTAGCAGATCTAATTACACGAATCCTATGGTATTATCTAATGGGTTATGAACTTATTATTATTTTGTTTATATGCCTCAAAAATGAAACTACCTGCTTACCCGATAAATATAATTAATTAAAATGGAATAGAAATATTATCTAGGTTTTTTCATATCACTTCACACTTAACTCAGCCGGACCGGATCGAGTTGACCAACTGGTAACCCTTAAATTTGGATCAGGGCATTACAACAACTACCCAAATTAAAAATCATTACCAAGTTAGGTAGCGTTTATATTTAATCTAAATTTGGAAAGAATTTAATCCTAGCATCTAAGTGACAAAAACATGATATACAAAATGATTCAACTTATCAACATATGTTCATGAAGCAAATAAAGGGAATCAAAGTGAGAAAAAGTAAATCATATACTTGAGACAAGACTAATATGAGGGAAAACACCTTTCGAAAAAAATATCGAGCCAAACCAACATATTCCACTATATAGGTAAAGATTTATAAAAGGAAGAAATGACTTACAAACTTGGACTTGTCCTACACTTAAAACTATATAAACAAGACACATTTTCCACCTTCTAGTAGGAAGATCAATCACGGATCGCTCTCCAACCACTCGCAACGTCACAGGTGTCAAATTTCGTTGATAATAATATGTTTGTGACGATATTCAAATATTCTTTATAGTTGAAGAAAACTATGTTGTTCCAATGGAAAAAGTGAAAATCCAGAAATGTAATTCTACTTCCTAGGATATGAGATTCCTAAAGTTTCATCGAAGTTTTAAAAGTGTTTGACTAATCAAAATAAACTCACAAATTATTTTTCAGATATCAAAAATATTTAAAGCCTCTCAAGAACAAATTTTACAAATATTTGCTCAAGTATTAAGAGGAAGTAATAAAACTTTAAATGACTTTAAAATATTAAATATAAAAATCGATATCTTAAAAATAAAAGGAATGTTTTTTTTCTTTAGAAAATCTTATTTCTTTTAGCTTAATAAAAACAATGCGAAAACTCTAAAAATAACTCCTTATTTTGTTTGGAGAAGAAAATTAATTAAATAGGGATTTAAAACTTTAGGCCACATGATATCATAGCCTATAAGTCACTCTTGTCCATAAAAACTAGGGTGCTTCCCCAACATAACAAAAGATATGGCAACAAAAAAGAATCTACACACTTTACAAAGAAATCTTTTGAAAATATTTATTTTTTACACCAGATCTACTACCTTCATTGGAGACTGGATAAAGCGAAAATATTTTTCACTGCAGTGAGGCTTCGCTAAAGCCAGGTCGCATAAGTTACCATGAAAAAACAAAAAAAGGACAGTACCATCTAAAACCTTAGTCACTGTAGTGAACAAAACCTTCGTTGTGACGAAGCTATAGTGATGGAGGTCGTGCTTTTATCCATGGATTTTTTTCAGTTTTTGCATACCAAAGTTTAAAAAATCATTTTGGCAAAAGCTCTAAGTATTTTTATTTTCAACATAAAACACGCATACTTAAGATACACATAAAAATAAAATTTCGAAGAAAATAGTTTTTCTATGTGAAAAATATATTGGTATATCTGACAATTCATCCAACAAACTCATAAGCAAGTTTAACACATTTTCAAATTTAAGAAAATCTAAATTTTAGTTATGTTAACCAAGGGTGAACTAAGTCGTCTAAGTCCGTTAACTTCATCCAAAAGAGTCATTCTCATTAGTCATGTCATTAGGTAGCTCTTAGATGGAGATAAAAAAGTTCGATCTTATATCTTGAATATGAATCTTTCCGGGTCAACTTAAACTATGACTCGAAATATTTTAGAACAGAATAAGGAAATTTAATCATATAGAGCCTTTGAGCATACTTGTTCTCTTACACATATCTTGCTAAGTATTTTTGCATTATTAATATTATTGTATCCTCGTGCCTTTTGCCTACCTATTACCCTCATGTTATCTCTTTTGACCATTATCAAGTTATGTATGCTATTGGTATGGGTTGTGGTATTTATTTTTGTGAATTGATCTTGGGCTGGATCAATGCTCACTCTTTGGATGATAAAAAGTCTCACATTTTTCCCTTCACTTTGACTATTTGATCATGCATTTGCTTTTGGATTTTCAGGTTATTATTCTTCCAGATGAAGTATAGGGACCCTTTAATCTCATCATCAGTTTATCACTCAACTTGGTGACTATAGTGGATATCCTGTGCCACCACATTTTATCCCTCAATTTTCTCCTTATCATTCCTATTCATCACAAACTACTAATTATTCTCCTTCATTGATGAAGAGTTGGATGAAGTTATTGATCATTCGTCTACTCATATGCATTCAAGCTTATTTCTTGACTTTGAGGAATTAGGGGATTTTAATTTCTCCATATGTTTGGGGAGTTATTTATTCTATGAAGAATTATGTCACTCCGTCAACACCCATACGAAGAATGTTAAGGACATCTTTGAGGAAGAGCATACAATTGCTATGGATATATGTGTCATGAAGAAGAAGAAGAAGAAGAAGAAGAAGAAGAAGAAGAAGAAGAAGAAGAAGAAGAAGAAGAAGAAGAAGAAGAAGAAGAAGAAGAAGAAGAAGAAGAAGAAGAAGAAGAAGAAGGGGTGTATTTTATTTTGTTTGTGGGATATTTTTATTTGTTTAAGATCTTTGGATTTATTTTTTATTAACTTCATCTCTTGTAATTCTTATGACTCTTAACTTAAATGAAATGCTTCATATGTTTTATCATACTTCTATAGTAAATATTTTTCATGATATATTTTTTCTCTCTGTGTGTAGTTTAAGTTGATTGTTATTAGGCTTATTATTTTCATATTACACTTTGTCTAGACTTCATTTTAATTGTCCAAATAGTATATGTTTCATTTTCAATTTGCTCATATGATTATCATGTTCTACTCTATTAAAATATTTTTCTTCATCTCATTATATGCTTAATTATTTCCTTTGTCGCTTTCCGTGATAAAATGGGAATAAGTTTATAGATAGGGGGTATAGTTTTCAAAGCATGTTAGGCTCCTTAGAGTGTTTATTGATATATCATGCTTATTGAGAAGAGTTGTACAATTGAGGGGGAGTTATTTTTAGATAAATGTGATGATAAAATGTTCTTATTTTTATATTCACGTGCTCATATTTACCATACTTTCCTTGTATCCTTATTCCAAATTGCTATTTTAATGATTTTGTCAGTGTGTGACAGGGTAGTATTTTTGGGAACAAGTTAAAGAAGGTTGAGTTTTTTTTTACATTAGTTATTTACAAAATAAGTGTAATTTCCTTTTTTTATCTGCCCTTAGATAGGCGAGGCATAAAATGGTAGATTTATTTCATTTTCTTGTAATTTTTGTTTTATGTTTTGTCTCGAAATTAAAAAAGGGGGGGTGATTGTAAGAGTGGGTGAATACATCAAGTGACACAAATGATTAGATTGTTTAAATTCGTTGTCAAAATATTTTTTTATTCTTTTTTCATGAGGTCGCTAGAAAACTTCATCAACTTCAACCCGAATCATTCATGTCAAACCTCAAGTACACCATTTAGAAAATGTATATTTGACTTAGTGAACTTGTATTCACAAACATCATTAAAATTAACCTTTTGGACAAAATTTTCAAATGCACTATGCAATTATACTCTTCATATATAAAAATCCCTGGACAGCAAAGCGACCTTCTCATCGCAATGAAGTTTTTCTTCGCTGTAATGAACATTGTCCTTTTTGTGAAAGCCTCGACCACTTTATGTAACCCGACTTTACATCACGTTCACAGTAGCGATGATTTCTTTCCCTGCCGGCGAAGGTGCTGTAAAGTGGCCAAAAATTACTTTTTAGTATCTTTTCTCAAAGATCTCATTAGGAAGTGTTTCAAGGATATTATTCCAGCTAAGCCAAATGTAGACCTGAATACTTTAGACCATAAGTGTGTGACACCTAACCTACAAGCCTCCTAAATGTTCCCTCACTTTATGGATGTATAGTTATCTGTCAAACACTCTTCCAAACCAAGAGAGAGTTAAGAAAAATCATTTTGCAAATCAAACCCATTCTATATTTGAGAGAATATTTTTTCCTCCTCTTATTTGTTTTTCAAGCCACATCTTTAGTCTTTTAATTTGAGAAAAAATTATAGAAAATTTGTATACTCGTCCCTTCTTTCAAATCTTTTTTAATTAAAACTTTTATTCATGGGTATGTGTTTTTTCTACGAATGCTTGAAAAACATCTTGTGAGATTTAAAACACCATTACAGTTGCATACACCAACCCAACTAATTTTCCTCACACATCCTAGGTGTAGCTTTTATGGTTGATTTAAGGTTCATACCTTGGAACAAAAAGTTTCTTAGCCAAAAGGATTTGAAAACATTGGTTTCGATCAAGACTAGTGGGAGTTATACAGCGTGCTTCAACTGTCAGTACTTTTTTTGAAAAATATGGTGTGAAAGTTGTGTAAGTGTCTCACAGTTTCCTATAGTAAAACTTTAACATAGTACATTTATTGTTCATTTCAGGTCAAGCTTTTTTCCGTTAGTGGGTTTTTTCCCTCGTACATCCGGTCTTGTTATATTACTTTACTTCTCCGCATTTTTAGAATCAGTTTCTTATATTAAAGATGATAAAATTTGGATTCTAAACTTAGTAAAACACTTTATCACATAGACATTAGGAATAATTTATCATTTTGCAACAATAAATTAATCTTTTTTTCACAAATTAGGTCAATTAATTTTTATTTGATAGTTACCATCGAGAGGCACACTCTCATGGGTGACATGTGAATATGTGACACATGAGATACATATTAATAATGTGGGATAAAATCAACAACATGATATAGATTAAAAATCAAGATATAGACAATAAACACAAAAGATCTCATAATCCAGCAACGAATATATAGAGCTAAAGCAAGTAACATATATATATATATATATATATATCAATAGTCTCAAAAGGTCTAACAATATCTAAAAGTATATATCCAGGAACTTCAAAATTAGATAGGAATGTTCAATAATGGATACACCAAAAACTAACAAAGTATCCAATAGATATAAATAAATACATCAACAAATATAAACCACTACTCTCCTCCATAAAAATCAAGTCCTAGAAATACCTAAAGCATTTAGTCATCGGACTAAGTGGCCTCATCATCTGAACTTCAAAAACGAGAGTGGATCGATTTTACGTAGAAATCATAGATTAGGTCACACACACACAAGCCAAATTCTATTTAGTCCAAATTTTATCTTGATTAATTAGGTAAACCTAAACATATAAGATATTAAAACTAAATCGAAACAAACAAAACACAAACCAGAAGATAGGAGATGAGCAAAAGTACATTTTGGGAAAAACCTATATTCAGCACTGTTACAACTAGGTATTATAAAACGACATGGATAGACTTAAAAAACTTAGACTCCACGAAGTGACGCGATTTTGTCTTCCTTCCTTATTATTAATAGGCATCGATACCGATCCAGCAAGCTCCACTTCCCTCGGTGTCCACCGATTAGTCTCAGAAAACTGTATTCCTATCTTCAGCAATGGAGATTCAACTCTATAAGGATACGAACGTCGCATGTGTTCTTCGAGGGTTTGATAAAATCCTCAACAAATCATCCATTGGGTTTGGATTGAAAAACAAAGGTGTTCTTGTAAAACTAGAGTTTGGAGACCTTTTGGTATTGTATGGGAAAGTGATTTTTGTCAAAATTCCTATGTAAAAATGATCCCAAGACCTCTTTAATATACAAAACACAATTTTTGAGGTGGCACAAATTTTGAGGACTCATTTGAACGAAAATTGGACTTCGTTCGAACGAAAATACATAACTCGTTCAAACCCAAAAAACTCATTCGAATGAACTTCCAATCTCGTTCGAACCATCTTCGAACGAGATTCGAATGACATTTTTTCTACTAACAGAAAGATATCATTTGATATTCGTTTGAAGTTCATTTGAACAAACTGCCAATCATGTTCAAACAAAGACTTAAAGTCATTTGAATGACTTAAAAATAAAACAAATATTTTTTCTTTGAAAATATTTTTAAAACCATCCCTCAAATATTTTATATAAACAACCCCTGAATAAAATGTTCACATATAATCAAAATGATATACCTTCTTTGATGATTCAAGTGATGATCCCAACTCTTTCGATCCTCGAACTTGAAGCTCTTGAGAATGTACATGATGGTGAAGGTGTAACAGAACATGCCAAATGTTTTACCATAAAATATGGTGTGCTCAGAAGACCATTTATGAGACAAAACAACATTTCTTATGATCAAATAATGAGATCGGCTCAGGTCCTATTTTAGTCATCCAGTACATTCTGGTCGTCCCTGATATGATAGGCAGTCAACTTAGCCTTGCCAAGCTCATAAATCACTAACGTGGTGTACGGGTGGGCATATACTAGTGGGATGACATCAGCAGCACTAAAGAGACAAGCATGAGGAATCTTAAGGTTAATTATTCCCCCTTCATTGATAGGCAGCGTGTACCCATCACTCTTTTTCATAAAATCATGTAAAAAGGCGTACCTGCCTAATATGTAAAGACAGACCACCTTTAACACAACATTCTTTTTATCTTCACTTAATTCTCTCTCTAGTCCCATACATGTCAGGCATAAATATTATGCATGGTCCTCCAGCAAGGGGATCGAAAGATTGACCATTATTATACTATTGTATTCTAGAGAGTGAGAATTATAAAATTACAAGGATCTATCCTTCCATGGATGTAACCTTCTGAATCTAATAATATTGCTACACTGATGGTCGTAGGCGCCACATTAGGACGAACCACATAAATCTTCCTTCTATTATTTTCTCATCCTTTCTCTAGTATTATTACTCTAAAACTCGCGTTACTATAATTGATCTCTATTTATCAGCTGTGAATATAAGATTAGTGTATCTAGCTAAAATATAAACCCATACACCAATTTTAGGCATTAACATGTTGGTGTCGTATGTGGGAAAGCATTTACAAACCTGTCGTTGCTTTCTACCAATATTTTATCCAAATACTCCGAGATTCCCTATCTACGTCTTTTTTCGCTATTTCTTTGATTCCACTGGTTTCCATTAACCCATAACGTGTTTCTCCTCACACGCCCTATTACCGCGAGAATGAGTGAGAACCCAGAAACTAGCAGGGCCATGGAAGAAACTTCACCATCTACCCCTATATGCATGAATGACCTACAGGGGATACTGTAGAGCTTGGCCAATGGCCAAAAAGCTATGCAAGAAAGCATCAAGCAATTGACGTAAATTATCCTGACTAGACAGAATCGGTAGGATGAGTATCTGACCAACCCAATAGGGGTTAAAACCTCGAACGAAGGCAGGAAATGCCTCCTCCAGATCCACAAAGAGACAGGAGGTAGATATACCATGAGAGGGTCGTGAAAAATCCCATGCGATTAAACTCGAGCCCATGAAGGGGTCTTATAGGGCAGGAGCCACATCCACCATCCGAATATATACATATGGTGACAATCATACTTATTTCTAGAGCGCATAAGTGTTTTGGAAAGACCAAGTAGAGTGTCTTCATTTGATCATTTGGGTCCAAGCGTAGAAAGGTCCCACCAGCGCAGGGGGGTCAAAGAATACAGAGATGAAACCACAAGGGTTGAACCTTCACACAAGTCAAGATCAAGCGTTCGAGGAATAACTAAAATCGAAAAGACTTCCATTAAAGAAAGCTCAGTCGATAGCCGAGGACAGGCAGATAAGACTGTGATGGTTAGGGATGAGAAGTACAAACAACCCTGAAGAGGATCTATCTAACAGTTGGAAGATCATTTGGGTGAATTGATAAAGGTGAAGAACACCCTATGAAGAGGTTTTATATAAGGGTACCCATTCACATCACCAATCATGAGCTATCTAATACCATCGAAATTCAAACTACCGGTCACACTCCTAAGTATGATGGTACATCTCATCTAATGTTACACATAGAGAAGTATCAGGCTACTTTGAATATTTACTCTATCCCCGATGAGATGCGTTATCGTTCCTTCTCCAGCACGATTATTGAATTAGCCTAAATCTGGTATAATAGATTACCAAGAGATCAGATCTATAACTTTTTACAGCAAGTCTATCTCTTCGTTAGCAACTTCTGCTTTGGCACAAGGCCAAGCAAACAGGTCACTCACTTACTGAACATCCGTTAAGGAGTAAACAAGATGATCAGATTTATTGCTAGGTTCAACACTAAAAAGTTAGAAGTTGTGGAGTACGAAGAGAAAACGGCGATTACAGCACTAATGAATGGATTTCAATCTGAAAAGTTATTCTGAAAACTATCAAATGAGACAGCCAACACTATATCTAAACTTCTAGCAAAAGCTGGCAAGATTATGAGCATCGAAGAAGCTATAGAGGTGAAGGAATCTGGCTATTCTAAAGAGGATACCGGTAAGGTCTTGGAGAAGAAGAAGGAGCTCAAAAAGTATAAAAAAAATGATAGGCTGAAGATATTCGACGAGTATAAGGGTACATCACATCCTCGAGGAGATTCAGGGAAGTAATGACCTAAAGTGGTTAAGAAAGTTGTGATCTCCTTTGAACAGGAGAGATAAAACCAAGTATTGTGAGTTCCATAAAGATCACGGTCATAAAATAAATAGATGCCTAGCATTGACAAATAATATTGAGATTCTCATCAGGCGAGGAAAGCTAACGAAGTTCATTGATAGTGGTGTCGATCTGATAGACGGAACGAGCAGAAACTAAGGAGATGATCAAAGTCCTCTTGTAAGAAGAATAACAAAAGGAAAAAATGTTGAGATGATGATTCGTAGGATAATCCCGAACTTAACAAAACACCCAAAGAATAATTTCACGAGGTAAAGATGATCTCTTTTGAATATAATTTCAAAGCGGGGGGGGGGATGCAAGAGGGAGAGACGGGCCCGCAAAAAGGCAGGCTTACCCAAATGAAGTAAAATCTTATGCCCACATCAGATAGCTTGACCTAATTAGTTCCACCGCATCTCATACAAAGAAGGTATACAGAGATCACCTCCTAAGGATGACTTGTCAGGTGTCCTTTATCCGCATGATGACCCTCTGGTCTCACCGTAGTGGCATACGAAAGTAAGATGGCCAGGATATTAATGGACAATGACAACGCAGATGATGTCCTCTTTTTCAGTTATTTTGAGAACCTCGGGCTAAAATACGAGAAGTTGGAGGCATATCACAAGCCTCTTACGAAAATTTTAAGGGAGAAGGTGTTCCCATTGACACGATAGAGCTATAAGTCCATATCGACGATTGGTCGACTTGCCGAACAGAGAAGATTCAATTTTTTATCATGGATGAGAATATAAATTCGTCGTACAACATCATTTTTGAAAGGGTCGGATTAAAGACATTTGAAGTTGTTACATCAATTATACACCAACGCCAAAAATTCCCCGCCAATTATGGAGTTGGCCTGATGAAAGGGAACCAGGTGGAAGCTCACGAATGTTACTACACGTCGTCAGAGGAGGAAGAGCAGAAAAAATTAACTATCACCTATCAGATTGAGACACTTGATCCTTGAAATAAAGATAAACTAGTCAAAGGGTAGGTAATAGAGGAAACAGAGAAGGCAGTATTAGACAAAGAGCATCCTGAAAGGACAGGCCAGATCAGCTCGTCACTTGATCCTGTCTTTAAGAAAGAATTAGCTGAGTTCTTGAGAAAGAAAATGAATGTGTTCGGTTAGAGCCATAAAGATACGCCAGGCATAGATCCAGGATTCATTTTCCATGAGCTCAGCATAATGAAAGACGCAAAGCCAGTAAAGCAGAATCATCGTGTGTTCAGATACGAGAAACACATGGAGCTCCAGGAAGAGGTGGACAAGTTATAGAGAGATAAATTCATCAAGGATGTGAAATATTCAGAATGGCTTTCAAACGTCGTCATGGTAAAAAAAAGAATGATAACTGGCGCATGTGCTTAGGCTTCATCGACCTCAATAAAGCTTGCCCAAAGGACCACTATCCGCTAGCTAGGATTGACCAACTGGTCAATGTCGTAGCTCATCACAAGCTCATCAGCTTCATGGATGTTTATTCAGGACACAATCAGATAATGATGAAGCCGGAGGATCAGGAAAAGACTTCATTCATCACCATTCGACGTACGTATTGTTACAATGTTATGACTTTTGGATTGAAAAATACAGGAGTAACATACAAAGGCCGATGAACAAAGTTTTTTAAGATTAGATCGGCAAAACTATGGAAGTGTATGTGAATGACATGCTGACAAAGAGCAAAAAAATAGTTGACCACATCAATGACCTGCGGAAGACTTTCAATTAGCTGGAGAAATATTAAATGAAGTTGAACCCCACAAAATATGTTTTTGGGGTCAAAGAAGGGAAGTTCCTGGGCTTTATAGTCAACTAAAGAGGCATAAAAGCAAATCCAGATAAAATTCAAGCACTAATCGACATGCAATCCCCCAGAAGCAAGAAAGATATCCAGAGGTTAGCTGGACGAGGGTTTGCCTTAATGAGATTCGTGTCTAAAGCCACATGCAGATGTCTCCCATTCTTTAAAATTTTGAGGAAGACCTTTGAGTGGAACCACTAATGCAACACAGCATTCCAAAAATTGAATAAATATTTGGGATCTGCACCATTATTGTCTAGGCTAATCTAAGGGGAAAAGCTCTATTTATACTTGAATGTTTCAGAATCAGCTATCAGCTCGGCACTAGAGAGACAAGAGGTTGGAGTACAAAAAACAGTTTATTATACCAGCAAAACGTATCGAGGAGCATAATTTATGTACCCTAGGCTAGAGAAGTTATCTTTGTCTCTAATTGAGGCATCAAGAAGAATGAAGTTGTATTTCAAAGCACATACCATCATCGTCTACACAGACC
Organism: Sambucus nigra; assembly: GCA_949130495.1. Taxonomy (NCBI): domain Eukaryota; kingdom Viridiplantae; phylum Streptophyta; class Magnoliopsida; order Dipsacales; family Adoxaceae; genus Sambucus; species Sambucus nigra. The sequence continues at coordinate 392,547,823 of OX422216.1, forward strand.
TCCCTCTACCACAAGCAGTCCATAAACCCAAATAATCAGGTTGACTAATGGCTAGGGTAGTAGATCTTGGAGAATAAAATATCCACTATAAGCCCACAATAAAAATTAAAGGTCAAGCCGTGGCCGACTTTATAGCAGAGTTTACCTAAGAAGAAAAACCAGTAGAGCAGACTTCTTCGGAAAAGATCTCGTTCCAGAAGAAGATCAAGCAGGCTTCTACGAAAGAGAGCTAAGTGACAAGATCATAGGAGTATACTTTTAAGGAAGATAGCTCAACTAGAAAACACACAGAGCAAACTTCCATGGAAGAGATCTCAATGACCCCGTTAGCAGAGAAGACTCCTCTGGGAGAGAGCTCGAAGATCATACCTTTTAAGAAGACTTCTACGAAAGATGGTCTGGAAGACAATCCATCCGACCAAATTATTAATATAATAGCTTTTAACACCCCACCTAATTAAATACCGAGTGATCAGTCATTTATTAAATTAAAACAGAATATCGAGTTGGTTCATTCTTAACATCACTGTTGAAAAACATTAATTATTAACCACCTAGTATTTAACAAGTTGATGTCAAAAAATTTTAATAATTAACATGCAACTAAATAAATTTATAATACCACATTCAACATTCAATAATCGAACACAATATACTGACAGAATAATAAAAGTGTGCTGGAATATACAATAGAGTCTAAAATAATAATACACACATCCATAATAAAAATTAGCCCAACAGTCTAAGAAATAAAATAAATGTCCACTATAACTGAGTAAAGCCTGAATAGAAATGGAAAACATGCCCGACTAAGATAAGTATATCATAAGGAAGGAAGGAGGAATACTGAGGTCTCTAACGATAAGATCCTGCAACTTCCACAACAACTGCAGCACATCGAATGATGAGATCCGCTAAGCCTGGTGTCTCTGTGGTTGGGCACCTAAAATGATTTTACAAAAATATAGATTTGGAGAAAACGGGTCAGGGCCCAATGAAAACATTCAAAAATTTAGCAAGTATTTAAAATGCAAAATCATCAGATATTATATACATGTTAGGTTTACGTGCCCTCACTTGATATCCTCACCTCTCAACTAATGTGCACACCTAATGTATATTTTCTAACCCGTCCTAGTAATACTACCCCGCCTAACTAGTCCGAACCAAATCTATTTCTTCACAAACTAACTCATGGTGCCAACCCGTATCACCCATACTATACGTTACCAAATTCTTTATAGCAATTAGCCAATTATGCATTTCTCATTATATGTTTAATTCTCCATAAACCAGGTTTATTTGAGATGTCACTATCTTTATCATCTACTAAGCACACACAATAGGATATATCACAAGTATATATATATTTATCACTTTATTATATATATACTAATACGGCACCCCTGGACTGAGTTGCAGTGCCTGCATACTCTGGTATCAAGTCCCGGTACATCATGTACTCAATAAAGTACCATTGGTTTGGTATTCTCTCAAACCATAATTACAAATCACACATATTGGAGGCGAACATAGTTCTAGGCCTTTGGGATATGCACATACCTACGAACCCAAATGATCGTGCACACCATCGTTCACACAGATAGTGATCCAACCTAAGTTCTATGTTCAGAGGTACGAGTCTAAAATCCCCCCCCCCCCAATGGGCTCATCGGGATAAGGTTGTCCCCATTTTAAAACCTCCTGCGACAGCAAGCAGCGTAGTTATGAAATACACATAAAAATTATACAATAGGTATATACACAACTTATATATTTGTATCATCAGTATAGGTATACTCACGACCTATATTATATATCCCATACGTAGTATATATATATATATATATACTTACCGAATATCCCACATATTATTAATCCTCAATTCTACTTCTCATCGTACCTTCCCGAGTATCCATCACCACTCGAAGTGTGCCAATTATTCTTTAGCACATTTAAGTAGGTAACCCACTCATATCTTACTAATCTAAGTCATGGATTCTCTAACTTCCACCGTGACTCGTTCTCATTCCTCGAATTTACTTACATTACTATTCACATTGATTAATCTTAGCCTTAATTTGTCTCACTTATGACTAAATCCCAATCCTACCATTACCCTTCTGTTGAACAATATATATCTCACAATGTGTTAAAGGTATACCAAGAGTCCTCCCGTTCATCGATTTCAAGTTCAGGGCTCAAATAGGAAATTTTCCAAAAATCTAGGAAAACTGAATCGACTGCTCAATGGCCAAATCGATTCGCTAACCGAATTGATTCTCCCCTGGGTCGAATCGATTCAAAAAGCTATAGGTCATCTTCTTCCCTTACGCAGTTGCATTTTTCTCCAATTTTCTTAAACCAGTTCCCATAGCTACTCACCAAATCAACAACTAAGATTCCCAACCATTTAATATATACATATGAGTGATTTCCCACGTAAAATTATCATCAAAATGTCAAGAATTGAACCCAATAACTGATTAACCCATAATTATCAATAAAAACCCTTTTTTATGTTCTTCCAAGTTCATACACAAACAAGTCCAGATTTAATGCATTATTCTACTCCCTTGTAGTCTGATTTCATTTTCTAAACATATAAGAATTCAGTCTACATGCGATACATATCCAAGAACATGTTTTACATTCTCCAAATTAAGCCAAAACATGTAATATTCATAGATAAATCATCCTACTCTAACATGGATGTTATATCCTTCTTAAATTAAGCAAGATAAATAGTTGCCTCTGTTAGTGGGTATGATCATTTGCCGAAGAATGATATGGGTGTGATTCTCTCCTCCCGATCTATGCAACGATGATGGTTTTAGTGCAAGAACATGTCTAATTGCCTTGGAACTTTCTCTCTTCCTCCTCCTATGGACTCTTTGTAACTTGGTAACTTCTAACCCTAGGAGTCATAACCCATCAGCTGATATAAACTTAAGATATTTGTAGCTCTTCTTTCTTCAAAATTTCAAAAGACTGAAATACCCCTCTGGGTGTCGATTTGGCCTAAAAGTGCCTTGGAACACAAACTGAACCCCCGGGTAGATTTTTCTGACTATCTCGACCCTTTTAGACACATTGGTGCACTAGAAATGATCATATGGATGACTTATAAATATCTTACTTTTTATTTTATTAAATTAAGTACCGACACGACTGACACGCGCGTCCCGACTAAATTATTATAAATGTCGTATTTATCAATCACGACAATTTTAATGTATCCTTATCATTATTATTACTCATTCACTAAGTAATATTCAATATAAATATATATTAACCCTTATCTCGCTAATTAATATTTATTTTACATGGATTAATGCTCCAAATATAATTTAATTAATCCCAAATAATTCCCAACATAAAGATCAGTAAAATTATAGGGTATTACACCAACCACCTCGTTCAGACCGGAAAAATGAGCATGTGATGCCGAATAGATGAGGAAATTGTTCTAAAATGGACAGTTAATGCAAGGAAGCTTTGAAAAAGAATCACCAGTATGGCAACTGTTCGTAGACGGCTCGCCATGTGCTAACGGCGGTAGGGCGGGCCTAATTGTCACAATGCCAGATGGGATTGATGCAGAATAAGCCGTAAGATTCAGCTTCGAAGCCTCCAATAATGAGGCAGAATGTGAGGCCCTCATAGAAGGCTTGGGGTTGGCATCATCACTCGACTCCCAACAGTTATTAGCTCACAATGATTCCCAACTCATAATGAATCAAACCCTTAGAATTTACGAATCTAGTGAATAATTAATTGTAAATTATTTGCCTAAAACAAAAATATTTCTATCAAAATTTATGATTGTTTAGATGGTTGGATTACCAAGGACCGAGAACATCCGAGCAGGTGCACTTGGCTACCTAGCGTCAACCACAAGAGCCAAGTTGCTCAGAACAGTACATGTGGAAGTCTTAACGCATCGCAGCATAGATTAAGAAATTATTTTGGCAATAGAGGTAGACCTAGGTTCCTCTTGGATGGACCCCATCTGATCTTATCTAGAATATGGGAGAGTCTCGACCGACTAGAAGGTGGCCAGGAGGCTTAGGTATAAAGTGAGGAGATATGTGCTAGAAGGAAGAATCCTATTTAAAAAAGGAATCATAATATCATTGCTCAGATGTGTTCATCCAGCAAAGGTCAACAACCTGATTAAAGAAGTGCATGAAGGGTCATATAGAGACCATTTAGTAGGTATATCCTTAGTAAAGTGGATGGCCACTCAAGGCTATTATTATCCAACCATGAAAGAAGATTGTGCAGTTAACGCAAATGGATGCCACAAATGTCAAAGATTTATAGTGATCTATAAAATCCCAGGAGCAGCACTAGATCCGATCACATCGCCATGGCCCTTTGCCATGTGGGGAATCGATCTGGTTGACCCACTACTAGAGACATAGGGAAGGTTAAAATATTTGGTCGTAAGAATCGACTACTTCATGAAATGGGTTAAGGCGGAGTCTTTGGTCAAGATGTCATGCGAAAAAGGGTTTCATTTTATATGAAAGAATATTATATGCTGCTATGGAATGCCATACACGTTCATCACTGACCACGGCACCCAATTCAATAATAAAGATTTTGAAAACTATTGTATACGATCCAAAATCCAAAAATTGCACTCTGCACCTGGTCATCCGCGGTGTAACGGACTGACAGAGATAACGAATAGAACCCTACTCAGTGCAATGAAGAGAAGATTAAATAATGATAAAGAAAATTGTATCAATGTGCTAAAGAACGTAATGTGGGCATATACGACCACGCCAAGAACAACAATAGGCAAAACCCCTTTCAGGTTGGTGTTTGGCACAAAAGTTGTAGTGCCCACAAAGATCAGGCTACTCAGCCACCAAGTGCTCCATTTTGACTCACTAAAGAGCGATTTGATGAGAAGACTTGATCTAAACTTAATTGAAAAGGTCAAGGAATGCACCGTTTTGCGAGTCGCTTCTTATCAGTATAGGACTGCTCGATTTTACAATAAAATAGTAAATCGAGCATTTTAAAGGAGGGGAACTATGTACTCAAGAAGGTTATTCAAAAGACAAACAAGTTGGAAGCCAACTAACATGTCCCATACAGAGTGTACGCCATCCTACGAACAGGAAACTATAGAATTGAAACTCTAGATGGTGAGCAGTTCAAAAATCCTTGGAACTCCGAGCACCTAAGAAGATATTACCAGTAACGAAGACAGCACAAGACAAAAAAATTATTGATGTAATCCTTTTTTTACATTTCTTTGTAAGCTCTCCTCAATAATTAATGAAAAAGCTTTGTTTCCTACATTTGCGGATTTTTTTAATGTCATTTGTCGATACTTTTGTCAGTGTAATAAGAGCTCAAACAAGAATAAGTTTACGAACAACTTATGTTCGTTTAAAACTTCATGTACGATATCGTCATGGACAGGTCATGAATAAAAAGTCTATTCAAAGAATGGGAAACCCAGTGCATTGTTGTGGCCGACAAGATACAGCCATAATCTACTAACTCGAGGATAGATCCTATTAAACTCAATGACTTTGGTAACTCATACTGACGCATGGTCTGGACTAGATTTCTTCATATAACCAGTGAGCCGGCACAAGCATGGGTAAAAACTAGGTCAGGATAACTTAGGTTCATCCAAAACTTCATGTACGACCTCGTCATAGATAGGTCACAAACAAGAAGTCTATTCAAAGGATGGGAAATCCAGTGCAATGTTATGGTCGATAAGATCTGGCCATAATCCACTAACGTAAGGATAGATCCTGTTAAAACTCAACAACTCTGGTAACTCATGCTGACGCATGGTCTAAATTATGAGATTTGTTCATACATCCAGTGATCCAGCACAAGCGTGGGTAAAACCTGAGTCAGGACAACTTTTGTTTGGCCAAAACTATATGTAAGACCTCATCATGGATAGGTCGCAAATACAAAATCTATTCAAATAATGGTAAATATAGTACAGTGTTATGGTCGACAAGATTCGATCACAATCCACTAATGCACAAATAAATCCTGTTAAAACTCAACGACTCCAGTAACTCATGTTGATGCATTGTCTAGACGACGAAATCCGTTTGTATGACTAATGAGCTGGCACAAGCATGGGTAAAACCTAGGTCAGTACAACTTATGTTCAGCCAAAACAAGTAACTAATCACACGGTCACAAGACTCAACAACTAGTAAGACCATTTCAAATGAAAGAAGTAGTTAATAAGTGAACAAGGCAAACATCCAGTACGCTAGAATATGATCCAAGGTTAAGTCAATAGTAATATAATCTAACCAAGAATATGTTAATGTATTTATAAAGAAGAAAATCAAAACATTGATCATTTCATAGGCAAGTGAACGTATTTATCCAAATTTATAAAAAGAATAGATCAAGGAAAAGGATCAAAATAAGCTTCATAAGATGAAATATTCAGATGAGATACAAGTTAAGATTCACGAAAGAAGAGCTTCATAAGAGCAAGAAGATGAGCTTCAAGCTTTAGGAGTGTGATCAGCAGTGGCCTCAAGCACATGGGTATCATCAGCAACGGAGGAATTAGTGTTTGGAGAAATTAGTTGGCTAGGAAACAAGTCAATCTAATCGGCAGCAGCTTTATCATTAACCATTTCCTCTTTACCAGCCTCCTGCTCAGAAGCCAGATCCCTGGCTTCCTCATCATCACCCTTCCATGTCTGAACAGTCTCGACGATCTTGGGGAAATTCTTGATGACTCTCTTCTTAAGTTCGTCATAACCTTCCATGAAGATTATCACCAAATCTTCGTTGTGATCACCGGAGGATTTATAATTCCGTACTCCCTCCTCCTCAACTTGTGCCAAAGCAGAATTAATTCTTCGTATATACTCCTCCCCCTTAGCGATGGCCTCCTCTGCAGAATTGAGTTTAACAGCATTAGTCTCTGATTGCTCTCTTAATTTCCTGATATCCTCCTCAGCCAAGCTAAGGGAACCTATCTTTGACACCAATTGATCATCCCTCTCCTTTATCTCAGTTGAAATCTTATCCTTATCAGCCTTGGCATCCTTTGTCTTTGCATTTAAGTTGTCATAATGCTTATAAATCTCATCATAATTAACTTTCAGCTCGTTATAGGCATCCTGGTAGGAGGCCACCTACTCACACTAAATGGTGGCACCCATGGCACCCTGAAATGAAAGACCCAACACAATAGGGTGATCAGAAATAATGGAATCAAAATGAGAAATGCAAAGTTAGGTCACACACTTACCACCATCATACTATGTTGGGTCATCTCCTAAAGCTCGTCAATGTTGAACTACCAAAGGTGTTTGAAACTTGGGGCATAATCGTGATAGCCCAAGACCTTCGTAGCATTATCCTTAAGGCAGAGGATGGAGTCTTCGTCTAACCTTAATTTCTCTCTAGTAATAGGATTCTCTGGCTCCTAATAAAAGGATATAACTCCCCATAGGGGCATGAAGATCCAACAACCCGGGCCAACTTCCGACGAGAGCTCCCTTAATAGAAACCCTTTTAAATCCAATCCTAGTCCCCTGATTTTTAGGACGGGATGGTAAGGATTCTCAAGAGTTCTCTTTAGACGAGCACCTCCATCATCTGGATCCACGGCTTTCCCTTTACCCTTTTCCTTCGCGATAATCGCAGCATCAGTTTGGCCCTTGGCCTCGATCTCAGCATTTTTTCTGGCCTTAGCAACGTCCATGTTCTCTTCTTCTGCCTTCTAGTTCCCTCTGGCCCCACCAATAAAATCCTTCTTCTTTGCCTCAGCCTCTAATCTTTTTTTCTAATAGCCTCCATGGCTACGCGATCAAGCACTGGAGGGGCCATAAAGTTTGTTGTTTCAGACAATCTAGAAGAAGGAATTGCACGAGAAAGAATGAGAACATGAGTACATATATAATGGTGGGAATAATAAGTAAATATTCTCTTCATAAGGTGATCCTAATGGAGGTTACCAATCGCAGCGTCCTCAAAAAAGTCTTCTTGAGCCTTGCGGCCCATAAATAAGTCAACCTACTCGACTACTGGAGGTGCACCACCTGAACGGATGAAGTAGCCTAAGGAAGTGAACTTCTGAATAGAAAAGATTCCTCTGAACTCTACTGGATCAGGTGTACAGGTAGTTTGAACCAACTCCTTTAAAACGACGGGAAGTTGGGGGGCTTTCTTTACTGCAAAAAAATAAATAAAAAATGGTTAGTAAAAAGGTCCAAAGAAGAAATAAATACAAAGGCATGCTAAGAACTGTATTAATATCGTTGGGGGAGCTCCAATCTCGAGGGATAATAGATGATATGTCCCTCTTATCATATTGGAATTCCTAATCACCCATCAAAAACACAAACTGGCCTTTTCAGTTGTGATTGCTCATCTGCATTACTTAAACCATTTTATGGTGGACCTTATGAGGAGAAAAGTCATAATAGACATTATCCTTCGCATTATCTTTTATACCATAGACCAAGCGAAACATGTCCCCAATAAGTTGAAACTCAGAATGGTCTCGCAAATAAACCATGGATACTAAAATAGATCGATAAGCATTTGGTGGGAGCTGAGTGGGAGACACACCATAACCCCTAAGAATAGATTATATGATGGGGTAAACGGTCAAATAAACTCCCACCTGAGCATCCCACACATGAAAGCATATTTTATCGGCCTCACACTAGTCTTAAGCTCTCTCCTTAGGTCCAGGAAGATGGAGAGAAGTACTTATGGGGATATCATACATATCCCTCAAATCGTCCAAACCATCCTATGTAATATCACAAGGATGTTTCACAACATCAGTGGACGATGGGTCCCATGAGTTAGAGGACCTATATATCCCGTCATTAGTAAGGGGAACCACCACTGGTAGGTGGAAGCTCTATGTTCGTCTGAAATAAGACGGGGAGGAGAAGGGTCAAGATCAACTATTGCCATTAAAATGGTATTTAGTAACTTATCTTGATTAGTAGGACCACCAGTAACTGAATTATCTACAATCACAGGAGATTAAACTCCTCTCGAAGTAGGGTTTAAAGCAGACCGAACAGAAGAAGCAACCCTGGGTGTGAACCTAGGGTTTTCTGGGTCGTCTTCGGATCGTAAAACTTGGTGGGCACATGGGAGTCGCCTAGTATTACCTGGGCAGACCAATTCTAACTCATATAAGATATCAAAAAGATGTTGTATGTCAGGACGGTAGTTCATTAAAAGCAAAATCAAAACCCTAAGGATTGGGGGCCTGCACAGGTGCAAGAACACTTAACAATGGCGATTGGAAATAGTAAAACCCTAATTTAAATTAAGAACCTTGGCCAACCAACACAATGGTTGTCTAAAGAATCCCTCAATACTTCAATACTCCAATACTCAGTAAACTCCTCAACAGCCCAACTATCACAACAAGAAACCAGGAGAAAAAAAGGGGTTTTCTAAGGAAAAAACCAAAATCGTAAAAAGATATTGAAATGGCATACCTAGAAACACCTAATAAGCTTTCCAAAAGGAACGAAAGAACCTTAAAGATTAAAAATGATCAATGAAAGCTAGAAATGGGAAATGATAATGGCCGGAGCAGGAGGTAATTCAAAATTTGTATTCTCTCTCTATCTCTCTTTATAATATATATGGCGATTGAAGTGAAAGGGGAAATTAGTGTTTGAATTTAGCTTTTATACTTGAAAATGAGGCGATAGTGTTTATTCATTACCCCTGACATCATATGTGAAAAGACGTACATACATGATAGGTTAAGCTAGCACGCACTACCTAAAACGCGCGTGATAATAACGCTAGGCACAAAAATTAGCTACTAAAATGTGTCCAAGTCACACATCGGAGTGAAAATAATACACAGCAATCGCCTCGTCGCGCGTCGAGAAGATTTTCTTAGGATGACAACATTCTTTTCATCTAAAACTTCACTTACTCACATCATCTCGACAGACACTCCTATTACATAACACTTCGCGGAATCTACCTCGCTCCTTAGATTAAGCAAAGTCTTTGGGGTTTTTGTTGTACCATAAAATATGGTGTGCTTGGAAGACCATTTATGAGAAAAAAGGACATATCTTCTGATCAGATAATAAGGTCGACTCAGGACTTATTAAGGTCGTCCAGTACATTCGGGTCGGCCATAATATGATAGGAAGTCAGCTTAGACTTTCCAAACTCATAGATCACTAATGTGGTGTACATGTGGGCATATACTGGTAGGATGATATCAGCAGTACTAAAGAGGCAAGCATGAGGAATCTAGGGTTAATTATTCCCCCATCATTGATGGGTAGCGTGTATCAATCACTATTTTCAATAAAGTCATGTAAAATAGTGTACCTGCCTAATCTGTAAAGGCAGGCCACCTATCACCCAATATTCTTTTTGTCTCCACTACATTCTCTCTCTAGTCCCACACATGTCTGGCATAAATATTACACATAATCCTCCAGTAAGGGGATCAAGAGATTGACCATTATTTAACTACTGTATTTTAAAGAGAGAGAGAGAGAGAGAGAGAGAGAGAGAGAGAGATAAACGTTTAAGGATCTATCCTTATATGGCTAAAACCTTCTGAATCTAATACTACTACTACACCGGTGGATGTAGGCACCGCATTGGGCCGAATCACATAAATCTTGATTCTATTCTTTTTTTCTCATCCTTTCTCTAGTATTATTACTCTAAAAACCCACGTTACTGTGAATGATCTCTCTTTATCTAATGTGAATCTAAGATTAGTGTATCTAGGTAAGATATAAACCCATACACCAACTTTAGACGTCAACACCAAACTTAAAAAGATGATGAGAAATTATAAATATTTCTCTTACAAATATTCTCCTTTGGCTATTTTGGTATTAAACACAAAAATCGAAAAAAAATAACCCCTAAAACAAGTTCAACTAATGTCCCTCCCAAACCCGAAAAAGGAAAAGAAACTTGTGACATTGCCTTCAACTGAAAATCTTCATCGTGTAGTCCATGAAATCATCAAGTCAAAAAATACCTATAAACATGATGCAAAGGAAATATCGTGACGCATGGAGTTTAAATAGAACACAAAACACCCCCTCAATATATTCTCCCCTTGAATAAGTTCTCCCCGCTTTTTTCCATAATAGACAAAGGGTTAGAAGATAATCCTGAAAATTTAGCATCATGAGAACCCAAATTTTAAATATCATCACAAAGAATAAACAAATAAGCATATGAGATGAAACTTTAACAAACCGACAGACTATTTTTGAATTTTTTTAAAATTTTTGATTCTATAAATATACATATAAGTACAAATACAAACTGTCACACCATGGAGTAGCGCGAAAATATCCGAATCATTGAAATGGAATGAAATTGTGTGAACTCCATGCATGAGCAAGTCAACATAGGTATACGTAGTGATGGTGCACAAAGTCAAAGAGACACTCTTAAAGAAAGAACTCAATTCACAAATTGGTGTAAAAATATTGAACAAATGAAATTGACTCAACTCAAATAGAATCTCACGAATTTCAATGCTTCTCAAATAAATAATGCCAAACTATTTAATGTTTTTGTGAAGGAATTTCATTGTGCAAACCCATTGAGCTTCAACACATAATACGCTCAAAATTCACAATTTAAGCATAAACTTGCAAAATTTTTGAAGGAATCATATTAATTATGTGAATAAAGCATCAATGAAACAAAAAAAAAGGTCTTGGAAATTCTGTTTTTATGTGTCAAAGTCATCTTTTATTCTCTTGCCAATGGTGGCCTTTAATGCAAATAAGACTATTTTTTTCATAGCCTCTTTCCATTGCATAATAAAAAATTAATTTTTCAGAAAAAAATATGGGCAATGGTTTTTACATGCACAATTAGTTCCTAGTACATCTGGTCTGTTACTAACCATGATCGAGATGAGAACATCATATCCGACATATGACAAGCAAGCACAATATTTAATAGTTCACGCATATGTGCAATCAAGGCGAGATATTGAGTCTCGCATGAAGGAAGTAATCAACAAAGAAAGACTCCATGCTAAACATGCATTTTTAAGTACACAAAAAAATGAAGAACACCATGTGTTAGTCACATGAATGGATGGAAATTAATTGTGATTCAAACATCTTAAATGCGCATCTATATGTGGTGTAAAATAAAACACAAAAATATTTTTTTTAATTTTTGAAAGTTTTTATAAAAAACAAAATATTTATAGAAATTTTCTAAAAGAAAAGAAAATATTTTTGGATTTTTTAATATATTCAGATAAGAATACAATCTACTAATAAGGACAAATGATAGCCACGTGATAATCACCCTAAACTAAAAACAATACTCGAACTCAATCAATGCAATAAATACCTAAAGACTTTCTGAGGTCCTAAAATCTAAGTGGATCTAAAGGTTTAGTGAAAATCTCGGTCAATTGATGTTCGGTACTCACGACGCTTAAGGAAATGATCTTCTCCTCAACAAGATCATGAATAAAGTGCTCATTAAGCCTAATGTTCTTTGTACGATAATGTTGTATCGGATTATGAGAAATATGGATTGCACTCATATTATAGCAAGAAATAGCCATTATGCCTTGAGTAATCCCATAATCTTCGAATACTTACTTCATCCACAAGGGTTGTGTGTAACAACTCCCGGAGGCTATGTGCTCAGCCTCCACCGTGAACAAATAAATGGATTTTTGATTCTTAATAAACCAAGAGACAAGAACACTCCAAAAGTAAAATCATCCTCTCGAGATGCTTTTATAACCATCAACATCTCCGGCCCAATTAGCATCACAATAAGTCGCTAAAAGGTCATCAGTATCAAAGAAATACCAAATGTCATAAGAAAGAGTGACGCTCAAGTATTTGATGATACGTTTAAGTGAAATCAAGGGTGAATATTTTGGGGATGCTTGGTAATGTGCAAAAACTCAAACACTAAAGGCGCTATTGGGATCGCTAGCGGTCAAGTAGAGGAGACTACCATTATACTCCTATTGAGTGTTTTGCCTATGTTCGTGCCTAAAGTGTCATTGCTAAGCTTAGTTTAATAACTCATGGGTGTGCGTTAGTGCTTAGCAGAGTACAAACTAAACTTCTTCACTAGGTCCCTAGCATATTTAGACTGAGATATAAATATCCCGTTCTTGAGTTGACGCACTTAGAGACCGAGGGAGAAAGTGAGTTCACCAACTATGCTCATCTTAAATTCACTCTTCATCGCCTCCTCAAAAGTGTGAGCGTGTTGGGAATATGTGGATCCAAAGACTATATCATCCACATAGACTTGGGCAAATAAGATACCACCACCCTCTCTCCTAATAAACAATATCATATCAAGTCCCCCTCTCTTGAAGCCACGAGTTAAAAGATGAAAAATTAGTATTTCGTACAAAGCACGGGGTGATTGCTTCAGACTATACAACGACTTTTTAACACCCCGCCTAATTAAATATCGGGTGATAAGTCCTTTATTAATTAAATCCAGAATATCCAATTGGTTCAAACAATGCATCACTGTCGAAAATCATCAATTTTATTTAATTAAAACTAACCACCTAATATTTAAAAAGGTTGATGTCAAAATTTTATCTTGTTATTAACCATCATCAAGTAAGGAAATAATTAACTAATACCATTCATCCCAAAAACATAAGGAAAGGACTAGCTGAATTAAAATAGAGAACTGGAGTAAACACTTCCAGTCAAAATCCCATACAATAATCCAAAGCCATGCAATAAAAGTCTGCTAATAGAGTAAAATATTTATATCTCTGAATGTAAAATAGGAAGGGAAGACATGTCTAAATGAAGTAAATAACTAATAGATAAAGAAGAATAGACTATGAAGCATCTACTAGCAAGGTCCTATAGCTTCCACAGCATCTATAGCTCGGCAACTGAATGGAATCTCCTAAGCTTGGTGTCCCAATGGCTGGGCACCTAAAATAAAGGAACACGAAAAGAGTTTTGCAGAAAACGGGTCAGAGCTCGAGTAGAAAACAGTTTAAATATAAAAAGTGCTTAAATTGAATTAATTAGCACAAATATTATTCATGTTAACTTATCGTACTCACTTGAGATGCTCACCTCTCATCTAATGTGCACGCCTAATGAGCCTAATTACCCATACTCGTCATGATACTCTGCCTGACTATACGTAGTATAACCACTATGCTAGATAACATATCTAAATAATCCGAAGACGTATATTGATATTATTTAGGAATAGGTTTATAGATACTTTAACTCATTCTCATAACATAATTAATTCTCAACTGGTGACCCAATAAGTATATACTATGATAAAGCAGCCAATATGAAACACAGAATAGGAACTCAGTATACATATGTAAAATCTCACTATGTATACATATAAACATATATATCAATACTGCATCCGTGGTTAAGAAACCCCTGGTGCTAGGCATACTCAGCTATCTAGTCCCATTACAACGCTCACGCATGACGGACAATAGGTTAAATCTCTCAGGAACTAATAAAACATATACACATATTGGAAGCGAACATAGTTCCAAACCGATGGGCTATGCACATACCTACGCACTCACACGACCGTCACCACTATCATTATCACAGATAGCCCGTACCTAGGTTCCATGCTCTAGTGATACGACTCAAAATCCCCCGAAGGCACACAAGATATGGTCGTACACAACGTACTAACCTCCGTTTGATAGCCAGTAGGTAGGTATGTTATACACACAATATACCAATACATAAGCATACACACAACTTATATAATTTTATACGCGTTCACGCCACCCGATTTCCATAATACGTAAGTATTATTATTATTTCTACCCTCTCCGTAGATCGTATATATATATATATATATATATATATATATATATATATATATATACTCTCTTGAAATTAACTCTCCTCGGTTCTATGAACTTTCTACATCCCGAGCATAATCACTCTCCCAGTTCAATATTAACTCGAAATTTAGGTTACTCATCATTCACGTAGGTTATTTATCTCACTTGGGTAACCCTAGGATGCTTTTTAACCTAACCGGACTCAAAAAGTGTATTCTGGAATCTCGTTAGAAGTCAACGGATTCTCGTTCAAATGAGGTCGTTCGAACGAATTCGTTTGAGCGAAGTTCTCACTTCGAGAGAACTCCACCATTTCGTTAAAAGGGTCATTGGAATTCTCGTTGGAAGTCTCATTCGATCGAGGTCGTTTGAACAACCTGGGCAAACTTCGAACGAGATATCCAAACTGGCCCTATTTTTCCCCAAAATTGATTTTTCCAATATATAAAACCTCAAACTCAACCCTAATTTCATCCAACATCCAATTAGATAGTTCTAAACTATTCCTAATTATTATGGGGCACTTTCCAACACAACTTAAGGTTCAAATCTATATAACCTAACAAGAACTTAAATCTCTAAAAATTCTCATAAAGTGAACCCAGCAATATAATTACTCAAAACTCTTATTTTAATTCGTGATTAGGATATAAAATTCCCAGATTTTAATGGTCTAACAGAGGCAAAACCTCTACATGTATACCCATCTCCAATTCCTAAAGTCTCTTTACAATTCAGTCTAATTAAACCTAAGTTTTCATTGCACCAAGTTTATATCATCAAATCTAAATCAACAGGAATAATATATGCTAAAAAAGGAGCAAGATAAACACTTGCCTTAAAGTGGATTTCAGATTCTCAGACTAAAATTGGTACGTGGTTGATCCTCTCGTTGCGATCTTCACTTTGGTGCAACTTGTGGTGGGAATCCTTGAGTTCTTGCCCTTGTTCTCCAATGGAGTCTTCATCCTCCTTGGTACTCCCTCTCTCTCTATCCCTCTCTTTCTCACGTGGGTTGAAACTAACAGACCTCTAACCCACGTAGCTTTTAATTAAACCTAATTTTTGTCCATTTAATTACTCAAAATTCCCAAAAGACTAAAATACCCCTCTGGGGTGTCATTTTGGGCTAAAATGCCCCAAACTCCAATTAAAATACCCGAGTAGTATTTTTCGGCGCACTCAAAATAGTCATTCGAGTTATATAAAAATAATTTACCTTTTTAACCCCCAAATGTATAATAGTGATGCGACTCATATGCGCATTCCAAATAATTATATCTTAACTGTCATGTATCTCATCCCCAGCCATATTATATATCAAAGACGATATTACGTTACTCACTACGTAATATTCAACATAGTTATTACTCAACATGATTTCAACATAATTATTTTCGATAACTACCAACTCTCGTCACGCTAGTAATTATTTCTCTTAAAATAGGATTAATTATAAATTAATTTTTTTCCCTTTAAATTAATTATTTCCCATATTCCATAATTTCATAATGAAATAAATATGCGTAAAAATACGGGGTATTACAGACTTCTTTAGATAAAATTTGTGTCCCGGATGCTTTGGGTCTTCAAACCCCTTTGGTTGTTCTATGTAGACCTCCTCCTGAAGAATTCCATTGAGAAAGGAACTATTTACATCCATTTGGTAAAGATTAAACTGTAGATGGCATGCTATGACGAGTAGTAAGTGGGCAGACTCAAGCTTAGCAACAGGAGTGAATGTCTCGTCAAAGTCTACACCCTCAATCTGTTTGTAACCTTAAGTGACCAACCTAGCCTTATTACGACAACGGTACTATTCTCATCCCTTTTATTCTTGTACACCCACTTCGTACCAGTCACATTAGTCTCTATAGGTCAGGGGACTAATTACCAGAAATCATTCTTTTGAAAATAAAGCAACTCATATTGCACAGCACATATCCAATGGTCGTCCATATATTCCTCCTTTACAGCCTTGGGCTCTATTGTGGAAGTGTAGCAAAAGTAGCTAACCACATTCTCTACTTGAGCACGATTCCTAACACCTAGTGTGGGATCACCAAGTATGTCGGTAGGGTCATGATTCTTTCGAACCCAAGATAATGGATCCTCTATATTAAGAGCGGGTCCACCATGGTGGTGTGAGGAATAATGAGATCAACACCGGGGGTGAATTATTCTCACACGCAAGACCATGATCAATAAACGTAGCTGGCGCATCATCTCTAATCGTGACATTTATCGATTCCATGACCTTATATATTTTAAGGTTAAACACCCTATAGGATCTACTAAATGATGAATACCCTAAAAATATTCCCTCATCGCTTCTAGAGTTAAACTTTCCTAAGTGCTCTCTATCTCTAAGGATATAACTAGGACTCCCCAAAACTCAAAATTATGATAATTTGGGTTTTCTACCTATCCAAAACTCATATAGAGTGTGAAGTGTGTGTGGAGGAAGAAAAGCCCTATTCACTGTGTGGCAAGCGGTGTTAACCGCCTCTGCCCAAAATTGTTTAGGTATATTCCTACTAAGAAGCATGGATCTATTTATATCTTGAATTTTTCGACTCTTCCTCTCAATAATCCCATTTTGCTGAGGTGTGCGAATGGACAAAAACTCATATTTAATGCCAACTTCATCACAATTGCTATCAACTCTAGCTTCTTTAAATTTAGTGCCATTGTCACTACGAATACCATATATAGTGACACTATGTTATTTTAAAGAACACAACACTTAGTTGTTAGGGAACTCAATATTTTAGGACTTTTTTATAAGAAATCCAATGATATAATATCTCGAAAAATCATCGTCCATCACTAGATAGACTTATTACCACCAATACTCTTCGTAAACATGGGAATCCATGTGCATCAACTCTAAACACGGGAGGTGGTAATGGTATTGAACTTCCTATGGGGACTCTTGATTTGTTTCCCTTATTGTCAAGGACCACAAACTGATGAAGTCGCAAATGCCAAAGATCCATGGTGAAGACTTTAGCATTATTGCACATTAAAGAGGACTTGGGAATGATACTGTAGCAATTGTCGGTAGTTTTCACACCTTGTAGAAAAATTTTACCGGATTGATAAAAAACGTTACACTCCGACCGGTCAAACTTTACCACAAACTTAGCATCGCAAAGTTGGGGTTATGCTTATTAAGTTCTCTTTTAACCCATTAACATACAACACATTGTCTAGATTAGGAAAGATGAAAATCTTTATGAAACCTCGTCCTAATATGCTAGACCTACTCCCATCCCCAAAGGTGACTTTTCGTTCCTTGTAATCCACAAGGTTGGTAGACTTGTCACCGGTCATGTTACAAGAGCACCCAGTAGAAAATTACCATTAAGAAGTATCTTGAACCTTAAGAGAACGTGAACTGCAAGGCTTTTTCATCACTTTTAAGTACCCGAGTGGTGGTAACCTTTTGCTTACCCTTATTATTATTAGCACTAGTCAGTGTATGGAAAGTGTTCTCAAAATGCGTAGACATCCTTTGAAATTCTTCCATTAAACTCTTGGAAGTAGTAACTAAAAACTTAACTTGATATCTAAGACTATCAACATTGCTATGGTGGTGTTTGGTAGCATGTATGTAAGAGACTTTTCCTAGATTGTAGTTAATCTCCCTAAGGTGACCTCTTCGTTTGCAATGGGTATGAATACAGATTATTTTTTGTCTCCCTTGGTTAAAACGCCTAGGATGAATTCTCCTTGGGGGCTAGGTCGAGGCTCATAAGGATCCATCATAAACTTGGGACTGGTTCAGGTGCAATATTGGAAGTGGATGCACCATCATAACCTATCCCTTGCCTCTATTTAAAAGCTAAAGCGGAACCAAGGAAAAAAAATTCAATCTTATTAGATATGTCCTCTAAAGTAACCATGACCTCTCGAGCACGTTTGAGATCTTTCTCGAGTTGGAAAACATGGTCTTTAAGTTCACCACAAGTCTCCAGTGATGCTTGAATATCTCTTATAAAGCATCCACTTTGTTGTTCAAGTCATGCTTTTATCTCCCCATCGAAATAATTTTCTTACTCAAAGAGATTCACTGAGGTCTCAATCTCTCTCAAAACCTTCAAATCCTTCTCTAAAGACAACACCCTAAGAGCCAAATTTGTATTTTGCTTTTGGTTTTTAATGAGTCGATATAAAGTTTGGAGTAAACATATTAGAGGCCACATTGTCCCTCACTCAAATTCTCATCATCACCCTCAAATTCTACAGAATGATTCTACTCATTGTCGAGATTATCACGTTTAAAAATGTACTCATCGATGAGAGACAAACTTGAAGTGTTAACGTGACTAGCTATGAACACGATGAAGTTATGTCCATGTGGTGATTCATCCCCAGTACCCACCGACTCAACATCACTATCGCTTAGAGTGGCATTATAAGCAGTTTTGCCTTTGCTTTGTCTCTTAAGTCTTGCGATGCATTCGTGGGCTTTGTGACCTTTCCCTTCACACTCATAATATATCTTTGAATTGTCTTTCTTAGGATACTCACCTCTAGCTTTCCTTTTATTATTCTCAAAAACATTCTTGCCCACTTTGAATTTTTTATCTTTTTCAAAACTTTTATTTTCCATTTTGGAAGAATTTTGATTTTTGAATTTGAGAAACTTTTTGAATTTTTTAACAAACGGGCCAAGATCATATAGATCAAATTTATAATAGGAGTAAAAAAAACCTTTTTTCTTTGATTGATCTTTTAAAGTGATTCATTTTCCCTTTTTCTTTTAGGTTTTGGGGAACATGTCTAATTCATAAGTTTGAATATCACCTACAAGCTCTTCTAACTTAAACATGTCTGGAATTCCCAAAGATTTTAGGATGGTAACTTTCGCACCGAAATGATATGGGACAAACCTTAGAATTTCCTTAACAACCCTCATTTCTGAAATTCACCCTCCCAAATTAAAACTAAGAGTTCACAATATCAGACAAATGAGCATAAAATTCATCAAAAGTCTCAGATTCAGCCACGCTTATAGTCTTAAATTTTGTGGTAAGGTTTTGAAGCTTATAATCTTTAATAACATTAGTACCCTCATGAGTGAGATGGAGTATATCCCAAGCTTCTTTATACATGGTAAATTTCACGATACGATAAAATTCATGGGGTGTGACAACAGTAAAAATCACACTTAATTGTCAAGAGTTAAAATTACTCCATCTAAAATCACCTTCAGTCCAAATTCTGAATGTATTGATACGAATGATATTTTAATTAGTCACAGTGGGAGGAGTCCGCCCCATTTTTAATAGGAAGACAAATATGCTCGTATATCGATTTCAGAGATGATCTCATTCGAGCTTTCCAATAGGCATAATTGGATCCATCAAATAAAAATAGCCTATTGTACGAGTTATCCACATAACCACCATAATTCATCTAAATAGCTTGCAGAAATAAACTCTGATACCAATTTGATAAACGAGATTAGGTCCGGTTATATGTAAAAATCATAGATTAGGTCACACAAAAGTAAAATTATATTTAGTCAAAATTTTATCTTGATTAATTAGGTGAACCTAAACATGAAAGATATAGAAACTAAATCGAAACAAATAAACCACAAACCATAAGACAAAAGATAAGAAAAATCCCTTTTGGGTAAAACCTATATCCAACACTGTTATAACTAGGTGTTACAGAACGACACATATTGACTTATAAAAACTTGACTCCACTAAATGATGCAGTTGTTTCTTCCTTCCTTGTTGCTAAAGACAGCGATGCAGATCCAGTAATGCTCCACAAAAATTTCCACTTGCCTCGGTGTCCACCGATCAACCTCGAGAAACTATATTCCTATCTTCAGGAATAGAGATTCAACTCCACAAGGGTATGAACATGGTAGTGTTCTTATAGGGTTTGATAAAACTTCTCAACAAATCATCCAAGGGGTTTAGATTGAAAAATAAAAGTGTTTTTATAAAACTAGGGTTTGAAGACCTTTTGGTATTGTATGGGAAAGTGAATTTTGCCAAAAGCCCTATGTACAAATGATCACAAGATCCCTTTATACAGAAAATATGATTTTTAAGGCGGTACAAATTTCAAGGAACCTTTCGAATGAAAATAGGACTTAGTTTGAACGAAAATTCTTAACTTGTTTGAATGAACAACTAATATCGTTTGAATCAGTTTTGAACGAGATTCAAACCATATTTGTTCTGCTAAAAAGAAAATTATCGTTTGATATTAGCTTGAAGTTAGTTTGAACGAACCGCCAATCTCGTTAGAAAACATACTTAAAGTCATTTGAACGACTTAAAAAATAAAAAATATGTTTTCTTTTAATAAAAGGTTTACACATAATCAAAGCCATATACCTTCTCCAATGATTGAAGTAATGATCTGAAGTCTTTCGATCTTCGATTGTTGCATTTATTCACTAACTTGTCTTCACTTGAAGCTCTTAAGAATGTACATGATAGTGAAAGTGTAACAGAATATATCAAACTTAAAAACATAATGAGCAATTTTAAATCTTGTTCTTACATAGCCATCATCGGAATCATCATAAATGGTCAACATCTCGTCAATAGAATCATTCTCAACATCAACATCCACTGGATTATCCACATGAGTTACAGGAGGAATAACTGCTACAAAGGTAGGTGGAGCATCTCTAAGACTTGGTGGATCACATATTTATTAAAGGATATAGGAAATACATCTTTGGATGGAAGTATAATTATCTATATTTGTAACCCCCCCATATCGTCTAATTTACTCGTGTTAGCATCCTGTTGCTCAAATCAAAGTGAACCGAGCCTCTACGATGGCTCTAAATGATTCACAAACTCGTGGTCTGATAAGATTTAATTAAAGAGTTAGAGGAGGGGATGCAGGAACATGGGTATATCCATGTTAGGAGGCTATATCGTCAAGTAGTTCAATAAACGATGGTGGCTAAATGGGTATTTCAAGCGTTGTCTGGCCCTTAGAACTAGAAACCTAAGTACTTGTAATAAGTCCAATGACACGGGAAAATATATCTCCATCAAACTGAGGAATAGAATGAAAAATAATGTGTCACATGATCAAAGGCCCAAATGGTAAAGCATCACGATAGTCATCACTCATAACACAAAAGATGATCTTTAGAATAAGTGCAGGAATTTCAATAAACTGACGCTCAATCACAACATGTATGAATCTTGCAATTTCATAGGGAATGCCATCGGTCCTAAGTATTGGGAATCGATAATAAATAACAACATAATTGATAACATAATAGGTCGATCAAAGATCACGCTACCTAAATAGACTCCCTACCCACAACTAAAGATCACGCTAAAAAGTACCTCATCAGTCAAAAGTAGCTCCATACCACGAAGAAATGAAGACAATGTCATGAGATAAAGTGTTAGAATAATAATCTTTGTTAAGAACTCATGGAACATGGATTTATTTTCCACATTAAAAGATAAAAAAATGAGAATCAGCCCAATATCAAATGCTCTCAAATAGAATAACCCCTTAGAGGCTTTCCTAAGATGAAAGAAAATAGAGTCTCTCTCTATTTGAACATAAAGAGAAACGAATAACTCTCGTAAAGGCTAACTGTCCCAACTGAGGCAAAAAAATATAATAATAAACTATAGGATGTCACGATATAGGATCAAACGGGGCAACACAATCAATGCACTATCATATACATCTTAGCAGATGATTCCCCTGGATAACTATGGCCACCATAAATAAGCGCACTTTTTTCTTGCCTTACCATATCCAATAGAAATATGCACCGAAGTCTCAAAACTAAGAAATGACCGTATAATGGACAAATCAACACACCAAACATCTGTATAGTTATAATTTCAAGTGATTACACAAAAAAATATCACTCACAATCATATGACATGTAGAATAGGGTGATGAAATAGGGAACCAGTGCACAAGGATATGTAAAAATCCTAAGAATGAATCAAACAATGATAATGTTCACAATCATACGCTAAAGGAATCTCTATATACTAGAATATACATAAGAAATTATAATAGAGGTTATATATATCGAGTACTTGAGACAAATCTAATCAAAGTCCCAAAAGCTCAAACCAAGGATTTGAACATGCTAATCTCAAAATCCGAACACCAACGATCAGATGATATATCGATGATTAAAATATGTTTGGGAAGATTTTTTGTTTCTATGGTTTGGTTTCTAGGGAGAGAAGGAGGGTAAATGGTTTAAATAAAGGATTTAAAGGAATAAAAACCGACAAAACCTCAACAGTCAATTTGGACAAAACATGCAAACACCTAAAAAAAGGACCGTGTGAATGACCTTTAATAATTGTTCTTCATATTGTGCCATGTAAATGGAGAAATATCAAAAAGTACTATTTTGCGAAAGAAAACAGGAAGTTTTCTACATTTTGATCCTCCGTGTGCATGAATAGAAAATGTGTCCGTCCGGATGAAAATCAACAAAATGTTTCCTTAATCAAAAACACATACACCATGTAAATGGGATTAAAGTGGGGTGTGTGCACGAAATTAGGAAGAAACTAAAAGTTAGGGGAATATTCCATAAAATACTTCACACCCTATAGCTACCTAAAATAACCCCTCTTTCTCAAACCATGCAATGCAAATGCATAAAAATGTGTATTTTCAAAGTTTTTGAATTTTGGACAAACAGAAAAATTAATCAAAAACAAATATATAAATATAAAAGAAAACACAATTCAAATGTAATGATTTAACAATTATCAACACTTAAAGACTCATTAAGCACGTAAATCTTCATACTTGAATTGCAGAATAATTTTTTCAAGCACATTTAAAAAATTTATCTCAATTAACATCTAAATTAAAAATCATCATGTGAGATTAGATATTATAGTATCTATGTGCATATTCAACAAATAATCAACAAGTTTTCAAATAAAAATTGATTCCACTTTCTTTCCAAGTTTCACACTTATACCAAAAGTCCGTTTTCATTTCACATTATACTCGTTATTTCATCTTTTGAAAACAACTTTAATTACCATTTCACGTGAAGCTAAATCATTTAGTTCAAATACTTGTTTTATACACCTTAATATGTTTTTCACTATTCACGCACACTTGTAGTCTTGCATTTTACACACTTTACGAAAAACGCTTCTTTTCATCTTTACTTTTCAGAACATGACTTTTCATCACATAAAATCTAGCTCTTTAACTAGAGTCCTTTTATTTGGTGAAATCATTATTTTGTCCATATTTCATATAAAATTACACTTTTGTGCTAAAACATTTCCTTTGTTGTTTTAAGACTTTACCTTTCAAAATATTAATTTTACATTTATTATTTCATATTCTTCCTTTAAAACTAATTTTCCAAAACAATACTCATTTTTGCAAATGTTACTACTAGTCCAAACTTAGCATAAAATGATACATTTGTCCCCAAACCTATACTTTGACATTTCAAAAATTGACTCACAAATTGATAACTTTGCATTGTTATCCTTGTTCCCTTGTTTTAGTTTAGGCTTTAGCTCTTCAATATTACACATTTTAATAATAATGCTTTTACTGCTTTTATACTTACCACCCATTTATTTTGTTTCCCTAAAGTTTCTCAAACATTGTTCACATAAATTATATCATTTTATGTGATTAGCATTCTCAAATTTTAGCATTTATCATTTCATGTTCAAAGAATTATTTTCATACATTTTCAACACATTTATCCCAACTACATGAGTTTACGTTGTAAATGTAATGTTTTATACCCATAAAATCTATATATGCATCCTATTATTTCTTCAAAAATGTTCAATATAACATTTATCATGAAATCAACCAGTTTTACATGATTTTTATAAGAAATAACTTGATTAAACATTCTAAAAACTAACCTTCTTTCAATCTTTGGATTTCATCTATTTTTATTACATATTCCACAACATATATTCATATGTAATGATAATAATAATAATAATAATAGATAACCATTTTAATCATAAATATATACATATATTTAGCATGCTTTGTCCTTAAACTTAAAAATAGAGTGTAGAACCCCTACCTCTTAAGAAGATAATAAACTTTGAAGAAGATTTTTAATAAGCTCCCAACTAGCTCTAAGCTTTCTGAAAATGTATTCCTCTAAAAATCCACTTATATACCCAAGAACACTCTTCTGCAACACTCTTAAACACTTGAAAATGGATTAAGGAAATTTATTCTAGTTAGTATGCATGAAGTATGGAGAATAAAATAGAGTCTTTGATTGAGCAAAAATGATGGAAAGAAGTGTAGACCCAGATTAGTTTTAGAGTAGATTTTTGGCTCGACAGAAATGGGGAAGGTGGGGTAGATATCCATCTTTACTTCCCTCTTAAAGACCCTAAGACCCATATTAAATTCTCCCAACCCCCTTAAGGTACTACTCCCAAGCCTAGGGTAGTCAAAGTCTGGGAGAAATATTGTCATGTACTGAGCTAAGTTGTTACATTTAAGACCTTAAACTTACCCACCTCAACACCCTTCAAAAATAGACATTTTGTTCCAATTGAAAAGTTCCTTAAACATGCATTAGATTGCCTTTTTAAAAAAAATATAAGCACAAAATTTGTTCGAAATTAAATTTTACATCTTTCTGGAGGTTTTCAAAAAATTTCTAAGCATTTTTATCTTTTGATGAAAAATCCATTTTCTGACAAAATGGCACATTTTTTACCAAAATGAGGTCTCTTATAGTTTTTGTACTAGTATTTTAACTTAACTAATGTGGTCGAATCAAAATACTATTTAAATTATTTTCGAAGTTACTATTCATCCAATATTTTTCTTACAAAAAATATTACTTTGCTAAAATAAGGTTTGTACCCCAAATATAAAAACAACCTTAATAACATGTCCTCGATGTTTATTATATGTTATTGACATAATACGAGTGGTTCACTCATTTTTATTTCACCGTTTAAGGTTAAACACCACAGTTTCCATCTATTATCCATTTTATGCATGCGCGCAGGGATGGAGCCACGTTGGGCCGAGTGGGGGCTGAAGCCCCCACAAAATTTCTCAAAAAAATACAATTATAAGGGTTTTGGAAAAGCAAACAATTAACCTAGAATGAAAAAGAAAATCATGAGCTCGGCAGATATCTGTACAACTCTCCGACTGCTTACGCATGTCAATACGAAAAGATCAGCATTCTCACTATAGGCAAATTAAGCAAGGTCTTTGTGTCAATGAAGGAAGTTATTATTATCATTAATATAGAGAGAGATGATTATGCAACACAAAGATTCTCATTGTTTTTTACACAGACACTAAAGATCCATTCACAGTTCCAAACAACCCAAACAATAAAATGCCAACTCCCTGTGGAAGTTGATAATAACGCTTGTCAAGAAATTGGAGGTTAGTTTGGGTGAAGTTTTTAAGTAATACTTTGATAAAAACTAAAAATTACTTCAAACGAATTCGATTCCACCATTAAATTATCCCCACTCTCTGAAAATCCTAGCTTTGTCCCTACATGCACATTATATATGCACCAAGCCCAGTGCATAGATGAGATGCGATTTTGTATTTGATATTTTCAACATCCGTATAGTGTATATAAATTTTGCATTTAAACTTTTGCGTTGAGCTTCAGCTTGAAACGTAAATTATAATTTTTGGTCCTTATGTGACCCATGTAGTGCAACGTGTGTAACTATTTTTTGTGTCAAACTTTTGCACGATTTTAATAATTACTTTATTTTTTATTAAAAATTAAGGTGTTAAATTATATGAGCTCTGGGGGTCATTTCTCTATAAATTAATGTCTACCTTATATGGAAGACAAAACGAGATATTGATGATGAGGTCTCTGAGCTTAGTTGTATAGATATGATGGAATAACTGATCATCTTAGGAGATGGGAGAGACGAATGAGGCCTTTGGTACCTCAATGGTCCTTTCTTGAAGTCAGTGGAGGTCTTGGGGACTTGACAGAGGTCTCCTTAGGACGTCCATCCTTGTAAGAGGGAGTTGGGGGGGGGGGGTCTAAGAACTCTTGGAATACCAGAGGTTGGATATGGTATCATCAATTGTAAGCATGTTTAGTTAAAAAATACATGAAATCAATCCATTCACATTCTATAATTCTTAACAAATATATAATCAATAGTTAAGACAAATCAGAAGGAAAAAAAGAAAAAAAATCCTTTGGGATTTTTGATAGAAATATATACATATACAATTGATAAAATAAAGCACATGTCATGCATGAACTGAAAATGCTATGTAAAAAAAATTCACCAAGTTAAGGTTCCACTCTGAGAGATTCATATTCCCCCACTTCTTCTTCCAAGTCTAGATCCAATCATCTCATGAAGTCACTTACAGGAGAATTGAAGTTTAATACCCAGTGACTGGGTCAGCTAACCTTAAAAAAAACTATGGCCTCTAATCTAAATGCCAGCATAAATAGAGTTGTTGAACCAAATATTATCGACTACCTATCATAATCGGCGATGAAAGCATTTGAGATTCGGTTGACTTATTTTGATCATCGTCTCAACCGTCATATTGGGGAAAACAACTTGGGATTGACATTTAAAACACGAAAAATTTAGCCCTAAGACCTTCGAAAGATTATATAATGGAAAGAAAAATAAGAATTGTATTTTAAGAAAATCATAAGGTTTATAATACAATATCATAGGGAGTCGTGTTTTGATTCGTATGTGGAGGCAAAAGTTGAAGAAGATGAAAATCTTGCTGTCCTTCGAGGTCTCCAAAAACCTTATTATAAAGATATGAACACCTCAAATATTCTAGTATATGACCCATCAAAAGTAAGTCTTATGGGGGGGCACTCTTGAAGTTGATAGCGTGGTGAAATATAAGACAATTGACCTTCTCTCTCCCCTCCCCTTCGAAAAAATATGAAAATTATTTTTCCTCTCCCTCTATAACCCTTGATAATGGACAATTAACCTAAAACCCTAGCTTTGACCAATATAAAAAGGTATAAGTCGCCTTAGCTAAACTGGGCTTCCAAAGAGTTTAGGTTCTAGTACTTAGGTAATGGAATATACTAGGGACCCAAGATAAATAATTAAATTGGCTTCCAAATAAAAACTCAAAAATTATAATTATAATTATTGTAATTATTTCCTTTCTTTATTTAATCGTGATTAACTCCACTAAACAGTCATGACTGCCTTCTAATTTGATTATCGCTAAATCACTTGGAATAAAGAGGTCTTATTTGCAAAGTTGATTATGGTATACAATATGATTCCCCACATTAAGTGTCCGATACCATCTCGGTCAAATCAATTTGTCGTTAATCGATTTTAACCAATATCTATTCGACTTCTTGATTGTTGGACTTAACATATTTGCTACTCCATCGGGATTATACAATAAACTACCGAGTAGGTTTTACTAGTGAAAACAAAATATATAAGTCTATCAAATGGGTATCACAGCCCAAGATATCTCCTGTGCATGAATTCCTCCAAATTATGATCTCAGTCCTAATCACACAACTTTTAGCCAATGTGCAGGGATCATTTGACCCGATATAAAATCAGATCGCACCCATAGCAATCAAAGTGACATTTGCGCTAGCATTCTCATTTTCATAATTCTCGGGATTAAGAATTTATGCACCTTTTGCAAATGGTGTGATATTACCTAAGTCTAATAAAGATAGCCCTTAGATTTAAATCTCACGGGTGGTCATATTTAATACATTCATCGATGTACCGATCATAATCCTATTTTGAACTATCGTATAAGTCCTCGAACTACCAGCCAAGTTTCCACAGTTTGAGATGAACCACCAAGATTGCACCGCAATCGTTTCTATAACATGTCAACTCAATATCTAGGTTGTGAACTCTTTAATTGTATTATAATTAAAATTTTAATCTCTTGTGATCAAGTTGAACCCAACACACTAGAATTCCTACTAAGTACAATTGACCAATATGTCAACAACATATTTAAAACGGTCTAAGGCATTTTCGTAATCATTGTTCTTATTTCAAAATGAATTGGGACACCTTTCTTTAAAAGTAAATGTCGTACATGATTTTAATAATAAACCCCAACACTCTACCCATTTAGTGAATTAGTCAACCGCAACTACAAGGTATTTGAATCTTCCTTTTGTCTTGGGAAGTAGACCAACCAAATCTATTCCTCACATCACAAAAATATATGGCACAATAATAAATCTCAAAGTTGATATTGGTCTTCCTCTTATCACATAAAATCTTTGGTATTTGTCAACGGGCATAACCAATCGATTAACTTTAGATATTCCTGATGGTTCAATTTCTGGAGTTATTCGGCCTTCCAGCCAACTAGGTTCTTTTGATGCCAATCAAGATAGCTATATGAACGCCTAGGATGACAGGTGTATATGTTTCATTGATTCACGTGAGGAGATCATTTTTGCATACAAAAAAAGCCCCCAATGATATATTTTTGGTGATTGATCGAAAGTATAGAGTATTTGTTCAAAATGTTATTCGACATGTTACTGGAGAGTTGGTCGACAACCGACCTTCCCTACTTGTAAAAATTTCTACAAGCATTATGGATAATGGCATTTTTGCAAATACTTTAAAAAAAATTGAACTTCCAAATGGTATGCTAATCTTTTTATGTTTTGAAAAGTGTATAGCTGGCGGTAGTTCAATCGCTTATGCAGTTAATCATTTCGTCTCTGTTATCGAGGCGACCTATAAATAAGTGGAATTTTCCCTCATTTTATCTTCATCTTAAACCTTTTGCACTTAGAGTTTTTCACTAATTTCAAATTTTCTATCTATAACTCCAATTTTTCCCTTGTTGTCTATTACCCGTTACTATTTCTTCATCTTTGTCGTTGTCGTGGGATTCTTGTAAGCTTTCTTTTTTCCCTATTTTTTATCCTTTTTATATGTTTCAACCATAATTTACGTTATGGATGAGGGTTCATTGGAGAGTTTAGGGCAAAGAGTCCTGACTGGGTAGACTTAGAAATAGCTCAAGGTCCCAAAAATATTTATTCTTTAAGAGAGGGTCACTGGATTCCCACTCTCTTTATTGCTGAGTGTGGTATCATTTTTCCCCTAAATCCTGTATTTCTCTAATTTTGTCAATATTTTGACGTAGTACATGCTAGAATAGCCCTAAAAACTTAGAGAGTAGTAAATGGAGTTCATAGGTTGAATGAGATTTATGGAATGCATATTGAGATCCCTGAATTGATGTTTTGCTATAAGTGGGGGACCATTGGAGAGAGCACGTATTATCTGAAGACTAGGCAAGATAATAGGGCCTTAATGGTAAATCTGTCAAATTCCAATAAAATTTATTGGGATTATGGTGATATTGTAAAGAATTGGCAATATGCACCTTCCTACGGGGGTATCCTACACTGAACCCAGATGCCCCCATGCAGTGTGTGGCATAGGTTCTAACTTTATCCTTTAATATTTTTGTAATTTGTCATATATTTTCAGACTCGTCGAATAAATTTTTTGCCTTGTATTCTTTTACAAAGGAAAGTAAGAAAAGGTTTCCCAAGGAAGGAGAGATCAACCTTAAAGACCTCAAGTTTCCATGGGGACTTAATCAAAGAGTTGGAGAAGAACACCCAAGAGCTGCTTTCGTATTATTAGAGTATAAGAGCTCAATTACATATTTTGTTTCTTGGCCATCATCAGTACTGTCGCAAGTTACCGTAAATTTAGAAGAGGAGCGTGTTTCTACTTCTTCGACTGCAGAATCAACCGGGGTTGAATTCATCCAAACGGAACTTCTTCCTCATTTGAGTCCTTTGATATATCTGACATTTCTACTTCTCCTTTAGCCGACATTGGTAAAATAAAGATGCTTAATTTACTGAGTTGGCCATTATCTCCCCCTCCCAAAAAGAATGTTAATACTGGCAAGAAGCCAGTTGAAAAGAAGTCTCACGCCAGGGAAAATAGGCCTCAAGTTCTTAGTGCTAAAAAGTCTCAAGCCACTGAGTCTCAATATAAAAGACAGAAGAGGGGTTTATCAGACCCTAAAAAATAGGCACAGAGAGCTCAAGATGACCAACAAGAGTTGGTTGCAAATAAAAATCAAACTGACCAACAAGATTTGGTTAAAAAAATTCATGTTGACCTGGGTGACATTGGGTCAGCTTCTGTGGTTTTCAATCCTGGATTGGCCAAGAGTTTAATCAAAGCTGGAAATCTTCTAGCTGATAGGGTAGCCTCAGTTTTTATTCCAAAAATAAGGCAGACTAAGAGAGCCTACCATAATTTGGCACTGGTAATTGTGTTATTGTGGCCATTCCCTTCGATCCTCACGAGGGGAGAGGCAAAAAAGATGGGGGTGTCTCCCCTTCATCTCAAGAGGATCTTCGTCTCGCACATCCTTCTCGGGGAGCTTCGGCCAGCATCAGTGATGAGGTGAAAATATAGAGAGATAGAGTCGCCAGTTTATTTTACTCAAAACAGACAAAAGAAAAAGGGAGTCATCCCGAAGGACAACATCCAAAGATATACTGATACATACAAAACAAAAATGATTCAAAAAGAGTCCGAAGGCTGAGTTACGAAATGGGAACCTGAAAGAGACTTCCAAACCCTGCCGTTTGGGAGTCTCTTTCAGGTTCCTTCGAAAAATCGGTCGTCAAGCGCAAACCATTTATCCGAATCATGCACGGGGAAAACTATTGGAAAGGTACTTCAAAGAGATTCGAAAGTATCTAGGATTGCCCCCTGGTCCGAGAGTTGACTTTGGGTTAAATGTGGCTTGGAAGCGTTCGTCGGTCCTTTGGACGGGGAATCGTTAGACGCAAACAGATCGTTCGTCCGCCTAGAAAGTCAGAATTGCACATGGGGTAGACCATTGGAAAGGTTAGGAGATGTACTTCAACATTCCAAAGAGCTTGACTCATTTCGGGGAGTTGACTTTGGTCAATCGGGGCCTGAAAGCATTCGGTGACCTTTCAGAGTAAAACGGATCGTTCGTCCGTACCGTAAGTCAGAATCGCACGTGGGCAGACCGTTGGAAAGGGGTTTGAGTGACCTTCGAAGATTCATTAAGTTTCGGTTGAGCTAAAGAGTTGACTTTGGTTAAGTTGAGCCTGGGAGTGTTCGACGACCTCTTGATCAAGTTTTGGGGGAAAATGGATCATTTGTCCGTACCGTAAGTCAGAATTGCGCACGAGATGGACTGTTGGAAAGGGGTTTCAATTCCCTTTGAATATTCATTCAGTCTCAATCGAGCTGAAGAGTTTTACTTTTGGTCAAATGGAGCTTGGGAGTGCCCGATGGCCTTTAGGTCAGTACCCGGGGTATGACTTAGGTTTATAGCATTGAAAGGAGGTGATATGGAACCTATTGAGAGGTTAGGGGGTGTTAAAATGGGGTGTCTATAGAGCCCCTCAACGAATGAGTTTGGAACAAATGATAGCCGTTGAATAGACACCACATGATGCCTTTAAAAGAGGATGACCAGAGGATTGAGGTCGATTTTGAGGAACTAAGGATGAGGATGACCGGTTCTGTGGGTCGAAGCCAATTCTGAGGGCTTGAAGATGAGGGTGACTGATTCTGTGGGTCGAAGACAATTCTGAGGGCTTGAAGATGAGGGTGACCGCTTCTGTGGTTCGAAGCGAATTCTGAGGGCTTAAAGATGAGGGCAACCGATTCTACGGGTCGAAGCCAACTCTAAGGGCTTGAAGATGAGGGCAACTAATTCTGCAGTTTGAAGCCATACCTCAGATGAGGGCGACTAATTCTGTGGGTCGAATCCAATTCTGAGGGCTTGAAGATGAGGGTGACTGATTCTGCAGGTCGAAGCCAATTTTACGGGCTTAAGTTGAGATGACTAATTCTGGGAGTCGAAACCAATTCTGCGAGCTTAAGTTGAGATGACCAATTTTGTGGGTCGAAGCCAATTCTACGGGCTTAAGTTAAGATGACCAATTCTGCGGGTATAGTTGAGATGACCAATTCTACGGGTTGAAGCCAATTCTGAGGGCTTAAGTTGAGATAACCAATTCTGCGGGCTTAGGGATGAGGGTGACCGCGGGGAACTCTGCGGGGAAAATTACCTCGTGATTTTGATTTGAGCGGGGGGCTGATGGCTGGGGAAATCCTCGTATCTTTTGGAGACTTTTCAGGGGAAACAATCAATTTGATGCTGTAAATTCCACTAGGAAAGTGATTAGGTGGTCCAGGTTTTGGACGTATTTCTTGGGTAAATTTGAGACCTTTAGGGAATAGGAGATGATCCTGAAGTTTTGGATACTTTACAGGTCCTCTGGGGACGTTGCCGGGGAGAGATTCACTTGGCTTTTGAGAGTTTCGCTGGGAAAATAGGGGTTCCTCTTGAGGGAGTGCGAATTTTTCTTAGTGAAAATGTTCTAAATTCCCCCTGGGATTTTTAGGAATTTTCTAAGTATTTTTCAGGGTTTTTTGGTATTTTTTGGGAATTTCTACACAAAAATTTAAGGGGGTGCCGGTCAGCATGGTGTGGAGGGTGCCATTCGACAGTGATATAGCCTTTTGGACTGCCTTGAGAAGGTAAAAGGTTAGTGTCGATCGATAGGAGGGGATTTTCCTTTCTTCAGTCTAAGTCCTTTGTGTGCTCGGATTCTGTATTTGACTTATATCTGTTGGGGATTTTTCAGGTGACTTTTTACCCTTGGGGGACGGCTATTCAGGACACGGGGTTGACTGGAGTGAATGCGCAGATGAGGTATTTTCTGGAGCATGAGTTTGGACACTCTTGGTATCTCGGGGAGAGGGTGGTTAGTCAAATTGCTGAGGAGGAGGTGGTGGTGCCACCTGCGAGGCCCCCTATGTCTATGAGGCGGGAGCGGATGTTGCCAGAGGATGCGAGGATCGCGGCGATGATTGGAGAGTCCTATCTGCTGTATACTGATACGGCTGTGCCGCATGATTATATGGACTTTGTGACGAGTTGACTGATGGCGCCTAGCATATATAATGCACTGCCCTTCCCTCCTACGGGTTCTAATCGGCCAGTGGGGTACTCCCACAGCAATGGCAGTCCGTCGACATCTGCGGCCGCGGTGACTTCAGAGGTCCCCTTTGTGCGGTTGCATACTCCTTTATACAACATTCGACGGGCTGATGGAAGGATGGTGACTATGCTGCATCGTCCTCATGCGATGAACCCGGACGAGTTGGGCTTAGCAGAGGAGGTTCTTCGTAATTTGGTATATCTTTTTGTTCTTCTCTTATTTTTTTTATGTTTTTTTTTTATCTTCTCGGGTTGATACTTATTCTGCCTTTTCTTGCAGCAAGTTCAGGTGTCCACCACTTGGCTGAGGGACATTAGGGACTAGATATCTTCGGTGACTGTCCATATTTGGGACGCGGTTCCTATTCCTTCTTACTTGGTGCCGTCTGCCTAGTCCGGGGAGGAGTCTGGTTCAGGTAGCGGTGGTGCGTCATCTCATCGTAGGGAAAAGAGAGCGCGTCACAGGGGTGGAAGATTTTAGGAGAGAGAGGGGAAAGGGTAAGTGAGAGAGAGAGAGAGAGAGATAATGTGGGTTCGGGCTGAGTCCCGTTGTTTTTTGCTTTTCTTTATTTTCCTGTAAAAATGATGTAACACAGAAACATATCTATGCAATGCAATGGAATTTTTTATTATCTTCTGTCAGTGATGAATGAATGAATGCATTTTACTTTATTGTTGAGACCGTAAAAAGAAATATTTTTGGGATTTTAAAGGAAAGTTTTATCCACAATGAGGATTTATATAAAGATAAAAAGGGGATTTTTGATATTCTGTTGAGAATATCAATTTATTTTGAGTTTTTTGAATTTTGAGAAAAGAGGAAAAAGGAAAATTTCCAAAAGTAGGGAGTTGTCGATCGGCAAGCACCTTATCCTGCCTATCGGCATGTTAGTCCATTCCCATCAATTCAAGCTTTGATTGGTACCCTCTTCACCTTTGGTACCTTGTGGGGCAGGATTTCCTATAATTTTTGCATGGTTTATGTCTTTTGTGGGGATTTTCAAGTATAAAAGAGGGGTAAGGGTTGAGTGTTTTCCTCACACCTTCACATTCCTACTATTTTGTTCTATGAGATGGCTCTCCCTGGTAGTGTTGAGTTTGCTAACTACTTCAAGACTTTGGAGGCGATGTGCACTTATAACGTCGACTACGATGCTTTCAACATGCGTCGAGTTTCTTTATGGTGTAATCGGCCCTTAGAGTGGAACATGTTGCTGCGGCTGTCGAGTTTTGGTATCCCGAGGATCATGTCTTCCGCTTCGGGTTGGATGAGATTTATCCTACCTACGAGGAATTTTCTGCCATGCTGGGGATAAATCTCAGCGTTGTTGTGGCTCTACCTGATATTCCCGTTCTCCCAGGGATTGGTTGGTCGGGCTTCTTTGTATTTCACCCTCGGCGACGAGACCACTGGTGGCTGGAGGTATGATCTCCCTTTCAACGGTGTTGCAGTCCGTGCATTTGGAGGAGGTTGGTGACGCTGGATATGCCAGAGCCGTCGTTCTGGGCTTGGTTTCAAAATTACTGTGGGTGATCGGGGAGCTACTGGTGGACACACAACTTGCAGAAATTACTTCATGGATGTACTACCCTCTTAATCCTACGACGGTGATACTGGCGGAGACCCTGAATGGCTTGGATGCTTAGAGAGAAGGTCGTTCTGACTTTTTGAGGGGTAGCCCTATGATGCTGTTCATGTGGTTGTCTGAAAGATTCTGCCTGGTGACTCCTCCGGAATACCCTTTATCGGTTGTACCCAAGTTCTTTTCACGCCATTTCATCAGCGTGGGTCTGGATATTGAGAGTTGGGAGAACTGGTTCGTGGAGCATGGGGCTCTAAATCTGTATTGGTCAGTGCCTTGATGGGGGAAACTTCTGCCTATTCTGGAACTGGGAGAATACTCGTATGTATGGCTGGTTGGGATCAGACAGACCTCTTTTTATTTCCCTTAGCGGCTTCTGTGCCAATTTGTCTGGGAGCAGATCGGTCCACCTCGAACACTAGACTTCTTTTCGGTAGAGGATTTGACAGAGCATCTGCGCATGCGGCTTAGCTCTTTGTGGGAGAGTCAGCGTCCGTCGACCCGTCCCTCTCAGTCTGCTGGGAGAGTTTGGCACATCCCTGGGGATTATATAAAGTGGTTGTGGAGAAAAGTAGTCATCAAGATATTGGTGGTGGATACTGGACAAAGGTGGCTTGCCTTATCTGATACCATGGTGGGGGTGTGGTAGTTTTTTCAAGGCTGGTTTGATCTTATCGATTCATAGAGCGTCTGCGGCACTCCATTCAGGCAATGGAAGCTTGGGGACCCAAGGATGTAGATGACGATGAGGGTGCGGGATCCTCTGGTAGCTGTGGTTAGGGCTCTTGGGGGGATTTTATTTTGTACTAGGGAATAAGTTTGGGATATTTTTTATTTTTTCAGGAAGGTAGGGGGAAGGTAGTTATCCACTCCTGTATATAATTGCACTGTAATTTCTTATTAATGAAATAAACAAGTTTTTAATCATCCAGTTGTGCCCTTTGATGAATTTTGTATTTTGAATTATCTATATCGATCGCTAAGGCATGCATAATCCTTTTGTTCAAATATATGTTAGAATGAACTGTCATTCTCGGAGATAAGAAAACAATAGTTTTTTGTGAAGAAGAAAGGGTCGTGCTCATGTAAGATGTATGAGCTGCCTACGTACCTCTGGGGGGTTTTGAAAATTTTTAATTTTTCTGAGAATTATTTTTTGCAGAGGATCAGGCCCACGTAGTTCTGGGTATAAGGAAATGAAGATATTTTTTTTTTAAGAATAGAAGGGAGATGAGAAGAGTCGTAGCGCGCCCAGATTTCAGACTAGGGGTAAAAATTCTTGAGACGGTCCAGGTTGACAGGACGAGCCATCTCTTCTCCATCTAAGTTCGTGAGCATGGCGGCACTGCCGGATAAGATCTTCTTGACAATGTATGGGCCGCTCTAATTGGGCTTGAATTTCCCTCTAGGGTCCCAGATGGGCTCTACTATTTCTTTGAGGGATAAATCCCCTTCTCGGACACCACGGTCCTTGACTCTCTTATTAAATGAACGCGCTATGCGACGATGGTACCCTTGTATATGATACAACGCCTTCAGTCTCCTTTCGTAGAGTGACAGCTCGTCGAGGCAGTTTTGATGCCAGTCCTCCTCACTGACCTTGCTTTTAAGCATGACGCATAACGAGGGTATTTCCATCTCCATGGGTAGGACTGCTTCCATGCCGTAGACTAGAGAGTAAGGGGTAGCCCCAGTAGAGGCTCATATTGAGGTTCGGTAGCCCCAGAAGGCGTATGGGATTCGATCGGCCCAATCTCTACAGTTTTTGGTCATTTTACTGATGATGGCTTTGAGGTTCTTATTGGCGACTTTGACTGCACCATTGGTTTGAGGTCGGTAGGGAGAAGATTTGTGTCTCTGCCTTGAAATGCAACTCGTTATCTGACACTAGCTCGTGCGGGACCCCATATCGGCAGAAGATGTTTTTCTTGATGAATTTAGCCACTTTCTTGGCGTTCAGGACTGCGTATGACTCACTTTCGACCCATTTGGTGAAGTAATCAATGGCAACTAGAATGAATTCATGCACGTTGGAAGCCTTGCGTGTAACCTTCTCCATAATATCGATGCCCCAGGTGGAGAACGGGCAGGGAGAAGTCATGTTGTATAATTCTCGTGGAGTCAGGTGTTAAAGGTTGGAGAACTATTGGCATTTGAGGCATCTCCGGACATAGGCAGTGCAATCCTGGATCATGGTGGTCCAGTAGTAGACTTGTCGTATGATCTTCTAGGCAAGCATGTAGCCGTTCATGTGGGGTCTGCATTCCCCACTGTGGATTCTTTGCATCACCTCTTCAATATCAGCCCCTGTGATGTAGTGTATATGGGTTCCATCGAAGTTTCTCTCAAATAGTACTTTGTGACAGATAATGTATTCGGTGGCCAGTCTTCGGAGGGTTACCCAGTCTTTCTTATTAGAACCCTCGGGATACCTACCATGCCTGAGAAGGTGCTAAATGTCATAATACCAGCAATTGGCTAGCTCGGGATCTTGTTTGGTGATGAGCTCAATGTGGTAGCAGTAGGTTGGTTTGTCTTGCTTTGGGACAAAAAAGGGGGCCATTGTTATCCCTTTGGGCATGTCGACCATGGAGGCTAGGGTAGCAAAGGAATTGACTAGGTTATTTTTTTCTTGAGGTAGGTAATGGAAGGTGATGTCTTAGAATTGGGAGGCTAGTTCTTCTAGGTGGGCATAGAATAGTTGGAGTTTCTCGTCCTTGACTTTCCATTTTCTGAGCACTTAACTAATGATGAGGGAAGAATTCCCGTAGACATCTAGGTATTGAATACCTTTCTTGAGAGCAACTTTGAGGCCTATCGTACACGTCTCTTATTCAATCATGTTGTTGGTGCAGGGGAAATCCAATTTAATGACGATGGGAGTGTGGGAGTCATCTGGGGCGATCAGAAGTATCCCAATACCATATCCATTTTTATTGGTCGCGCCGTCAAAGAACATTTGCCATCGAAGGCCATCTTGAGCAGAGTAGAGGATATTTTCATCTGGGAATTCAGAGATCCAGACATCAGCTTCTTCCATGGGGTCATCAGCGAGGTAGTCAGAGATAGCCCTTCCTTTCATAGCTTTTTATGTGACGTACATGATATCAAACTTGGCTAAGAGCATCAACCATCAAGCCATTCGACTGAATAAGGCGGGTTTCTCAAGTAGGTACTTGATGGGGTCCATTCAGGGTATAAGCTTAATAAGGAAGGCGAGCATGTAGTGTCAACTCTTTTGGGTGACCCGAACAAGCGCAATGCATGCTTTTTCCAAAGCAGTGTAGTTGACTTCGTACCCGGCCAATTTGTGACTGGCGTAATAGATGGCTCTTTCTTTGCGGGAGTCTTTAAGGTATTGATCTAGCAAAGACCTAGCTGTAGTGTTAGTTATGGTTAGGTATAGAAGTAAGGGGAGACCAGGCTGTGGTGGCAAGAGTACCG
The DNA here is from genome assembly GCA_949130495.1 of Sambucus nigra. Taxonomy (NCBI): domain Eukaryota; kingdom Viridiplantae; phylum Streptophyta; class Magnoliopsida; order Dipsacales; family Adoxaceae; genus Sambucus; species Sambucus nigra. The sequence continues at coordinate 392,586,733 of OX422216.1, forward strand.
GAGGTTGGGCCAGATATTGTTTGATTTGTTCAAAAGCTTCTTGGCAATCCTCATTCCAAATCCTAGTTGATTCCTTTCGGAGGATTTTGAAGATAGGTTCGCAGATGGAGGTTAGTTGGATGATGAACTGGCTGATGTATTATAATTTCCCAAGGAAACCTCGGACTTCTTTCTCCGTTCGGGGAGGTGACATCTCAAGTATGGCTTTTAACTTGGCGGGATTTTCTTCTATCCCTTTTTCACTCACCATAGATCCTAAGAGTTTTTCTTTTGTAACACCGAAGACACATTTCTGCGGATTAAGTCGCATCTGATATCGTCGCAGTCGTTCGAAGAACTTTCGAACAGCAGTAACATGACCTTCTCTAGTTTTGGATTTGATAAACATATTATCCACAAAGACCTTGACTTCTTTGTGAATGAGATCATGAAGGATGGCTGCAAAAGCCCTATCGTAGGTAGCCCAGCATTCTTGAGACCAAATGGCATAACAGTGTAGCAACAGGTTCCCCATGGGGTGATGAATGCGATTTTTTCTTAGTGATCTGGGTGCATTTTGATTTGGTTGTATCCGTCAAACCCGTCGACGAATTGAGGCTACCCCGAAAATGCGGGTCGGTGCGCAAAGACTTTATAAGCGGAAGTAAACTATTGTTGAGTAAACACCTTAAACCTACGAGTTTATATGAATGATGCCAAGGGGGACCAAATTAAACTTTTACTTAATCTGATTAACTTTTATGAAAATAATTTTAATTTTCAAAGTTAATTAAAGTCCAAAACATATTCAATTTTTAGGCGAGTTTCTAATTATTTAGTCCTACCTATTCGTGTGAGGTGAAATGCAAGAAATGTACAACACACGGTATTTATTTAACGTCGCAAAAACCCTTCCCCGGGAAAAACGACGAACTCCTCTAGGAGTTACCTAAACTACTTCCACTAAAACAATAAAAGAATAGGTACGAGTTACAAACAACAAACTTAACAATTAAAGAAGAATGATCTAGCTATTATCCCACACGACCAAGTCTACCCTGGTTGCTTATTCAGTTCTCTCTTTAACTTGTCCTCACTTGTTTTTTGCGTTCTTCACTTCTCAGCCTCCCCTTTAACTTCTTTAAGCGCAGGTTGGCTCAGTGCCTATTATTTACTTTCTAGTGAAGTGTGTGTGATGCAACAGAATATATTTCACCTATATCTTTGCAAGTCTTGTGTTATTCAAATCAAATCAGTTTGACTTTGAATACACTTTTGAAAAACTTCTTTTCTCTTTCTTTAAATCTCGAACACTAGACTTGTTCAGATATTACACAAACAAAGTGTCTACGTGAATACAACGTGAGTGATATGTGAGTGATATGAGATGCAAACAATTTCAGAAAATCACCAACACAATCAAGTAATCAAGTTCACACAGATATATTTCTACACTGAACAGAAATAAATCATATCAAGCATACAGTCAGAAATAATACAAACTGTTTATAACTAGTTCAGATTAAAATGATTTAATCCAGTTTAGTTCAAGTTCCAATCAGTCTGAACAGTTCAGGTTCTTGATTAGGTCCAGTATGTTCAAGTTCTCAGTCCAAGTCCTTGGTCATGTAAGCAGGTATAAATGTGTTTAGTCCAAGGTCATATATCCAGTATCAGGTAATTCTGTTCCGGTTCACAACTCGTATTAGGTTTAAATCTCTAAACCTAGAATCAGTTGTTCTTTAGTGTAAATCAGATTTCCAGAAAAATCAATTTAAAACAAAGTGTTTTAAATGAAGTAAGATCACTACTAGTTCTAGTGTGTGTAGTGTTTATAAAATATATAACAGCACAATACTTGCATAAACACTTTAGATCTAGCACATAACAAATCTGAAATTACAAGAAAACAAGAACAATGGTAGAGAGACTTACAAAACGATTTTTCAGAATGAAAAATCAATTGATTTGGAAATGCAGAATTTCTGAGAATAAAAACCTTCCATTCTTGAATCCACAAAATGACTTGAAGACTCAGCAATGTTTTGTAAAAAATACACACAAGATTTCTCTGAAAATACTGGTGTTTAGTCTCTCTCTCTCAGAATTAATTTTGGCAGAATTTATGCTCAAAAACGAATTTTCTCGGGTTAAAAAAATGAAGGCACAAAGTCTCTATTTATAGAGTGCACAAGTGTGTGCTGATAGGTGTAAAAAGGTTCACACGGATTGACAAAAGAATTACACAGAACCGTTGATAAGAAATAGATCTTGTGGCTGAGAAAGAAACACAAACTGTGCCATTAAAAATAAGACACGTATAAAGTAAGTTGTTACACTAACAGATTCAAGAAGCAATTTGTTTTATAAAACTGTGACGTTTTGAATAACTCGAAGCCAACTGTTAAAACAGTATAGCGTAACAAAGACGCTACAAATTATTACCGTTACACCAAAAATACCACGGCGTCGTTTTAGATGAAAAACCAAAAACCATTTTCGGATTTGAGTAAAACCGCGGGCGGTAAAAGGCAGTAATGGGAGCCAGCTGGAACGCACTAAAAACATACCGTTATAAAAGAATTCAACCGGCGTCGTTTTAGAAAATACCAGCTATGGTATAAAAAAAACCGTGGGCGGTAAAGTCTGATGTGACTAAATAAACACGCCAACAGACGTGGCAACCCAAAAAGCCGTGGGACGGTTATCTTTTAAAACAGATCAACTGACACACGCCATCAGAGATAATACAGGGGCTGTGGTCAAAAATTCGCCACAGTGTAGGGTCACGTCTGCCTCATGCCAACATATATATAATATATAATAATCATATATAAAATTACGGGGACACGCTAGCATGTGAAGACAGCCAGCAAGGCTGGTCTTTTAAAAGGCCTGTTAAGGCATGGGGAACACGCAGCCAAGAGTTATACAAGCTAAAGGCAGCATCTAATAAAATATAATAAGGACAAAACCTACAATTCATACTAATAGACAAATCAAATTGGAAGCAGGTACAAGCCATAGTGCCACATCGCATATATAAGATATATAACATACTAATATATCACACGCACGCACACAACATATATTATGTATATATACACGCATTCAATATGAAATATATATACTAATATATATATACACGCATATGCAATATACAAAAAAAACATATTTTTAACGTTAAATATTTTATTCCGAAAATTTTATTTAAATAAATATCTTGTGTCAAAATTTTATTTTCACAGAAATATTTATTTTTATAAAAGCTTCAAATTAAAATATTGAACTCAAAAAAAAACTTTATTATGATGAAACAAAATATATTATCATAAGATATGATAAAAATACAAAATGCAACGTGGTATTGTGTCCTACGTGATAAAAAATTCCTATGAGCCATAACAATGAAAAATACCTTATACTGGGATGGCGGACTGATTTGAGAGCACATTTGATGTAGATGGACAAGGAGAGGTTGGAGTCGATATGGGGACACGCAATCCTAAATTACAAAAATAATTTTGTCAAAATTCTAATCCAACTAGATGAAGTCCTATATAGCTAAAGCACGAAAAATAAATCCTAGGTGTGCTCTATATAGGGCCTTCAAACTCCCCCATTGGACTAATTTTGACAAAACCCTTGAGTACATCAAATGATATACTAAGGAAAAATAATACCTAATATTTCCTATACAAAAAAATATCCATCTACCCACCCATCCTAGAAAAGAAAAAGACACAACTCGATCGGATGCACGGTTAAGAAAACCTGCAAAACATAAATACACAATCTGCCAAGAAATCAAGTTAGTAGCATTTGTTCTTCCAAAATATGAGAATGACAGGATTAACTGTGCAGAAATTATAAGACATGAAACGTACGAAAAATATCAGCAACAAAGGATTAAAACATGTACTCAATTCTCCCCCATTTTGTCTAAATTAGACAATGGAAAAGAAAAAAATGTTCATAACCTGCAAAATAAGCGTCACCTACATTACACATGGCTTTAAGAGATACCGGTTATTAGTAGGTACCTTTATCCTAAAACCTCGGAGATCTAGTATACAGAAAGCAGATTAAACACAACTAATTGTCGAGTACAGTCATTCCAATCATATGTCTTAATTTCTCAAAACGGGATTTATCTAACGGTTTAGTGAACAGATCAGCTAGTTGATTTTCAGTAGGAATATGTTCGATTACAAGTTCTTTTGCTTCAACCAATTCTCTAATAAAATGATGTCTTATGTTGATGTGCTTAGTCCTACTATGCTGGACAGGATTTTTGGCAATACAAATGGCACTTTCATTATCACAATAAAGGTGTACTTTGGACTGAATAATACCATAATTTGATAGCATTTGTTTAATCCAAATAAGTTGAGCACAACATGCACCAGCAGCAACATATTCAGATTCAGCAGTTGATAAAGTTACACTAGTTTGCTTTTTACTAGACCATCCAACGAGATTCTGTCCTAAATAATAGCAACCACCCGAGGTGGAACGACAATCATCCGTGCTCCCACCCCAATCCGCATCCGAGTATCCAATTATCTCACAAGAAGAGTCATTGGTATACCAAAGTCCAAACTCAATTGTGCCTTTAACATATTTTAAAATATTTTTAGCACAAGTGAGGTGAGACTCTTTCGGACTGGATTGAAATCGCGCACAGATACAAACAGCGTACTGAATATCAGGTCTAGAAGCAGTTAAGTATAATAAACTACCAATTATGCTACGGTATAATGTAGGATCTACATCTGGGCCACTATCGGATTTGGATAATTTAGTTTTTAGAGCCATAGGTGTAGAAGAAATTTTAGCATTTTCAAGTCCAAATTTAACAAGTAAATCCTTAGCATATTTGGATTGTGAAATAAAGAGGCCATCACTTTGCTGTCTTATTTGAAGTCCTAGAAAATACTGTAGCTCCCCCATAAGTGACATCTTAAATTCACTACTCATGTCTTTTGAAAACTGTTTAACTTCATTTGGAGAGGTAGACCCAAAAATGATGTCATCTACATAAATTTGAGCAATCAAAATGTCATTTTTATTAGATTTCTTAACAAAAAGAGTTTGGTCAACACCTCCTCTAACAAACCCATGTGAGGATAGAAAAGCAGTCAAACGTTCATACCAAGCACGAGGGGCCTGTTTTAAACCATATAAAGCTTTCTTAAGTCTATAAACATGATTAGGGAGTTTGGGATCTTGAAAACCTTTGGGCTGCTCAACGTATACTTCTTCGGAAAGAATACCATTAAGAAAAGCAGATTTTACGTCCATTTGAAAAAGTTTAAATTGTAAGTGACAAGCAACAGCTAGAAGCAATCTCACTGATTCAAGACGGGTAACCGGGGCAAACGTCTCGTCACAGTCTATTCCTTCTATTTGAGAGTAACCCTGTGCTACAAGTCTAGCCTTATTTCGAATGACTATCCCTTTTTCATCGGTCTTGTTTTTAAAAATCCATTTTGTACCGATTACTTTGATATCCTTGGGCCTTGGAACTAAATACCATACGTCATGATCCGTGAATTGAGCTAGCTCCTCTTGCATCGCATCAATCCAATATGAATCATTAAGTGCCTCATTTACTGATTTTGGTTCCACAAGGGATACAAAAGCAGCCATATGAGCTACTTGACGTAATTGATTTCTAGTCCTCACGGGCGCACGAATATCACCAACAACTTCAGCGGAGGGATGATCTTTTGAAACCCAGTTAGGCACGGCAAGGGTTGGTGCTGGTAAAGATTCATCTTCTGTCAAAACTGAATCATTTAAAATATTTATATCCAAATCAGTTTCTACAGGTGGATCTTTACTAACAGGTTCAATAGTGCTATCAATTACAACAACATTAATAGACTCTACAATGGATTTGGTTCTTAAATTGAAAACTCTTAAAGCTCTACTATTCTGAGAATAGCCAAGAAAAATGGATTTATCACCTTTGGCTTCAAATTTTGAAAGATTATCACGATCATTGCAAACATAACAAAAGGAGCCAAAAGTACGAAAATATTTAAGATTTGGTTTTTTTGTTGAACCGAAATTCGTAAGGGGTCATTTTGGTATTCTTCCTAAGATATACACGATTGATGATATGAACAGCAGTAAGACAAGCTTCTTCCCAAAAGTATAGAGGTAAATTTTTAGCATGGATAAGGACTCTAGCCATTTCTTGTACAACTCTGTTTTTCCTTTCAACAACTCCATTTTGTTGAGGAGTTTTTGGAGCACTAAACTCATGAGAATAACCATTAGCCTCACAATACTCAATGATACCAGTTTCTTTAAACTCACCACCTCTATCACTTCGAATTCGAGTTACCTGGGTGTCTTTCTCATTTTCTATCCGAGTCAGAATTTTCAAGAAATTGTTAAAAGTTTCTGACTTAGCTTTCATGAAAGCAACCCAAGTAAATCGAGAAAAATCATCCACAATAACTAGGATATAAGAATTTCCATTCAAACTAACAGTCCTAGTTGGACCCATTAAATCCATGTGTAGAAGTTCAAGAGGTGCCGTGGTGTTGATGTCTTTAACCTTTTTGTGAGGAGATTTGGTGATCTTACCCACTTGACATGGACCACAAACAGCAGAGGGGCATTTCTTTATTTTAGGTAGACCTCTAACAATGTCTTGTGATGATAACCGATTTAAGGTATCAAAACTGATGTGCCCCAACCTATTGTGCCATAGGTCAGTATCATCTAAAAGAGTAACATTACAAGACAAGGAGCCAGAAGCTTTGTAACAGTTGTCTGTGGTACGATTGCCTTTTATGTAATTTTCTCCCATATTAGTCAAAACATCACAGGAGGTTTTGGAAAATTTAACTTGGCAACCATTATCACAAAACTGACTGATAGAAAGTAAATTAGCTCTCATTCCTTGAACTAATAATACATCATTAACATTGGGTAAACCTTCTTCATTAAGAGTACCTTTGCCAATGACTTGGGAGGTCTTACCATCTCCAAAGGTCACGTTGCCACCTTTATAATGAACAACATCCTTAAGTTTGGTAACATCACCCGTCATATGACGCGAGCATCCGCTGTCTAAGTACCAACCAGCACTATGCATCTCACAGCGTAGGGCTGTTAAGACTACAAAAGATTTTAAATTCGAATGTTTGAGCTGGGGTCTTAGATCATCAGATCTGATCCAAATAGGCACCAATTTGTTTTGTGCAATAATTTTGGATCTGAGAAAGGATTTACCAAATGGTCGAGATTTGTGATTAGTCCAAGTTCTAGGCTTACTAAAGTAGTGAAATGATCCATTGCGATTTGAGGTTTTACAACCTAATCTCCCACTTTTTGGGTTAAAGTAAAAATTATCATTTTTCTTTTGAAACCATTGGCACTCAAAGTTTTGGTGTCCAAAAACATCACAAATAGTGCAGAATTTATTAGTTGTAGGAATGCCAGAAATACAATGTTTTCTAACAAAGCAAGTTTCAAATTTCTCACCACAATTGGAGTTAACATGTCTAGAAGGTCTCTTAGCAGGGGGACAGTATCTAGAAGAAGATGTTTCAACAAAATTTTCAATGAAGTAATCAATGTCACTTTCAAAATCATTTTCGATTAAAACTTGTTTTCCTTTGGCCTTTTCATTTGACTTGCTTTCCAACAGAAGAGCCATTTCTTCCTTGGCTTTAACAAAGAGGACTGGTTTGGAAAAATCATTTATTTTCGTAATAGGACCATCATAACCAAACCCTCTTGTATCACCATGATAACGTTGGACAGCAATCAACTCTTCAAGGTCAAAGAATTTTATGTCACGACTACGACACATTTTAAAGGCAGTTTCACAAACTTCTTTAGACTTCTCAACTTGCAAAAGTGCAGCATTATATTTGTCTTCTAAAGAAGTCAGATTTTCATTTAGAGTCGTAATCTGAATTTTAAATTCAAGTGACTGTTTTTCAAAATCAATTTTGACATTGCACATTTCCACGGAATTTTGTTGAGTTATCTTATACTGATTCTCTAGGGATTCACTAAGCAATTTAACCAGATTAGATAATTCTTGCCTATTTTGCAATGTTCTCACATACAGTTCAGCATAATCATCATAAGCAACCCTATTATCATGCTCATTAGTGTCCGTGTGTGAATTGTTGCTAACATCAAATTCAGCATCATTAAAGGCACGTTTAGCATCAAACGGAGCAGTTATTTCTAGCATAGATGGTTGACTAGCTAGTAAAGACTTAGCAGCAGCAATTAAATCAAACACTTCATCAGAATCAGAATTATCTTCAGAATCAGACATTCCAGCAAGATATACATCTCCACAACAGTCATAAACTTCTCCAAAAAACGCAAGGTAATTTGATTCAGTTTCAGCTTGGTCTTCTTCTGATTCAGAATCAGAGGAATCATCCCAAGTTTTTGTAATGTTTGCCTTGAGCTTTTTAGGATACTTTGACTGTGGTTTGGATCTACATTCAGCCATAAAATGTCCAAGTTTACCACAATTATGACAAGCCATTTTCGATTTATCAATCTTACTAGTAGAACTATCATGATCAGCCTTTACTTTAGAATTTCTATTATGGGGTCGATTGGCCTGACGAGATTGATTATTCTCTTGCATACGTCTTTTAGCAATAGAGTTTCTATGCTTCAAGAGTTTCTTAAATTGAGAAGACATAAGTGCAAGTTGATTGTCAATCTTATCAATGTCATCCGACTCAACATCAGATTCATTATCAGACTCAGATAGTTGCCTAACTGCCTCATGTTTGTATTTATTAGGACAGGCAGTTTTAAATGCAACTTTAGAAGAACTGGTCAGATCATTCTTAGCATAAGAGGTAAGAGTCTTTCTAAAAGCTGTTTCAAGTTCCATAGTTCTCAATTTAGAACTAAGCAATTCAGGCGTAAGAGAAGGATCATCCATTTCTTCAATGATATAACGTTTATGATCAAATCTAGGGGCAAGGGATCTCAAAATCTTAGCACATACTTCTTGATCAGTATACTCAACATCATTAGCATGCAACAGGGTAATAATATCAGTCAAACGCATATAGAAATCGTCAAATGGTTCGTTATCTTTCATAACAAGCATATTGTACTGTTGGATAAGCATTTGAGTTTTACATCTTTTTACCCTAGCATCGCCTTCATGTGCTATTACTAATGTATCCCATGCGTCCTTACTGGTAGTGCAGTGACAAATACGTTTCAGTTCATTTTCACTTACACTCATGAAAATGGCATTCTTACCCTTATTATTGAAATTGCTTATTTTTTTCTGATCAATATTCAATTCAGTGGTTTTAAGTTTTCTAAAGATAGTGCTGCCTTCTGCTATAGGAGTGGTGGGGTGTTTATAACCATTTTCAATTAAATCCCACACGTCATCTCCTAGTGTGCCTTGAATAAATGCTACCATCCTAATTTTCCAATACGAAAAATTTGAGCCATCAAAAATAGGAGGTCTGCTAAAATTGCCTAGCCTAAGAAGTTGACTTGAATCATCCATTAAAACAAGGTGAAAAGTGTTTAACAAAAGTTTTAAAAACGATCTTTAAAAGTCTAGCTCTGATACCACTTGAGGCTACCCCGAAAATGCGGGTCGGTGCGCAAAGACTTTATAAGCGGAAGTAAACTATTGTTGAGTAAACACCTTAAACCTACGAGTTTATATGAATGATGCCAAGGGGGACCAAATTAAACTTTTACTTAATCTGATTAACTTTTATGAAAATAATTTTAATTTTCAAAGTTAATTAAAGTCCAAAACATATTCAATTTTTAGGCGAGTTTCTAATTATTTAGTCCTACCTATTCGTGTGAGGTGAAATGCAAGAAATGTACAACACACGGTATTTATTTAACGTCGCAAAAACCCTTCCCCGGGAAAAACGACGAACTCCTCTAGGAGTTACCTAAACTACTTCCACTAAAACAATAAAAGAATAGGTACGAGTTACAAACAACAAACTTAACAATTAAAGAAGAATGATCTAGCTATTATCCCACACGACCAAGTCTACCCTGGTTGCTTATTCAGTTCTCTCTTTAACTTGTCCTCACTTGTTTTTTGCGTTCTTCACTTCTCAGCCTCCCCTTTAACTTCTTTAAGCGCAGGTTGGCTCAGTGCCTATTATTTACTTTCTAGTGAAGTGTGTGTGATGCAACAGAATATATTTCACCTATATCTTTGCAAGTCTTGTGTTATTCAAATCAAATCAGTTTGACTTTGAATACACTTTTGAAAAACTTCTTTTCTCTTTCTTTAAATCTCGAACACTAGACTTGTTCAGATATTACACAAACAAAGTGTCTACGTGAATACAACGTGAGTGATATGTGAGTGATATGAGATGCAAACAATTTCAGAAAATCACCAACACAATCAAGTAATCAAGTTCACACAGATATATTTCTACACTGAACAGAAATAAATCATATCAAGCATACAGTCAGAAATAATACAAACTGTTTATAACTAGTTCAGATTAAAATGATTTAATCCAGTTTAGTTCAAGTTCCAATCAGTCTGAACAGTTCAGGTTCTTGATTAGGTCCAGTATGTTCAAGTTCTCAGTCCAAGTCCTTGGTCATGTAAGCAGGTATAAATGTGTTTAGTCCAAGGTCATATATCCAGTATCAGGTAATTCTGTTCCGGTTCACAACTCGTATTAGGTTTAAATCTCTAAACCTAGAATCAGTTGTTCTTTAGTGTAAATCAGATTTCCAGAAAAATCAATTTAAAACAAAGTGTTTTAAATGAAGTAAGATCACTACTAGTTCTAGTGTGTGTAGTGTTTATAAAATATATAACAGCACAATACTTGCATAAACACTTTAGATCTAGCACATAACAAATCTGAAATTACAAGAAAACAAGAACAATGGTAGAGAGACTTACAAAACGATTTTTCAGAATGAAAAATCAATTGATTTGGAAATGCAGAATTTCTGAGAATAAAAACCTTCCATTCTTGAATCCACAAAATGACTTGAAGACTCAGCAATGTTTTGTAAAAAATACACACAAGATTTCTCTGAAAATACTGGTGTTTAGTCTCTCTCTCTCAGAATTAATTTTGGCAGAATTTATGCTCAAAAACGAATTTTCTCGGGTTAAAAAAATGAAGGCACAAAGTCTCTATTTATAGAGTGCACAAGTGTGTGCTGATAGGTGTAAAAAGGTTCACACGGATTGACAAAAGAATTACACAGAACCGTTGATAAGAAATAGATCTTGTGGCTGAGAAAGAAACACAAACTGTGCCATTAAAAATAAGACACGTATAAAGTAAGTTGTTACACTAACAGATTCAAGAAGCAATTTGTTTTATAAAACTGTGACGTTTTGAATAACTCGAAGCCAACTGTTAAAACAGTATAGCGTAACAAAGACGCTACAAATTATTACCGTTACACCAAAAATACCACGGCGTCGTTTTAGATGAAAAACCAAAAACCATTTTCGGATTTGAGTAAAACCGCGGGCGGTAAAAGGCAGTAATGGGAGCCAGCTGGAACGCACTAAAAACATACCGTTATAAAAGAATTCAACCGGCGTCGTTTTAGAAAATACCAGCTATGGTATAAAAAAAACCGTGGGCGGTAAAGTCTGATGTGACTAAATAAACACGCCAACAGACGTGGCAACCCAAAAAGCCGTGGGACGGTTATCTTTTAAAACAGATCAACTGACACACGCCATCAGAGATAATACAGGGGCTGTGGTCAAAAATTCGCCACAGTGTAGGGTCACGTCTGCCTCATGCCAACATATATATAATATATAATAATCATATATAAAATTACGGGGACACGCTAGCATGTGAAGACAGCCAGCAAGGCTGGTCTTTTAAAAGGCCTGTTAAGGCATGGGGAACACGCAGCCAAGAGTTATACAAGCTAAAGGCAGCATCTAATAAAATATAATAAGGACAAAACCTACAATTCATACTAATAGACAAATCAAATTGGAAGCAGGTACAAGCCATAGTGCCACATCGCATATATAAGATATATAACATACTAATATATCACACGCACGCACACAACATATATTATGTATATATACACGCATTCAATATGAAATATATATACTAATATATATATACACGCATATGCAATATACAAAAAAAACATATTTTTAACGTTAAATATTTTATTCCGAAAATTTTATTTAAATAAATATCTTGTGTCAAAATTTTATTTTCACAGAAATATTTATTTTTATAAAAGCTTCAAATTAAAATATTGAACTCAAAAAAAAACTTTATTATGATGAAACAAAATATATTATCATAAGATATGATAAAAATACAAAATGCAACGTGGTATTGTGTCCTACGTGATAAAAAATTCCTATGAGCCATAACAATGAAAAATACCTTATACTGGGATGGCGGACTGATTTGAGAGCACATTTGATGTAGATGGACAAGGAGAGGTTGGAGTCGATATGGGGACACGCAATCCTAAATTACAAAAATAATTTTGTCAAAATTCTAATCCAACTAGATGAAGTCCTATATAGCTAAAGCACGAAAAATAAATCCTAGGTGTGCTCTATATAGGGCCTTCACGAATGACTTGAGAGCATGATTGGCTATGTTGTCCACAATCATGTTGATATTGGGTAGCGGGTAATTATCCTTTGGAGAGGCTTTATTCAAGTCCCGGTAGTCTACACACATCCAAACTTTCCCTCCTATTTTTGGCACAAGCACTATGTTGGTTAGCCATGTGGGATATTCGATCACACAAATGAAATCTACGTTCATTTGTTTGACCACCTCTTCTTTGACTTTGAATAACCATTCGGTGCGGAGCTTTCTCAGCTTTTGTTTAACTGGCTTGTAATATGGAAGAGTGGGGATCTCATGCTGAGCAATTTGAGGATCAATGTAGAGCATATCGTCATAGGACCACGCGAAGACATCCACGAATTCCTTTAATAATTCCTCGAGTTGTGCACGCTCATGCTCGTCGAGGGTAGCCCCTATCCTAAACTCGTGCAGTTGGCTACTAGAACCGAGGTTAACAATAACAGTCTCTTCTTCATTAAATTGAACGCGGTTATGTTGTTTGTTATTAACCTTATTTAGATCAGTTAAGAACTTTTCATTTACAAAATCATCATCATCAAAAGTTTGATTATAATCTAAATAATTAATGTAAGGCACAGTAAGATACTCAAAATCTTCATTTATTTCATTGATAGGAAAAACAACATTGAGAACCTCATCAAAGGAGGTCTCGATTACATTTGAGCAAGGATAGATAACAGAAGAAGAAATGGGGTAAACATTGAGGTTAGGTGGGATTTCAATAGGTAGAACGAGCGCAGCATACCAGTTAAGGAGAGATGTATCAGTAGCTTTAATCAGGTGGGATGGATCCAGTGATGTAGTGCTTGAATAAACCATGCAGAGTGTCACCCTAGTGTTTGTAAGTTAAAGGAGTCTTCGGAGTCACTTCCCTCGGAATCTTCGGTATCTATGATGAGCGGTTGTACACGGTGTTGGGAACTTTTGGCCCATAGGTATCTGTCATGGAAAAAGATCTCCATTACAGGCTTCATCTTCTTGTTTGTATGGTCATAACAGGGGTTCGAAAAGTCGCAAAAGGGGAATTCTTCGCCCTCTTTGATGAATCGTCCATTCAAGGAGTCACCTGGGATAGTCTGGATGCAGTCTAGTCTTCTCTTTGGTCGAGACTGGCAGATCTTTCTGAGTTCTTATTCTGATGGTTGATACCCCAAACCACAAGGAGGGAAAGATTTATTTATTTTAATGGGCTCAAGTATCCCTTGTTGTCTTTGTCCTAGACCCAATTCGAGCATGAAGTGCATGTTTCTGAACATCTTAATCACATTAACGTTTCCATGAGGGTCGTATTCTAGATAAACCGTTTCTTTAAAATCGTCCCCTGCTGGGAGTAGAAGTGAGTCAACTCGAAATCCTGATAGGATCATATCATTTGACCCGTGTTGTATCTCAAGGATTGGACTGCTGGTAGTTGAACCCTCGGCATTATCGTCGTTACCCAAAATGGTGATGACTCGTCCGTCGGCGAAGAACTTCAATTTCTGATGGAGTAAGGAAAACACATCCTTGATACTGTGGAGCCAAGGTCATCCGAGCAATAGGTTAAAACAGGTTGGGATGTCAATAACTTGGAATTCAACGACAGGGTTTATAGGCCCAGCCCCTATTACAAGTTTTATGGATCCCATCACTTCTCGACGAGTATTATTGTAGTCACGTACAGCAGCGAAAGTTGGAGCAAGGTCACTTTCTTCAGTCCTAAACATTTGAAGGTTCTTAATGGGCAGACATTCAAGGCGGATCCATTATCCACAAGCAAGAGCGGTATGATTTTTCCCATAACATCGATGGAGATGTTGAGTGCATAATTGTGGTTTGGCCCAATTCTAGGGATTTCTTCTTCATAAAAGGATAGCATTCGGGTAGAGGTCAAGGATCCAACTAAATTTATCGCTTCTTCGGGTGTGGTAGAAGCAGGAACTGTGGGTCCAGTGAGCAATTTGATCAAAGCATTTATGTGCAGCTGGAAAGACATGAAAAGCCCCCATAGAGTGATGTTAGCTTGAGTTTTCTTCAGTTGATCAAGGATTTTTCTTTCCTCGAGGGTCATTTCTGGAATAGGAAGGTTTTCAACGCCCTTCCCTTTGTCGTTGGCTGGTCGTGGGCTTGGGATTTGGTAATGCCTCCCTGATCTGGTTATATGATTTACTGAAGAGGGGAAGAATATAAACTCTGTTTCTTCGTCGATATCGGGTTATTCTATTACCTTATTTATTTCTCTGAGGAGCTCCTCAAATGATATCACCCAACACATGTCGGCTACCGGGCCAGTTTTCTCGAAAGCTTCCTCTTCATTCGAATCTTCAAATTCCTCCCCCTATTTGGTGGCAACAATTTTGTCTTTCCATATAAAGTCAATGCATTCCACAACTTCAATGGCTTCTTCATACAGGTCTTCCCACTTTTTGGGGATGAGTAAGGGTGAAGGGACCAAGCACCCTTGTAGCTTCAGAGTATCAAGTAACTCGGTCATACTAAAAATATCGTTAGTTTGCATGAATGATTCTGCCATGATCTGGACAACGTCATCTAGACTGACTTCATCGGTTAGTACCACCCAACTGTCTGACTTTCGAGACCATTTTCGTGCTTCCAAGAACATATTGTTGAACCTCTGGTAATCAATAATCATCTGTGAGGGCAATTTCAGCCCGAACTCTAGGAGTTGGTTTAACACTTCTGATAATTCCATACTTCCATTTTAAGAACGGGTATGGACAGTGATGCATGCTTTGGTAAGAAATGACAGTGCCTGATCAATGAGGCTAACAGGGTGTAGGAGGAAATATGGGCAAGTTTGGAGAGGTTTGGGAGAGTATATGGGTGTGATTTGAGTTGAGGGATCAAATCCTGGGTTCGTTTCTAGGAAGATATCATTGGTATGATTTGGGAGCGGGTTGTGAGTAGTGTTTGGCTTAGGATTGGCTGGTGGGGCACTGGTACCCCTATCAATTAGACCTTGGATTATGTTTCGGAGGTGAAAGCATTGGACGGTGGTATGGCCAGCAGTTTGGTGAAAGGCGCAATAGGCATCTGCCTTGAAATTTCTTGGAAGTGGATTTGGCAATGGACTGGGATCCAAGGGTTTGATAAGGTTTCGGCTTAACAGGGCTTGATAAACTTTGGAGAGGGGAGAATGGAGCTCGATTTATTCCTTTCGGACTGGGACAAGGCGGCTATCTGTTGCCCACGAAGTGGTTGGTTGAGAGATGTTGTTGATAGTTGAGACTGCAGCACTGACAGGTTTGTCATATTTTCTGGGGGTGAACTGTCCAGACACTTTCTTTGGTTCAACCTCTATTTTAGCAAGACCTTCCTCAATATTTACTCCTGCAGCTCTGAGATCTCGGAAGTGGGGATAATATTGTCCTCCCATGGTTGCTCAGACATGGGGTAAGAAGTTCTTCTTCACTATGTTGGCTTGTTCTTCCTCGAATGATCGATTGGTCATAGTGGCTTCTTTTTCCCTCCATCGGGCTATGAAGTTACTAATTCATTCCCCAGAGTTCTGTTTGAGCAGCTCTAAATCACAGCGGGTGACCTCAAGCTCTTCGTTGTATTTGTACTGCGACATGAATTCTCGGGCTACATCCTCCCAGCTACTGATTCTGGACTCCTCGAGAGATAAAAACTATCGGAGAACGCTATCCTTCAAAGTTTATTGAAATAATTGGGCCATCACTTCTTCAAAAGCCCCAAGGAGAGACATGGAACGGTGATAACTGCGAAGACGAATAACCAGGGGTCCACTTCCTCCGAATTTCTCAATATTTGGCATCTTGAACTTCTCGGGTAACAGTGCCTTAGGATAAGGGGACATGTGGGTGTAGTTCATGAAATTTCCAGAGATTCTGACTTGGTCAAACTTCTTAGTTAACATCTTGAGATATTTTTTTACCTTGTTCAATTCTTCCTGTTTCGGCTCAACGATCATAGGCAGGTTAGCCCCAGGCTGGGCAAGGTTCGGCATAGGAAGTTGGGCAGGCGACGACCCATTAGCAAGAGGGGCACGTGGAGCGTGCTGATACTCTTCGGGAACCCAGATAGGCTCGGGTGGACCCATAGCATGAGGGAATAGGGCCACAGGCTCTCAAGGAGTAGGAACCCAATTTTGTTGCATCTCTCAGATCTCAGTCTGAAGGTTGTCAATCTTGGACACGAGCTGAGCTAAAACTATTGTCAGATCTGGATGCGCAACTGGTACTTGATTTGTGTTCTCCATGGAAAGCGGATGGATACCGGACTCGTAAAAGGTAGCAAGGGAACGGACAGAGCTCCGGGGTGATTTGACTGAAAATCGAAGACAATAAGGAGTCAGGCCAAGGACGTGCGATTGACCTGAGAAGGCGTAAAATGGGATTTATTTTTTAAAAGAAAGAAGGAAAATATTTTTAATATTTTTTCTTTTTGAGATTGAAAGACCAAATATTTTTGGATTTTTGATAAATAAAGGAGAAATGTTTTTGGATTTTTGACAAAAAAGGGAGAAATGTTTTTCGAATTTTTGATAAAGAAGGGAGAAATGTTTTTGGATTTTTTTATAAAGAAAGGAGAAATGTTTTTGTATTTTTGATAAAGAAAGGAGAAATGTTTTTGGATTTTTGATAAAGGAAGGAGAAATGTTTTGGGAGACGGGTCTCAGCATAATTATTATATTCTTACTTGTATTAAATTCTCCTAAATACAAAATAAAAGTTCAGACGGGACCCAAGCCTGGAAAAGTTGGGTTGTGCAAAGCTATGGATGGACTTGTAACCAGGCTCACGGGCAGGGTCCCGTTTTAAAAATGCGCAAAAATTTGGGCGACAGGCCAACTCGAAATTTCGACAGAGTTTCGCATCGAAACCGGCAATCTAACATGTGTATCCTAGGCTTGACACCTATATGTGGGTATGCAGTTGGTTTGGTGAATCGGAAAGGGTTCCCCCCTTTGGCATGGCTTCCACGATATACGTCTTGCTTTTGAGGGCAATCGGTACATGTGGACAAGCCATTTGATATACCTGAGTGTACGTGAATTGCCTCACTATATACCTCATGAGGACGGTATGCGTGAGAGTGAATTCAATATACACGGCATATGTGAACGAGTTCCCTATGATATACCTCCCGTCATGAGTTCGATCAAGTGGTACGATGAGGGGGAACCGTTCGATATACGTCGAAGGTACTTGGCTAATATAAGGCAAGAGTCATATCTCTTAGGCTAACTGTGCCCTGCCGGACCAACGCCCATCACGAAGTGACCCTCTAGTTACTGGATAAAATTTGGTCAATCACAATGCTCTTTGGTGATATCATGTGAATCATGCATGATTATCTTATTAGTATCTTATGAGAGTATCTTTCTTGATCATGCCCAACAGGGAGAAAAGTTCGAGTATCGATGGCATACCAAGTATGGGTGGGTGATGCGTGCATCATGGGGATATATGTGATCCTAGGTGCACGTGGTGTGAAGTGTACATGGAGAATTTTGCTACAAGTGCATGAATAGAAGCCTAAGCATGAGGTACACATGAATAGTAAAGGGGCACATGCAAAATAGGGGAAAATATAAACAAATATAACACCCATGTAAATAGAGTCTAGCCCTCAAAATGAAAAATCCCCAACGGAGTCGCCACTGTGGCCATCTCGCCCGATCCTTGCGGCGGGAGAGGCGAAAAAGAGGGGGTGTCTCCCCTTCGTCTCGAGAGGATCTTGGTCTCGAGTATACCTTTCGAGAGTGCTTCGGTCGGCATCGGTGATGAGGTAAAAATGTAGAGAGATAGAGTCGCCAGTCTATTTTACTCAAAACAAACAAAAGAAAAAGGGAGCCATCTCGAAGTACAGCATCCAAAGACACACTGATACATACGAAACCAAAATTATTCGAAAAGGGTCCGGAGGCTAAGTTACGAAATGGGAAGGTGTTAGGTACCCATTTCGCCCTTACGGTCTCTCATGGGTTATTGTTATTTTCCATTATTTCCCCGTGATATGTGTGCATGTGTATATATAGTGGAGATAGGAATCATCGATTTGTATCATGGAAGAGATAAAGTGAGTCATCCGTAGGAATGTTCCTAAAAGTAATATTAGAAAATAGGATTTACGCGAATATCCTAGCATTGATCGTTATAATGGAACGACAACGCATGCGGAATAATACGCCACTAAGAAAAAATATGTATATAGAGAGTCTAAAAGAGTGAAGTTTAAAGAATATAGAAAAAATAGAAAAAAGTAGAAAAAAGGACTCGAGTCTCGGGTTTTACCCTGACATGCCTACGTAGCCTATAGAGGCATCAAAGTCCACATAGTTCGTATGCAAAATGAGGGGTGGGATTTTTTCCATAAATCCAATAGGGAACTTCTCTTATATGTGTGTGTGTGTGTGTGTGTGTGTGTGTATAAAAAAATGTTTTAGTTGTGAGAAAAGTGTGAGAATTCCCGTCTGGAATTTATGAGCAGACCCTCTTTTATTATTTTTTGGGTTTTATTTATATGAAAATAAGAGATGTGCAATAATACTAAATAAAAAGTATATTATGATATGTGAGATGATGAGAGAATAAAAGTGTTAAGTTATAAAACAAGTTAATGCAAATTTAGAAGAATTTAAGGAGAGAGTTGAGAAAGTTTGACCTTCTTGAAGATCTTGACCTTCTTGGATGTTGGAAAGAAGCCCTTGCACTAGGGTGATGATGGAGGGTAGTTAATTCACCAAGTTTGATGGAAAGGATGATGAAAAGTGAAGGTTAGAAAGGGGTTTGGATGTGGAAATCACACTGACTTCGAGAAGGGTTTTTTGAGCTTGCTGAGAGTGATGATTTTAGATCTTATCCTCCTCTTGAAATGAGGTAAGGCCCTCCTTTTTATAGGCACAGGGCATTGTCGATCAGTATAGCCCTGGTCCTGCCAATCGACAGGTGTGTTTAGGCACACTGCCGATAGGCAGGGTTTGGAACCTGCCGTTTGGCAGTCTCTTTCAGGTTCCTTCGAAAAATTGGTCGTAGAGCGCAAACCGTTAATCCAAATCGCAAACGGGGAGAACCATTGGAAAGGTACTTTAGAGACCTTCGAAAGTCTTTGAACTGCCCCCGATTCTAGGAGTTGACTTTGGATCAAATATGGCTTGGAAACATTCATCGGTCCTTTGGACGGGCAATCGTCGGACATAAACGGATCGTTCGTCCGCCCGATAAGTCAGAATCACGCATGAGGTAGACCGTTGGAAAGGTTAGTATATGTACTTCGACATTCCAAAGAGCTTGACTCAGTTCGGGGAGTTGACTTTGGTCAATCGGGGCCTGGAAGTGTTCGATGAACTCTCGAAGTAAAATGGATCGTTCGTCCATACCGTAAGTCAAAATCGCGCAAGTGGCAGATCGTTGGAAACGGGTTTTAGTTCCCTTCAAAGATTCATTCAGTCTCGATCGAGCTGAAGAGTTGACTTTGGTCAAATGGAGCTTGGGAGCATTCGATGACCTCCGGATCAAGTTTTGGGGGAAAACGGATCGTTCGTCCGTACCATAAGTCAGAATCGCGCACGAGAAGAATCGTTGGAAAGGGGTTTCACTGCCCTTTTAATATTCATTCTGTCTCGGTCAAGTTAAAGAGTTTGACTTTTGGTCAAACGAAGCATGGGAGTGCCCGGTGGCCTTTACGTCAGTACCCGGGGTATGACTTAGGTTTGTAGCGAAGAGGGGAGATGCTAGGAAACCTATGGAGAGGTTAGAGGGTGTTAGAATGGGGTGTATATAGTTATCTTTTACTTTTTCTTCATCTTACGAAACTTTTACTGATATCTTATGTTTGCTCTTTTGCAGTTTTTGGTTAATTTTATCCAAATAATGGAGAAGGATGACCTGCTGAGATCTTTCGTAAACGATGTGGAAGAGGATTTGAAGGTCTAAAGTAGTCTCTAAAGGATTCACAAAAGTCTTTGGAATTGAAGCAAAAATTTGGGGTTGATAAACTGCAAGAAATCGAGAATAGGGAAGTTGCAATAGAAGGTAAAATAAAAGTTACTGAAAAAAAAGCCCAAACTACCAAGAATAAAATGAAGGAGGTTGATGATAGGGCCAAGGCTAAAGAGGATGATCAGACAGAGATAAAAGACCACGCCAAGACTGCTGAGGATAAAGTGGTTAGCCTGACTGCTAAAGTTGCCTCTTGAAAGGCCAAAGGCAAGAAATACAAGGATGCTTCTTTTGACAAGGGTTAGGAAAAAGCACTTTTTGTAACTTCTGCCAAAATTGAGTATGCCAAGAAATTATCCTTCAAGGAAGGTTGGTCGGAGGCATTGAAGGTGATCGGCACAGAGGCAAAGTCTGAGATTTTCGAAAGACATGACCCAGGCACTCCTCCTAACTTGAATGAGGAGTTTGATGATGAAGATGAGTCTGGGTAGTCTTCAATGTTTCCCATTTAACCTTCAGTAGTGCTAGCTGCTAGTGTCGACCTACCTGTTACCAACTAGGACCAGGCCAAGGATAAAGAGAAGGTTTAGCTCCTTTTTAGCTAGTTTCTTTCTTATCCTCTCTCTTATGTATTTTCCATTTCTTCTTTTTTTTTTCTTTCTTCAGATGTACCCAATTCTGTATCCAAAACTTGATCAGTGAAATAATATATTTTTTCCTCAATTGTTGTTGATTTCAAATGATGTTGACTTCTTATTTGTTTATTATTTTCTATGTTGCCTATTTCTCTAGATTTTCCCCATAAAATCATACTTATAACTTTCTATTTTGATTCCAGGAAGAAAGCTATTGTTTCTGCTGAATCCAACCTATTTAAGTGGTGAAAAAATCTATTTGAGGTTGGATATATTCCTTTGTCCGAGGAAGATTTATCAGGGTTGCTCGTCTCAGACGTTTCTGACCAAGTGAAGGACTCTTACATCCACCTTCATTACCTCTTGGACAGAGTTGTTGAAAATAATGTTGGTTATCATGATATGATTGAGAAGATTCATGAGGATCAGAAACATTCTAAGGCACTGCTCCATTCTAACTATGAACCCAACTATAAGGCATTAATGAAGGCTGGGGCTTTAACAAGAAGTTGAAAGACATCACTTCTGCTTTGAATAAGAAGGAATTGTCCTTAATCCAAGAACTGGGGAATCCCTGATCAATTGATTCCATATTAGAGAGGGAAAATAATGTCTTGACGAATGAACTTAATAGTTTGAAGAAATCAACCACCATTGGTCCGGATGAAGGGGTTTCAT
The DNA here is from genome assembly GCA_949130495.1 of Sambucus nigra. Taxonomy (NCBI): domain Eukaryota; kingdom Viridiplantae; phylum Streptophyta; class Magnoliopsida; order Dipsacales; family Adoxaceae; genus Sambucus; species Sambucus nigra. Next base: position 392,608,558 of record OX422216.1, read on the forward strand.
TCTTGGAGACTGAGAATGTCAGGTTGTTATAGGAGTTGGAAGCTTTGTAGAAGAAGAAGATCAAACTTGGCCAAGCCCCAAGGCAAAGTATAGTTATTAGACCAACTATTTATGATGAGAGAACCAAGAAGATTATGGCCAACCAAGATGATCGGCTCAAGGAGAAAGACAAGGCCATTAAATGTGGTTAGTTACTTACCTTCCATTTCCATAATCAACCCAAAGTTGTTTGGATGGATGGGTATGATGAAGCTCTGAGTTATTTGGATATGCATATAGAGCAAACCAGGAATGAGGGTTATAAATGTGGTTAGTTAAACCTGCTCACCTTATTGAAGATACCTAAAAAAGATGAATTGTGGCACTACCACACCCCAGGGATGCTAGACTATCTTGATCCTCCTTTATCCATTGACTTTAGTTGGATCCCTCCCGATATCATTCCTCAGAGTTTGATTCGAAAATATATTGGGGACTTTGGCCTTGAAGGAGAAGTGGAACATGAAGGTCCCTAAATAGAGCACACCTAGGATTTTCTTTTTGTGCTTTAGCTATATAGGACTTCATCTAGTTGGACTTGAATTTTGAAAAAATATTTTTGTAAATTAGGATTGTGTGTCGCCCCTATCGACGCAAAGCTCTCCTTGTTCATCTACATCAAATGAGCTCCCAATTCAATCCGCCCTCTCAGAAAAGGTAATTTTCAAGTTCTATGGCTCATAGGAATTTTTGTCACGTAGGCCACGACACTACGTTGCATTTGCATGTCGTTTATCATATCTTATGATAATGTTTTGTTTCGTCATAATAAAATTCTTTTTGAGTTCAAAAACTTTATTTGAAATTTTTATAAGAAAAATATTTCTTGAAAAATATGTTTTGACAATAAATATTTTTTTAATAAAAGTTGCAGAATATTTTTTTTGAAGTTAAAAATAAAATTTTGTTATGTTATTGGTTTTATATATGCGTGTTATATCGTATATTTATATGTTAATATATTATATGTAATGTATGCGTATATGTTAGCATATATGGCTTGGAGCCTTGTGTGAATTCCCATGACCTGCTCGATTTGACCCCATATAGGTTGGCAGATTTGTCCTTGCATGTCTTATGCTATATTCTTATAGCTGTTAATTGTTGTTGGCGGTTTGACATTTAAAGCTTTAATATATATATATATATATATATATATATATATGATTCTATATGTACGTGGCATGTAGCTTATGGGATTTGTCCATACCGAATTGACCCTTGTCAAGACCCATTAACTGTTTCATGCATGGTACCTCATTGATCTCCTGCTGGCGTGTCCCATACCTGCAGCCTTAACTGTTGGCATTTAAGATCTGTGTAGCTGTCACGATTTATCAACAAAACCAAAAATGGTTTTTTCTTTCATATTAAACGGCGACGTTGCGTACAATATTTTTGAACGGTAATTCGGTCTAGTGCTTTACAGCTGGATCCCATTTTTTTGAATTCGCCCCTTGTTTTTCAAATACCGTTCACGGTTTTATCTTTCAAAACCAAAGTTGATTTTCAGTTTTTTCCAAAACGACGCCGTGTAATTTTGATCTCGAACGGTAACATCTTCACGCGTCTTTGGTACGCCATATTGGTTTACAGCTGGCTTTCATAGTTTTAAAACGACTGTGTTTTATATAACTATCTGTTTCTTGTTTTGTTAGTTGTTTACAGCTTGCACTACACGTGTCACATTTAGCACAACATTTTGTGTTTCTTTGTGAACCCTCATATCTATTTTAATCTACTGATGAGTTTATTCTTGTGTCAATCCATGTGACCCTATTTTACACCAATCTGCACACACTTGTGCACTATATAAATAGTATCCTTTGTGTATTATTTTTGTAGAGTTGAGAAATTATTTTTGTAGTTAAACTCTGTCAAAATTTTTAGAGAAAGAGAGAGAGAGATTAAACCAGAAATATTTTTGTGTCATCTTCAAGTGTTGATTTCTGTCAAAACGAAAATGAAGATTGGACTTCTCTCATTCTAAATCTGCACTTACGATTTTTCAAGAGTATATTATTTTTGCAAGTGAGTTCTCTCATTCTTGTGTGTATTATTTAGATCAGTCTTTAGATCTAATATTTGTACACAACACACACTATTCACGAAATTAATTTGTGTGTGAATATTCTGCTTGTGACTTATTTGTGAGATCTTGAATGTTTTTAAAACATTTTGTTTTAAAACAGATTTTTCAGAAAATATTTGTTAATATTCAGATTTGTATTGTTTGTGGTTTAGAAAGTTAAACCTAAGATTTTTGAGATCTGATTTGTGAAGATTTAAAATCTTGACTGAATATTATTTTCTTGAGTGTTTAAAGACTGTTTTGATTTAATCTGAAATATTTGTGAAAATAGTCTTGATAAGATTTTAGATTAAAATCTGATTTAATCTAATATTTGTTTTCTGAAAAATAGATTGTGAATATTTGACTGTCTGATTTTATTGAATATATTTCCAGTGATTCTTCTGTGAATATGATTACTTGATTGTGTAAGTGATTTTCAGGAACTGTTTTCATCTCATATCACTCACATATATTCACTCACTATGTATTCACATAGACACATTTATGAGTGTGAATATCTGAACAAGTCTAGTGTTCAAAAATTGAAAGAAAGAAAAGAAAGCTTTTCAAAATTGTATTCAAAGTCAAGGAGACTTGATTTGAGTGACATAAGACTTGCAAAGATATATAGGAGATGTAATCTGTTGCATAGCGTTCGGTGTGTATTCATTAAGTGTGTGGGTGTGTCATATAGGATAGTACACCACACACTATCACTTCACTAGAAAATAATACAATAGGCACTGAGCTAATCTTGAGCTAGAAGAGCAAAAGGGAGAAGCTGAGAAGTGTAGAACGCAATAACTAGCGAGGACAGATGTAAAGAGAGATCAGAATAAGCAACCAGGGAGGAGTCTTGGTCGTGTGGGATAATCGCTACATCTATCTTCTTTAGTTGTCAAGTTTGTTGATTGTAAATCGTTCTTATTGGTTTTATTATTTTAGTGGAAGTAGATTAGGTAACTCCTAGAGGAGTTCGTCGTTTTTCCCAGGGAAGGGTTTTTGCTACGTAAAATGAATATCGTGTGCTTTATATTTTTTGTATATTACCTCACAAGAAAAAATAGGTTTAAATAAATAGAAACTCGCCTAAAAATTGAATTGGTTATTATTTTGTAAATCACCTTGATTTAACAAAGATAATAATTTGGACTGTTAATTGACTTTGAAAATCAAATTCATTTTCACAAAGTTAACAAATTAAGTAAAAGTTTAATTTGTTCCCCTTTGTATCATTCGTATAAACTCGTAGGTTTAAGGTGTTTACTCAGCAATAAGTTTACTTCCGCACATAAAAGTCTTTCGCACATTGCTGGGTTCCTACAAGTGGTATCAAAGCTAGACTTTTAAAGATCGTTTTCAAAACTTTTGTTAAACTCTTTTTACCTTGTTTTAATGGATGATTCAAGTCAATTACTTAGGTTTGAAAATTTTGAATCAAACTGCGTTGCATTTTTTAGGAAAGTTTATGATTATTGTGGAGATGTGTACTTAGCAGGAATGACCGATTCCGAATATGATTCTCATTCTGATTCTGAATCTGATGATGTGCTCGATTTAATTTATGCTGATAAATCTTTACTATCTAGTCAACCTTCTATGCATGAGATAACTGTTCCGTTTGATGCTAAACGTGCATTATGTGATACTAAATTTGATGATAGCAACAACTCACACACGGACACAAATGAGCATGACAACTTTGTTGGCTATGATGATTATGAAGCACCTTATACCTTTGACTTACTTAAGTCTACATTGTATAAGTGCTCAACTAGTTTGGAAATAGTGACAAAATTTGTTGTCTATCCTAGAATCCAAAAACCTCAGAACCTATCTCTCTTATCCCCTTCAATGATCTATGAAGATACAAAATGAATCACACTACACACAATTAGAAGTCACCGTGGATGTTTCCTCTGTTGGGGGAGGTTTTACCACGTTAAAATCGTTGTGTTGATTATCTTCATCTACTCACCTCATTCTTTAAGTGTGCTGAATTTTTGAAACTGCCTTAGTTTTTAAAACTGATTACACAATCTTAATTAATCTCGTACATAAGTTTCTTTGTAAACAAATCTTGTTTATAATTTTTATTTTTCAAAAGAAAAGGGTTTCTCCAACAAACATTCGGAGTTGCTTATACAGTTTAACCTTGTGTTAAACGGCATTAGCGACGTTTTTCAATTGGTATCAGAGCCCTATTAACTTTTACTTTAAAAGATCTTGTGTTTCTGAAATCGTTTTCTGAAAAACCTAACTATGGACGAGAAGAATGAAAGGTTTGGTAATCTGTCCAGACCTCCTCTCTTTGATGGAAACAACTTTGCTTACTGGAAAGTAAGGATGGTTGCCTTCATCCAAGGGACTTTAGGAGATGATGTCTGGGATATTATCGAAAATGGATACACTTATCCTACAAAACCAGCCACTGAAGGAAGTGATGAGCGGGTAAAGAAAATCTTAAGTGAATTTACCCAAGAAGAGAAAACCATTTCTCGAAATAACAATAAAGGCAAGAATGCCATTTTTATGTCCATTAATGAGTATGAGTTCAAAAGAATCTCATCTTGTGCCACTTCTAAGGAAGCATGGGACACACTAACCACTGCACATGAAGGAGACTCAAGAGTCAAAGCTGTTAAAACCCAAATGCTTATCCAGCAGTACAACTCTTTGATCATGTCTGATTCTGAATCTTTTGATGATTTCTACATGAACTTAACTGATATAGTCACTAAGTTGCATGCTAATGGTATTACTTATGATAGAAATGAAATTATTTCTAAAATCCTAAGGTCATTACCACAAAAGTTCGACAGTAAGAGGTATGCTATTGAGGAAATGAATGATCAAAACCTTACTCCTGAGTTACTCAGTAGCAAACTTAGGACTTTGGAAATGGAATTAGACTTTAAGAAACAATTGAATCATTCTCAAAGAAAACAACCTAACTCTAACTTGAGTTTTGCCTCTAAGATACCCAAACTTGAGTCCAATTTGACTACCTCTGACTCTGATGAGGAGTGTGATATAGACAAACTAGATAATCAGATTGCCTTGATGTCTAAACAATTTAAGAAAATTGTCAAATTTCGAAACAAACAGGCAACTAAACAAGGCAAGCCTAATTATCCTACTCTGTCTAATCCCAAACCTCATGAGAGAGGACTTGACAAACATCCTAAGGACAACAATTCCAGACCCACTAGAGACCTTAAAAAGATTGAATGTTTTAGATGTGGGAAACTAGGTCACATTGCACACGACTGCAGAGTTAATCTGAATAAAGCCAACACACACAATAGAGCCAATGTCTGTAAAACTTGGAATGATTCAAGTGACTCTGATGAAGAGGAACTTGAGTCATCTAATGTACTTGACCCTTGCATGTCTTTTTATGCTAAGATAATTTACAATGATGATACTCATGTGTGTGATAATGATGCTCCTACTTCTGCTTGTGTGAATACTGCTTTGATTGGCCTAGATGCTTTATTGTCTGAAAATGTTGCTAATTCTAGTTCCGTGTGTGTGAGTCAAAGTGATCTCGATAATGACGATGCAAATGGGTGCGTGAGTACTAAAACTGAATCGTTAGGGGTCACTACACACACTTCACTTAGCGACTCAGACACTGATGACCTCCCTGATCTCCATACCTTGTATGCTGAAACTCTTAAAAAAGGAACTAGACTGGAGAAGACTGTTAGAGACCTGACTAAGAAATTAGATGATCTAAGTCTTATAGTGAAGTTGAATGCTGAAGAATACACTAACCAGTGTCTGACTCATCAATCTGAAATTGAAACTTTTGATCAAAAATTAAAAGAATTGACTAAAACTAATGAAATCCTGGAAATGAAATATAAGGGAACATTATTAGAATTGGAGGAAGCAAAAACAAAGACAGCTACTGTTTTCAAAAAGTTTTCTAAGCTTGAAAACAATTCAAATTGTTTTACTGACTTTGTTGTTGACTCCAAGACCAATTCTGATGATAGAACCGGTATTGGATTTTGCCCTAAGAACAAACCACAAACTACAAAACTTGAACCTATTAAGTTTGTGTCTGGGGGCAAAAGACCAATTGAAACATGTCCAGACTTTCATTTGATTAAAAATGAATTTGATCAAAAGCAACAACAGAAAGACATTGGAGAGTCTAATAATTCTAAGGCTGATACTGCACTTAAGACTAAATGCGTCTGTCCTTTGATCAGAAAGGCTGATTCTACCTATAAGACCATACCCCCTAGGAATAGGACTTCTGAACAGAATGCAGTCAAACCTATTTTTAGAAGTTTTCCTAAGGAAACTCATCCCTCAAGCAATCAATATTGCTCCTACTGTGACATTTATGGTCACTCCTTTGAAGGTTGTTATGCTAGACGTCTAAATACCTCTGTTTACAACACTTCTGTCTACAAGAACTTTAACTATTCTAGGCAAAGTCGTAACAATTATTTCCTTCCTAGACAACCTGATAAGAATTCTAACTACAGAAATAGAAAGACCAAAACTAAGAGTTCATTTAAGAGAAAGGCTCCCAGAAACTTTCCTAAACCAAAAGCTCAATTTTTCCACAATAATAAGTTTGTTGCTCCAAATGTTTTTCGACAAAAAACTGTGTCTCGAAAATTTTATCAAATGAGGGCAAACTTGCGCAAAATTAAAATTAGAGCTATTTGGGTTAGAAAAGAGGATCTTTTACCCCAAATGAAGTGTAACATTGTCATCACTGCTTTCAAAGTTGAACACACTTCATCTGGTTGGTACTTAGATTCAGGATGTTCCAAACATATGACAGGAGATGAAACAAAACTTCTAAACAAAACCAGATTTGCTGGTGGGAAAGTAGTTTTTGGTGATGGTGTCTCATCTCAGATCATAGGTAAAGGAACCCTAAAAGAAGAAGGAATGCCTGTTCTCGAAAATGTTCTATTAGTTAAAGGCCTTAAAGCCAACCTCCTAAGCATATCACAATTTTGTGACTCTGACCATACTGTCACCTTTTCAAAGAACAATTGTAAAATTTTAAATGATAAAGGTGAATGCATTATTACAGGATTTAGAACACCTGACAATAGTTATACTGTCAAGACTAGTTCTAAAACCTGTAACATTGTCAGAATGGATGACAATGAAATCTGGCATAATCGTATGGGTCACTTAAGTTATGATATCCTTGGTAGATTGTCTAGTCAAGAGATAGTTAGAGGTATTCCTAAAATTAAACCTATTTCAAGTGTTGTCTGTGGCCACTGCCAGGAAGGAAAAATAGTTAAGACTTCGCATAAAAAGGTTAAAGACATCCTTACCTCTAGACCTCTAGATCTCATCCATATGGACCTTATTGGTCCCTCTAGAACTGTTAGTCTATGTGGACACAGCTATATCCTTGTCATGGTTGATGATTTCACACGATTCACTTGGGTTGCCTTCTTGAAACATAAATCTGACACGTTTCAGAATTTTTTGAAAATTCTTCTAAGAATTGAAAATGAGAAGGACACACAAGTCAATCGCATCCGTAGTGATAGAGGGGGAGAGTTCATAGATACAGGAGTAGTGGAATATTGTGACTATAACGGTTACAAACATGAATTTAGTGCCCCAAAAACTCCTCAGCAGAATGGTATTGCTGAAAGGAAAAACCGAACTCTTCAAGAGATGGCACGTGTCATGTTGCATGTTAAATCCCTACCTAAATACTTTTGGGTAGAATCCATTAGAACTGCATGTCACATCACTAATAGGGTCTATCTTAGAAAAAACTCTAAACAAACCCCTTATGAGTTGTGGTACGGTAAGAAACCTAATCTGAAATACCTAAGAAGCTTTGGAAGTCAGTGTAATGTCTGTAAAGACAGAGAACATCTGTCTAAATTCGAAACTCGTGGTGATACAGCCATATTCTTAGGATACTCACCAAACAGTCGTGCTTATCGTATATACAATCTGCGTACTAAGGCCCTTATGGAATCGATAAATGTAATTGTAAGTGACACTATTGTCGAAAATAAGATATCTGAATCACCTATTGTGGTTGAATCTGAAAATGATTTCAAAACTGATTCACCAGAAATAGATGACTCATTACCTATTGAGAGTCCCGAAGTACCTGGTTGGGTCTCTAAAGATCATCCCATTGACAACGTGGTCGGTAATCCTAATGAGCCAGTTCGTACTAGATCCCAGTTAAGAAATTATGCTAATTATGCATGTTTCGTCTCCCTTGTGGAACCGAAAAATGTTAATGAAGCATTGAATGACACACACTGGATTTCTGCTATGCAGGAAGAACTTTTACAATTTGTCATTCACGATGTCTGGTATCTTGTACCTCGGCCTCAAAACAAAAATTTTATTGGAACACGTTGGATCTTTAAGAACAAATCTGATGAAAATGGGGGTGATTCTTAGAAACAAAGCTAGACTAGTTGCTCAAGGCTACTCTCAAATAGAAGGGATAGATTTTAGCGAGACATTTGCCCCTGTCGCTCGCCTTGAATCTGTTCGTCTTCTTTTCGCCATAGCGTGTTACTTAAAATTCACACTTTATCAAATGGACGTAAAATCTGCTTTCCTTAATGGAATCCTGTCCGAAGAAACATATGTAGAACAACCCAAAGGGTTCATTGACCCTAAATACCCTAACCATGTCTTTCGTCTGAAAAAGGCTTTGTATGGCTTAAAACAAGCTCCTCGAGCTTGGTATGAACGCCTTTCCAACTTTTTGTTGGATAAGGGTTTTAAGAGAGGAGGAAATGACCAGACTCTCTTTGTCAAACATTTTGACAAAAACATTTTTATAGCCCAAGTCTATGTAGACGACATCATTTTCGGTTCAACTTCAAACTCTGAAGTTAAATCCTTTTCTGCTAGTATGCATAAGGAATTTCACATGTCCCTTTTGGGGGAGTTACAGCTTTTCTTAGGATTTCAAGTGAAACAAAATTCTGATAGTCTATTTGTTTCTCAAACTAAGTATGCCTTAGACCTTGTTAAGAAATTTGGTTTAGAGAATGCTAAAGTTGCCAAAACACCCATGAGTACTTCCATTAAATTAAGCAAAGATGAAAATGGTAAGTCAGTTGATTCCACTCTATACCGTAGTATGATTGGTAGCCTACTCTATCTAACTGCATCACGACCATACATAATGTATGCTGTATGTCTGTGTGCTCGTTACCAGAATAACCCTAAAGAGAGCCATTTATTGTGTGTAAAACGTATAATAAAGTATATAAAAGGTACTCTCAACCTTGGACTTAGGTATACTAAGGATACCTGTAGCACCATCATAGGTTATACTGATGTTGATTGGGCCGGTTGTACTGATGATAGTAAAAGTACATCAAGTGCCTGTTATTATGTCGGCAATAATTTAGTTGGTTGGAGTAGTAAAAAACAGAATTGCACATCTTTATCCACGGCTGAGTCCGAATATATAGCAGCTGGCAGTTGTTGTGCTCAATTATTATGGATAAAACAGATGTTAAGCGATTATGGAATTAAAGAAGATCAATTACAATTATATTGTGACAATCAAAGCGCCATCAACATATCTAAAAACCCGGTTCAACACTCGCGAACTAAGCATATTAAAATAAGGCATCATTTTATACGCGAACTTGTTGAGACTAAGGAATTAGAAATTCATTACCTGCCTACTGATCTGCAACTTGCAGACATGTTCACTAAACCTTTGGACTATAACAGATTTATGTATTTGCGTAATTCTATAGGCATGGTATGCGCTGATTAAACTCTTAAGACCTTACTTTTTACCCCTTTGTCCATTTGAGACAAAATGGGGGAGAAATTTGAGTTTTATGAGTACATTTTTGTTCACATTTCATCTAAACTGCTTGATCTTAGTGTGTATATTTACAGGAATCTCTTCTTCTGATTGTCTACCGTTTCTAGGGTAAAAATTTGTAAATAGTTGAGTTATGTAATTTTTGTCTTTCTAGGATATGGGTAGATAGAATCTTATGTATAGGACTAGGTTTTATTTTTTTTGTTCCCTACGAGTTTTAAGCTAACTCAAAGGATATTTTGTCTCATATTTCCAAAGGGGGAGATTGAAGCACCTTATACCTTTGACTTACTTAAGTCTACATTGTATAAGTGCTCAACTAGTTTGGAAATAGTGACAAAATTTGTTGTCTATCCTAGAATCCAAAAAGCCTCAGAACCTATCTCTCTTATCCCCTTCAATGATCTATGAAGAAAATGAATCACACTACACACAATTAGAATTGCATACATGTGTTCATATTGCTTAAAATTGAGTGTGTGTTTAATTCCCCTTGTATTGGAGCTTTAATAATTTTTTGGGAATTTTTAAATAATTTTTAAACCTTTTTAAACTTTTTTAAACATTTTTTTAATAATTATTTTTATTAATAAAATGGGTTAATAAAGTTCTTGGGGTTAATTTACTATTTTAGAAACTTCATATTTCTCTGAATTGTTTGGTTGGGTACGATCTCAAAGCGCTAAAGACTTCAGGGTGATGTTTTGTAATTATTTTGACGCGCGTGTGAGAGTCTATTAATAGCCAACACTTGTCATCCTCCGGGCTTATGTATTTGTGCTTCTTATGTGAGAGGGTCGGATGCATTATTGTTGATCGTTGGATAATTTCTTATCAAGGGCCTGCATGCGTTCTTGGTTAATCCCAGTGCATACATATGAACCAATCACAATGCTTTTAAGCCACCGCTTTTCTATAACCATTGGATTAAGTCAAAACCCTTGAAGACTTGATCTCAGCCTTTGATTTGCCTCGATCATCCAGAACCTTCCCCAGGCACTATATATACCCTTCCCTTCTCTGCCTTAGAGAACTTTTGGTCATTCGTCTTCCAGAGAGAAAAAAATAAGAGAGAGAAGAGAGAAGTAAGAGAAGAGAGAAAAGAATAGAGAGAAGAGAGAGAAAGGGAAACAGTTAGCCAAAACCAAACCCTAACCCTAAACACTTCGTCTCTGAAACAAACCTTCAAATAAACCTTACTCCAAACACATCCTGAGTGTTTGAAAGAGAGAGAGAGAGAGTGGTTTGTTCATATCGTTGCTGTAACCTCGTGATTTCTGATCTTGTACACAACTTAAACGTTTGAGTAAAGATCTAGTTTCTTTCTCCATAGAAATATTAGATCTATACTCTGCATGTTATATTTTTCACTAGATCTGCATATTTTCAACTTGGTTTAAGAAAATCACTTCTGTTTTGTTTTTAAAAATGTTTTATAGTTTCTGTTTTTACAAAACTTAACCTGACCTAGTTGGATTCGCACTTGGAGGGTTTTCAATCTCCTAAATATTTTCAAAAGAGATTGAGAAAGGTCTTGACCGATTTCTTAAGCAAGATCTCCGTGGAATCTGGGTTATATTGAAAGGTCAAAAGGTTTTTAGTTTTGTAACAAAGAAAAATAACAAACTCACTGCATATAGACTTTATATGTAATTTGTATAGGACTGTTTGTAAATCTAAGTGTGTGTGAGTTCATGCATGTGAATAGGAATCACTACACAAACACTTAACACACTACTACACTGGAAGTGTTGTGTTTAAGATCTGAGATCATTGAGTCGACGTAAAGAAGCTAAAGCAAAGGAAGTTAGCAAACCGGAGAACATCATCAATAAATCAGATCTATCAGAAGTTAGAAGGAGCCAAGTGGGATATATTCCTAAACTTAGTATAGGTTGATTTGTGTGCTTGCATGTTGTGTTGTTTGTAACTGATTTTTGTTATTAGTGGATTTTTTGCTTTTGTGACTTAGAAGTCACCGTAAATGTTTCCTCTGTTGGGAGAGGTTTTACCACGTTAAAATCGTTGTGTTGATTATCTTCATCTACTCACCTCATTCTTTAAGTGTGCTGAATTTTTGAAACTGCCTTAGTTTTTAAAACTGATTACACAATCTTAATTAATCTCGTACATAAGTTTCTTTGTAAACAAATCTTGTTTATAATTTTTATTTTTCAAAAGAAAAGGGTTTCTCCAATAAACATTCGGAGTTGCTTATACATTTTAACCTTGTGTTAAACGGCATTAGCGACGTTTTTCAGATTATGTTGAATTGTATGTGAGGACTTTGCAGAATAGACAAGAATTATCGAATTTGGTTAAAATGCTTAGTGAGACCTTAGAGAATCAATATAAGACTATTCAAAAAAATTCCATTGAAATGAACATTGTCAAAATTGATTTTGAGAAACAGTCACTTGATTTTTAAAATTTAGATTAGGACTTTAAAAGAAAATTTATCTTCTTTTGAAGAAAAATATAATGAAGCGCTTTTGCAAGTGGAAAAATCCAAACAAGTTTGTGAAACAACTTTCAAAATGTGTCGTAGTCGTGATATAAAATGTTTTGGCCTTGACAAATTGCTTGCTGAACAATGATATAAGGGTGATAGTAGAGGATTTGGATATGAGTGTCCTCTTGAAAAAGTTGATCCAAGTAGACCAATCTTATTTGTAAAAGCCCAAGAAGAAATGGCTCTTCCGTTGGAAAGTAAGTTTTCTGAAAAGGATAAAGGCAAACAAATCTTAATTGAAAGTGATTTTGAAAATGACATTGATACTTTCATTGAAAATTTTGTAGAACCATCTACATCAAAATATTGCCCTCCGGCCAAGAGACTCTATAGACCTCCTAAACCATTTGTTCCTAATGAATCTGTCAAGCATGTAGAGGAAAAACACACCCATCCAGAGTTACCTACTTCTAGTAAATTATGTACCAGGTGTGATGTTTTTGGTCACCAAAACTGGGAATTCCTTGGTAATCGCAAGAAAGGTACTCATTTTAAAAGTCATAACCAAAATGTGAAGCTATTTAAAAAATTTCATAGGCAGTGCACTAATAATAATTGGAATCATTTCTTCAATAAGTCTAGGCCTCATGTTAACAATAAAACATTTTTGAAAAATAAATTTTATCCTAAATTCCAAAAGGCACAAAAATCTTTGAAAACTTCGCCTATTTGGATTAGGACTTGTGACTTGAGACCTCAAATGGATTTTTTAAAGTCGAAGAAATGCCCAACTATTGTATGGGATGCTTGCGAGAGTGAGAAAATCATTAAGTCTCCTCACGAGAAGGTTAAGGACTTAAACACCACCATACCCTTAGATTTATTCAATGATGGGGGAGGTGAGTTTAAACAAAGTGGAGTTACCAAGTATTGTGACACTAATGGATATTCGTACCAGTTTAATGCTCCAAAAACTCATAAACAAATTAGGGTAGTTCCTTCTATTGCTTGTGATTTTCAGCTTGTTGATATGTTGTCTATGCCTTATGATGACTCTTGTTTCGAAGTAACTTCAACATTTGATTGGAAAGATTGTACTTAAATGTTTTGCTTGTGTTTATTCTGCATACTTTGATTACTAAATCTCTGAGGTTTTAGGATAAAGGTATCTACTAATAACCGGTATCTCTTAAAGCCATGTTTAATGTAGGAGACGCTTATTTTGAAGATTATAAACACTTATTTTTTTCTTCTTCTTACCATTGTCTAATTTAGTCAAAATGGGGGAGAGTTGAGTACATATTCTAATCTTGTGTTGTTGATATTCTTCATACATATCCTGTCTTATAATTTCCAGCACATTTAATTCTGTCATATTAATATTTTGGTAGAGCAAATGCTTCTAACTTGACTTCTCGGCAGAAAGTGTATTTATGTTTTGCTGATTTTCATCAACCGTGCATCCGAGTTGTGTCTTTTCTTTTCTTGGATGGGTGGGTAGTTAGATACTCTTTTATATAGGACATATTAGGAATTATTTTTCCTTAGTATATCATTTGATATACTCAAGGGTTTTATCAAAATTAGTCCAATGGGGGAGTTTGAAGGTCCCTAAATAGAGCACACCTAGGATTTGCTTTTCGTGCTTTAGCTATATAGGACTTCATCTAGTTGGACTTGAATTTTGACAAAATATTTTTGTAAATTAGGATTGTGTGTCGCCCCTATCGATGCCAAGCTCTCCTTGTTCATCTACATCAAATGAGCTCCCAATTCAATCCGCCCTCTCAGAAAAGGTAATTTTCAGGTTCTATGGCTCATAGGAATTTTTGTCACGTAGGCCACGACACTACGTTGCATTTGCATGTCGTTTATCATATCTTATGATAATGTTTTGTTTCGTCATAATAAAATTCTTTTTGAGTTCAAAAACTTTATTTGAAATTTTTTTAAGAAAAATATTTCTTCAAAAATATGTTTTGACAATAAATATTTTTTTAATAAAAGTTGCAGAATATTTTTTTTGAAGTTAAAAATAAAATTTTGTTATGTTATTGGTTTTATATATGCGTGTTATATCGTATATGTATATGTTAATATATTATATGTAATGTATGCGTATATGTTAGCATATATGGCTTGGAGCCTTGTGTGAATTCCCATGACCTGCTCGATTTGACCCCATATAGGTTGGCAGATTTGTCCTTGCATGTCTTATGCTATATTCTTATAGCTGTTAATTGTTGTTGGCGGTTTGACATTTAAAGCTTTAATATATATATATATATATATATTTGTATGTATGATTCTATATGTGCATGGCATGTAGCTTATGGGATTTGTCCATACCGAATTGACCCTTGTCAGGACCCATTAACTGTTTCATGCATGGTACCTCATTGATCTCCTGCTGGCGTGTCCTATACCTGCAGCCTTAACTGTTGGCATTTAAGATCTGTGTAGCTGTCACGGTTTTTCAACAAAACCAAAAATGGTTTTTGCTTTCATATTAAACGGCGACGTTGCGTATAATATTTTTGAACGGTAATTCGGTCTAGTGTTGTACAGCTGGATCCCATTTTTTTGAATTCGCACCTTGTTTTTCAAATACCGTTCACTGTTTTATCTTTCAAAACCAAAGTTGATTTTCAGTTTTTTCCAAAACGACGCCGTGTAATTTTGATCTCGAACGGTAACATCTTCACGTGTCTTTGGTACGCCATATTGGTTTACAGCTGGCTTTCATAGTTTTAAAACGATTGTGTTTTATATAACTATCTGTATCTTGTTTTGTTAGTTGTTTACAGCTTGCACTACACGTGTCACATTTAGCACAACATTTTGTGTTTCTTTGTGAACCCTCATATCTATTTTAATCTACTGATGAGTGTATTCTTGTGTCAATCCATGTGACCCTATTTTACACCAATCTGCACACACTTGTGCACTATATAAATAGTATCCATTGTGTATTATTTTTGCAGAGTTGAGAAATTATTTTTGTAGTTAAACTCTGTCAAAATTTTTAGAGAGAGAGAGAGAGATTAAACTAGAAATATTTTTGTGTCATCTTCAAGTGTTGATTTCTGTCAAAACGAAAATGAAGATTGGACTTCTCTCATTCTAAATCTGCACTTACGATTTTTCAAGAGTATATTATTTTTGCAAGTGAGTTCTCTCATTCTTGTGTGTATTATTTAGATCAGTCTTTAGATCTAATATTTGTACACAACACACACTATTCACGAAATTAATTTGTGTGTGAATATTCTGCTTGTGACTTATTTGTGAGATCTTGAATGTTTTTAAAACATTTTATTTTAAAACAGATTTTTCAGAAAATTTTTTATTAATATTCAGATTTGTATTGTTTGTGGTTTAGAAAGTTAAACCTAAGATTTTTGAGATCTGATTTGTGAAGATTTAAAATCTTAACTGAATATTATTTTCTTGAGTGTTTAAAGACTATTTTGATTTAATCTGAAATATTTGTGAAAATAGTCTTGATAAGATTTTAGATTAAAATCTAATTTAATCTAATATTTATTTTCTGAAAAATAGATTGTGAATATTTGACTGTCTGATTTTATTGAATATATTTCCAGTCATTCTTCTGTGAATATGATTACTTGATTGTGTAAGTGATTTTCAGGAACTGTTTTCATCTCATATCACTCACATATATTCACTCACTATGTATTCACGTAGACACATTTATGAGTGTGAATATCTGAACAAGTCTAGTGTTCAAAAATTGAAAGAAAGAAAAGAAAGCTTTTCAAAATTGTATTCAAAGTCAAGGAGACTTGATTTGAGTGACATATGACTTGCGAAGATATATAGGAGATATAATCTGTTGCATAGCATTCGGTGTGTATTCATTAAGTGTGTGGGTGTGTCATATAGGATAGTACACCACACACTATCACTTCACTAGAAAATAATACAATAGGCACTGAGCTAATCTTGAGCTAGAAGATCAAAAGGGAGAAGCTAAGAAGTGTAGAACGCAATAACAAGCGAGGACAGACGTAAAGAGAGATCAGAATAAGCAACCAAGGAGGAGTCTTGGTCGTGTGGGATAATCTCTACAACTATCTTCTTTAGTTGTCAAGTTTGTTGATTGTAAATCGTTCTTATTGGTTTTATTGTTTTAGTGGAAGTAGATTAGGTAACTCCTAGAGGAGTTCGTCGTTTTTCCCAGGGAAGGGTTTTTGAGACGTAAAATGAATATCATGTGCTTTATATTTTTCGTATATCACCTCACAAGAAAAAATAGGTTTAAATAAATAGAAACTCGCCTAAAAATTGAATTGGTTATTATTTTGTAAATCACCTCGATTTAACAAAGATAATAATTTGGACTGTTAATTGACTTTGAAAATCAAATTCATTTTCACAAAGTTAACAAATTAAGTAAAAGTTTAATTTGGTCCTCTTTGCATCATTCGTATAAACTCGTAGGTTTAAGGTGTTTACTCAACAATAAGTTTACTTCCGCACATAAAAGTCTTTCGCGCATTGATGGGTTCCTACAGAATATGTTCGTCCTTACTCTCTTCTTGAACGGTCAAGCTGCAATAGGCTCATTAGGAGGAAGCCTTTTGGTTCTTTTAATCATCCAGCACCCTTGATGAACCTCCTGTTGGGATAAGCAAGGTTGATGGAAAGCGTCTAATGGAATGACCTGTATTTTGTATTTGGTTAATCTTTATTTTGTAATTCAAGTTCATTGAAATGAAATGAAGTTCTTTGACACACTTTTGTCCTTTAAGATTATGGTTGATATTAATCTTGTTGCCGACTAGGTAGCCAGTACTCTTACTAGTTAGTTGGCCTATTGATTAAATATCCTCCTTAAATGTTAGATGTTTGATTCGTGATTGAATCTGATTGTAATGCCTTAGATTCTACTAATTTTATTCTACGATAAAACTGTGTATAGCTTTGTTGTACTAAGTTGTAGCATTAGTTATCAGTGGCGATCAAGTGTATTAGGAATGTATAATTATACCTGTATTTTAACTTAGTCAGGTAAAAATTCGTGTGTGACTTGGTGTCTTACACGAGATTTTACTTACTTCTAGTTCGTGATTTTTCAAAGATGAAATCATACATGAAGTTGTTAATAATTAACTTTTTTGAAGTTGGAAAAGTTTGACAAAGAACTTTTCTGAAGTTGGAAAAGTCTGGCGAGGAATTTTTCTGAGGTTGGAAAAGTTCGGTGAGGAAATTTTCTGAAGTTGAAAAAGTTTGACAAAGATAAAGAAATTTTCTAAAGTTTGAAATTAAAATTTAGTGTTTAATTTAATGTAGTGGTGTATCACACCATACTCCGAAAAATAAAATATATAAAGGAAGAAACATGCAATTTCATTAACTTGAATAACTGATTACAAAGCAAAATTATTAATAGTATTTGCGAAGATGATCGACATTTCAAGGTTTTTAAATTCTTTGCCCTACAATGTCTCCAGGTGATATGTTCCTGGTCAGATTTCTGCCAAGATACGACAGGGACCATGACAGTTGGGTTCCAACTTATTATTTTTATAGATCACTTTCTTCAGTACAAGGTCTCCCTGCTTTAAGTTGGTCAGCTTAACGCGCCGATTATGGAACCTAGTAGTCCTTTGTTGGTAAGCAGCCATCCGAAGAGCAACATCTTCTCTGACCTCTTCTATCCTATCCAAATCTAGTCACCTCGTGAGATCACTTTTGGGTGAATTAAAATTTAAGACTTTGTGAGTTGACATACTTAAATCAATTGGTACAACTGCCTCAGTGCCAAAAGCAAGCATGTATGGGGTTTCCCCTATTGATGTTCTGGGAGTGGTATTATATGCCCAAAGAATTTTGTAGAGTTCATTAATCCAATTGCCTTTAGCATCACCCAACCTTTTCTTTAATTTACCCAGCAAGTTTTATTGGTGATTTATGTTTAGCCATTGCATTGTGGGTGTCTAAGTGCTGAATGAAGTTTCTAGATGCCAGGCCTAATAATACAATACTCTTTAAAATCCTCATTATCAAACTAATTGCCATGGTCGGTGATGAAGGCATAAGGCATACCATACGGATAAACTTACATATAAACTGGAAACCTCTCTGATAAGGCATATCAATCAAAGGCTCAGGCTCCACCCACTTGGTAGTTGGCAATAGTCCAACCAGATCTATTTCCCAAATAGCAAAAGGCCATGGATAAGTGATGTGCATTAGAGTTGCTACTGGTCTTTTATGGATGATGGTGAATTTTTGGCACTTATCACATTTCTTGGCGAAGGCAACACAATCTGCCTTCATTGTCGACCAGTCATAACCTTGCATTTTTATTCATTGTCTTAAATATCTCCCAATTATATATGCTCCATATGAGCCTTTAAGTACCTCCTTAATCAAATCGTTTACCTTAGCTGGGCGGACACAATGAAGTAAAGAGACTTTATAACCCCTTTTATACGGTGTACCTTTCTCCAGGACATAGTAAGCTACCTTATATCTCAATTTCCTTTATTCCTATTAGTCAGCTGTTAACAGTCCCTTTTTAATGTAATACCTAATTGGATTCATCCAGGAAGGCCCTAACTCTACAAAAATAATGTTGACTACCTCCTCATTAATTCTCCTGCTTGTGAGAATCTCCACCGGGATGGTTCTTCTGAGCTCCATTAGGGGTGTTGAGGCTAGCTAAGAAAGAGTATATGCTCGGGCATTATCCACTCTTGGAATACGAACTATCTTAACTTTAGGAAATGAGGAAATAACTTTCTTTACCTTATTCAAGTACATCACCATTATTTCCCCTTTAACTCCATATATTTCCAGTAACTGATGGACAATAAGTTCAGAATCACAGTGCGCTATCACGTACTCGATGCCCAATGATAAGGCTAGCTCCAAACCAGTAATCAATGCTTAGTATTCGACTTCATTGTTGGAAGCCTGAAATTGAAATATCAATGCATATTCTGCATCCAAGTCGTCTGGTGTATTAAGGATGAGTCCAACACCACTTTCAATTATACACGAGGAGCCATCCACAAATAATTTCTAAATTAGAACATCACTGTTGAAGTCTTCATCCATCAATACTCCGTGCTTGAAAACCTTATGGATTTGCTCATCTAGTTGGAGAGCTCTTTCGTGAATAGCTAATGATTTTGTTTGGTCAGTAACCATCCCAGTTAGCCTTTGAGCTGAGCTCTCTTCTGAAGAAGTTTGCTCGGTATGTAGACTTAGTGTGTTGAGTACCTCTGCATAGGTGAATTATGATATGAAATCTATAACTGCTTGCCCTTTCAATGAAGTTCTTGGTTCGTACACAATTTCATACTCTCCCAGCTCAACTACCCAAGACATTAGTCTTTCAGACTTTTCAATCTTATACAAAGCTTTTTGCAAGGGTAGGTCAGTGTATACTATAATGGTATGAGCTTGAAAATAGGATCTCATCCTTCTAAAGGCTTTAATGAATGACAATGACAATTTCTCCAAATGCGGATATCTGATCTCATCTCCTCGAAATGCCTTAATGATGTAATACACTAGTTTTGGACACCCTCCTTTAATCGAATCAAGGCTGAACTTACAGCGAATTATGAAGCAGCCAAATACAAGTATAAATTCTCCTCCAAAACTGGTCGGGAGAGTAGTGGGGCAGACCCTAAGTATTTCTTCAAGTCTAAAAAAGCTTTTTCACATTCGTCATTCCATTTAAAGGTCCTTCTAAGTAACTTGAAGAATGGAACACATTTCTCCGTGGCTCGAGATACAAAATGATTTTAGGTTGCTATTCTTTCTGTCAACTTTTTCACATCCTTCTTACTGGTCGGGGATTGCATTTCCAGTAAGGCCTTTATTTTATCATGATTGGCTTCAATTCCTCTTTGGTTTATGATATATCCTAAAAACATACCTTCCTGGATTTCGAATATGCACTTGGTCGGGTTGAGCTTCATTTGATGTTTTTCCAGTCGGTCAAAAGTTTGGGCTGAATCAGCAATGTGGTCAATGGTGAACTTATTTTTGGTGAGAATATCATCTACATACACCTCCATATTCTTGATAATTTAATCTTCAAAGACTTTATTTCCCAACCTCTAATACGTTGCCCCAACATTTTTATGCTACAAGGCATCACATTATAACAGTAAGTTCCTCGATTTGTGATGAAGGATGTGCTTTTCTTATCCTCCGGCTTCATCTTGATCTGGTTATACCCAGAATAAGCATCCATAAAGCTAACCAGTTCATGACCTGCTGTGGCATCTACCAATTGATCAATCCTTGGTAAAGGAAAGTGATCTTTTGGTAATACTTTATTAAGGTTAGTAAAATCCACACATATTCTCCCTTTATTCTTCTTATTCTTAACCATTGCTACATTACCCAACCAAATCGGATATTTAACCTCCTTAATGAACTGTGCTTTCTGCAATTTTTCCACCTCTTCTTGGATCACCGTATTCTTTTCTGGGCTAAAAACTCAGCATTTTTAGTTTATTGGCTTGGCGTCTTTATAAATATTGAGTTCGTGGTAGATAAAGTTGGGACCAATCCCTGGTATATCTACATGACTCCATGCGAACACATTCTTCCCATCTCTAAGGAATGTAATTAATTCCTATTTAATAGGAGGTGTTAGTCTTGAGCCAATATGGGTTGCCTTTTTGGGTTCTCATCGTCTAGCACAATAATTTCTCTTTCTTCTATGACTTGTCCTTCCACAAAGTCCTTTTCCTCACGAGGATCCAAAGTATCAATGTGGAAAGTGGTTTTGCTTCTTTTTATTTCCTATTATCGGCTAAAGTATAATAGCATTCTCGTCTTCCACATGGTTATCATTTACTACGCCGACTCCATAGTTTGTATGGAACTTCATGCATTGATGCACAGTAGACGGAATAACTTCCATTTGATTTATACCTACCCGACCAAGGATAATATTATAGGCTAAAGGTATGTTTTTGTTCAATACAAAAAAGAAAATTCATTCAATCCTGCTTGTCAGATAAGTGTCGAGTAGTACTTCTAACTTGATAGTTCCCAAAGGATATACTCTTTCCCTAATAAACCTTATAAAAGTCCCGTGATACGGCTCCAGCTTACTATCTCGTAGCCTTAAGCTTTGGAAACAGTTGTAGAATATTACATCAGCCGAACTCCCAATATCAACCAAAACTTTGCCCACTCTTCCATGGTGAACTCTGTGAGTAATTACCAACGGATCATCAAGAGGATAAAGTACCCCACTCAAATCGTTTTTGGAGAAATCGATCACCAACTTATCTTTAATGACTTTTTTAGGCCAACTATCAATGCTCTCAGACATATCAATCTGCCTAATAGTGGGATAAGCTTTGGCTTCATTTAAGTATGCCTTTCTTTCAGCAAGTCCATCTCCTCTACTTGGGATAAAATTACAACCAACGGAGATTGTACTTGCATTCATTTCTGGCTCGTCAGGCTTCTTCATCAAGTTAGGGTCATCTTCATAATCATTATTGCGTGCCCTTTTGGTGTCCTCTTTTCCTCGGTCAAGTGATTCAGATCTCCTCATACTATCTCGGATACCATTTTTATTAACAAATTTTGCCAGCTTTCCCCACCGAATAAGAGTCTCAACTTCATTTTTAAGGGCTATCCAACTATCAGTGGTGTGTCCATGATCGCGATAAAAATCACAAGACTTGGGCTTATCTTTTTTATTGGGGGTGCCATCAATTTCCCAAGCCAATTCAGATCTTTGTTACCCTTAATTTCTTCCAAGATGTGGTGAACACCCTTAGTGAGCGGACTATACTCTTCGAACTTCTTGATCATATTAGACTTCTTATCTTTTTTATCTTTCTTGAACAAATTGTTCTTATGTCCCTCGATTTTTCTCTCCGGTGCTTCTTTTGCTACCATGGATTCTTCGACATTCATGATTTTTCTAGCTTTAGCCATCAACTCTGTCATAGTCTTGGGTGGGTTTTTCGCCAAGGCTTAGTGAAGATCTTTTGCCAGTAACCCACTCATTAACATTGCAATGGCAGTTTTTTCTTCATAATCCACCACTTCTAACTTTTCATTATTAAATCGCATAATATAATCCCGGCTACTGTCTCCAAGCTTTTGGCGCACGATCAAGAGATGATTAATATTCTTGATCAGTTTGGCCCTAAAGTAAAAGTTATCAATGAATAATTCGGCCAATTGGTGAAAATTGGAAATTTTACCTCTAGGTATATTGTTATACCATATCTAGGTTGGACCTGTGATGGAACTGGAGAAAGCCCTGCACCTCATCTCTTAGGGGACAGAATAAATGTCAGCAGTAGCTTGGTACTTCTCATTATGTATAATTGGATCGGTTTTCCCAACATATTTAAGAGTGACCATCGATGGCTTGAATTTGGAAGGTGTGGGGTAGCCACAATATCTTGGATAAAAGGTGAGCCCTTAACAAAGTTCCTTTGTAACGGGTTTTTTTTGCCATTTCCCCCAACCGATCTTCCATTCACTGCATGGATCACTTTTAGGAATGTTCTTCTGGTTTGGATTTGATCGAAGCAGATTTAGTGTCTTTACTGTGTCTGTGTGCTGAACCCTCATCCTGAGAGGTTTGCTCGGCACACACAGAGCCCCTCATACTAGTTCTTGATCTCACAAATCCTTCGATGTGTTCACGATGACATTCTTTCTCCTTGTTATGACCTCTAATTACTTGGGGACCTAGACGGTCAAAAGAAGATTCCCTACTTAGCCTCTCCAGTACACTTGGCCTTTATTTGGAAAAATACCTACCGTCATAATAATCCATTGATCGGAGTGAAGAAATTGCGCCAGGACGGTATGATCTGTCATGAGAAGAATGAAATAGTAATTCCTTTCATTCCTGGCTATTAGAGGTAGCATATCTCTTCTGGAATTAGAGGATTTGTCTTGAATTATGCGAGATAATTATCTGACTGACTCTTGCATAGCCTTTTGTCCTTTAGTCAAATTGAACAGGCTCCTCTGGAGGTCTATCTAACTAGGGGGAGCAGACATTTTTGGATTGTTTCCTACAGCTGCCAGCCTGCTTTCAAGAATATTAGTCATTATTTAAACCAACGAATAAACAAAAAAATATACGAGGTAGTGAACTCTGAAAAGCAGTCATTTCCACGGACAATGTCAATACATTGATGTCTAAAACTGGAGTGATCCAATTTTATAATCACGGGCAAATAATAAGATCAATCTTAACCAAACACACAAGAGACAGAGGTTTTTAAAGTGGTTCGGCTATGAAGAAATCCTACATCCACTGTTAATTTTATTTATGCTAATTACAATAGCTCAGTATGGGGCTCTTGAGAATGATTGGATTATCCCCTTGAGCTAGGGGAGACTGTCTATTAATGGGGGTTCATAACCCTAGAAATGGAATGCCTTTATATTTTTAGGCATTTATATCTGCATATAATAAATATGACTCTTGGCTTTCAGTGTTGATCGCCCTTCCGGCCGAGTAACTTTTGATATTCCTGATGGTTTAAATTTTGGAGTTGGTCGACCTTCCATCTGACAAGGTTCTTCTCATGCAGATCAAGACAACTATATGGCCACTTATGATGACATGTATCTGTATTTCATTGATCTATGTGAAGAGATAATTTTTACATACAACATTTCTCATTTAGGGATGTAAAATGAACCAAGCTACTCGAGTTCGAATTCTGTTCGTTCGGGAAAAAGATCGTTCGAGACTAGCTCGTAAAATAAATGAGCCAAGCTTGATCAAAAATTTAAACTCGTTATCTTATTGAGCTCTGCTCGGATTTGGCTCGATCATCGATATCTATACTAAACTTGTGCAAAATAACCAAGCTACTCGAGCTCGGCTCGTATTCATTTACTTAGAAGCTCATTCTAGCTTGGATCGTAAGATAAATGAACCGAGCTTGAACATACTTTTAGGCTCATTTAAATTTACAAACTAAGTTTAGCAACCTCAAGCTCAGCTCGGCTCGCCTCATTTTCACCCCTATTCTCATTCATCTTGGAAACCTTATTTATTCCCCTGCTCCTCTCTTTCTTGATTGACGGTACAAAACCTATTTCCCCCATAATTATAAAGTAATGGTATATCCCCTCTTTTCTCTCTCTCTCTCAGATGAAGGACGTTCTTCCACCCATGTATTTTATTCTCTCAATTCACAACCATAAAAACTTGGTCACTCAAAATCATATGGTTTAAATTATATAAAGAAGTGGTTGTTATCTTCTAAATTATGGCGCAGAGAAAGTGTGATCTTTTGTGTGTGTGTGTGTGTGTGTGTGTGTGTGTGTGTGTGTTATCATTTCCTCTCTACGGTAGCAATTCCTCACTTCGCTCTTATTACTTGGTGTGCCTTTTGTGTTATATTCATTAATCTTCCTTTCAAACTCAGTTTATTGTTAAAGAATGATTATGCGTGGGATATAATATTTTATTTTACATTTATCTATAAGTATTTCGTAAAATTCATTATGTAGTAACAAAACCAGTTAGAAATACTATTGTAATAAATAGTTCTTATTATATTTTCTATATATTTAGATACGTGTATGTCAATCTAAAAAATAGAATGATAAAAATTAGAATTCTTTGGGTGTGCCATATATATATATACATTTCGTGTGAATAAGTTTGTTGTCCTGCATACATATATGTATTTATTGTGTTGTATATTTTTGGGGCGTATTATGCTAAAAAGGAGAAAATAATAGAGAAAATGGATTAAGAGTTATCCTACACCGCATTGCATATAATTTTCATCCCTGAAGCACAATCAGAACTGTAGTTGGGTAGTTGTGCCACTGCTATTGTCTATCGCAAACTCCTTTACCCATGGAAAACACAGATGAAGATCAATTTTTGAGGTAAAACGGACCATTCATCTGAATCGTAAGGCCGATTCGTGCACAGGGCCGACTGTTGGAAAGGAGATTCAAAGCCCTTTAAAAATTCATTGAGTTTTCACTCGGGCGAAGAGGTTGACTAGAGTTAAACGGGGCCTAGGAGCGCTCGGTGGCCTTCGGATCAGTTTTGTAGTAAAACAAATCGTTCATCCAAAATCCAAACTATAAGGCCATTTCGCGCACAGGGTGATTCGTTGGAAAGGGGATTCAGGGCCATTTGAAGATTCATTAAGCTTTTGCTTAAACGAGGAAGTTGACTAGAGTCAAATGGGGCCTGGGAGTGCCTGGTGGCCTCTAGATCGATACCCGGAGTATGACCTGGGGTTTGCGAGGAATGAATGCATGTTAGGTACCTATGGAGGTTATTAGGGGGGTCCTAGGATGAGGTGTCTATAGAGAGCCCCTCAACGGAAAAGTTTGGATCAAGTGAAGGTCGTCGAATGATAGACACCCCATCAACATTGGGATGGAGGTTTTTAGGTTAATTATGTAGACCTAGAGTATGAGGTTGACCGATTCGGAGAGTTGAGGTTAGTTATGAGGACCTAAAGATACAAGGGTTACTAATTCGACAGGTCGAGGTAAGTTCTAAGGATATAAGGGGATGAAGATAATCGATTTTATGGGTCGATGTCGGTTCTGAGGACCTAAGGAGACGAGGATGACTAATTCAACGGGTCGAGGTCAGTTCTAAGGACATAAGGAGATCAATCCTAGGATATGTTATGTTGGTTCTAAGGGTCTAGGGAGACCAATTCAGCTGGTCGAGGACCTAAGGTGATGCTGGGGATGACCGATTCAGCAGGTCGAGGTCAATCCTAAGGACCTAAAGTTGTGACGACCAATTTTAGGCTCCGAGGTCAATTCTGAGGACCTAAAGTTATGATGACCAATTCTGAGGACCTTCAGTTGTGATGACTAATTCTAAGGGCCGAGGTCAATTCTAAGGACCTAAAGTTACAGCGACCAATTCTGAGAACCTTGTGATAACGAATTTTGAGGTCCAAGGTCAACCATGAGGACCTTGAGTTATAACAAACAATTCTAAAGGTCGAGGTCAATTATGAGGACTTTAAGTTATAACGACCAATTCTGAGGACCGAGGTCAATTCTGAGGACCTAAGGTTGAAGAATGTGCGATTATTCTCCGATTAGGGTTTGAATAGGGTCCAGGTGTGGACACCTTGATTTGTAATTAAAGTCCCAAGATACTCAATCCTATTCTAAATAAACTTTGGGCACGTACCTCGGGAGAAATCCCAAGAAAACTCAACTTTTAAAACCAACACTAAAGTTTCGAGTGTTACAAATACAAGAGACCTGAGTATATTGAGCCAAAGTATAAATAAATGAAAAAACTAAAAACCTAATCCATCCATTAAAACAACCAACAAACATCCCCTATGGGGCCTTTAGTCCATTAGCTAAAGGCTTTCCCGACAAAGGTTGATTGGCCAAAGTATTTAGGTGACCAGCTAAAGCCCTCTGACATCAAATCTTATCCAAATATTTTTCTCAGTCATTGATAAAAATTCAACGGCCCGAGACTTTAAGCCGACCATCCAAACCTCCCTCTAAAACCCCTATGAAAAAGCGCATCACCCACCATTTCAAGGCATCCCACTTTGAATTCGGAGACGAATACCCAACGTTGATTTGGTTTTCTAACTTTCTTAATCCCGAGCACCCTAGATACTCGAGCTCATTTTCTTAAAAGTTTTGAAGGGCTCGTACTTCAGAAAAGTTGCCTTTTCAAAAGGAAAAGCTCTTACCTCCATGGAGTCACTGCAAAAGAGGTTCGTAATCCTAAAAATCCACCTTCGAGAAATAAATAGAGTCAAACCCCTGCAAAAAATTTGCAAAAGTCAACACTTTTAGCCAAAGCTCTGTCAGACTGAAAATCAATAAAAGCGGGGCTTTCCTCAAAATAAAAAAGTCGGCTTTTGCCACGAGGGAAAAAAAATCTCTGCCCAAATTTCAGAGCAACACCCCGCACATATATATTGTTGTAAATTGTAGATACTTGTGTACCCTCTCTAAATAGGACCCCATTTAGGGGATCGGGTATGCAATTTACAACCTTTATATTTTTTTAATAATGTTTTTAACCAAACACCTCTAGTTGTGTCATGAGTTTACATACTCATATGCTAAGTAATGCAAATCAATTTCCATGATTTTAAATTTAAAAAAATGAAAATATACTTTTCAAAATGGGTTCGCAGGAGAGTGCCATTGAGTTGCATTCAAAATGAAACTTTGTGGGTGAAAGTCTAAATTTCGACTACACTCACCACTTCTCTAAGCGAACAAAGCCTGTCTCTGTACGGCAACCCGACTATGCGTTTTCATTTCAATACTTTATAAACATATACATTTGATCAACAAATTATAGTAGCATGTGAATATATCAATCCAATACAACGAAATACTATATTAAGGACTGGACTGAATAACTATTGCAATGTTGTACCTTTTATACCTGGTATCCCGTTGCCTACACCTATAAATATACCCCATTTTGTTCGAACTATGTTGGCTTTGATCCCAAGTGTTCCCCAGAAAATACCCAATATGGGTGAATTAGGTTTTTACAAACTTTTTAACTTCTTTTAAAATAAATAAATTAATTTTATTCTAGAAAGATTAATTAATTATAAAATTAATTAATAATATGTTTTTAACAAATATTTGTAAATTTCACAATAAATAAAATAACTGAAAGATAAGCATAATAAAAGAAATAAACAAGCAATAAAGAAATGCACAAGACTTATAGTGGTTCGGCTAAAAAATTCAGAGCCTACGTCCAGTCTTCAAGTTGACCATGTCTTCTTGAGCTTCATTATGTGAACCGTTAAGGGTGGAATCAAATCACCGCGTACAAGCCGTGTAGTTGAACTGAACTAAATTTTACAATCGGAAGCTTATAGCCGAGCTTTAACAATATTCAGATGTGTGTAGTAATTTTTGTAGGATGACAACTCAATAATAGTATAACTTAAAATCTGAGTGTATCTCTCTTTCAACAAGGCTTCGAAAATATTTAAAGTATATGCTTTTTCTTCTTGTAGTTGTTGAGTGTGTTATTGAATGCTTTTTTGCTATTTAATCTCAGAATTTGTGTTCTATTTTCTCTTGGTCTGCTTTATAGAGGCACCAAAATATATCCATTGGAGAGGAATGAGTTAGCTTGAGTCTACTTCATCATAGCATGCTCTGATAAGGAGTCTAGGTGTGATAAGGAGTTTAGGTGTTATAAGGAGTCTAGCTTGAGTCTACTTCATCATAGCATGCTTTGAGAAAAATAACAGGGACAACATTCCATAAAATCTGCAAAAGATTAGTCCACAATACAAAAAGGGTATATATATATATAAGGTTATTGTATATATAGAAAGCTTAAAAAAAATATTTTAGAGGTGTTTATCAAAGATTAATAGTTATAATATTTCACGCGTTTTAGTCTTTGAAAAAAATACATCAGTTGTTATAGGTATATCATTGAAATATTTAGACACTAGGACAAAAACAATTCTACCGCTCAAGATAGAGATAAACGAAAGAAGTGATAGTGGTGGTTCAGAACAAAAAAAAACTTATGTATATTCATATCAAGAAAATTATTGTACATAACTGCAACCATTTGCAGTTTCTCTAATATTTTTGTTTCTTAAAAACAACACAAGAAACTAGGTAACAATGCATACATGTCTAGTTGAACAGTCATTCGGTCGGCAGTGGCTACACATATGGACAAAGAAACCATTGTTTTTCGAACAAAAAGGATATATTAGCTATCATTTTTAAAAAAATATATAAAAAAAAGGAGAGAGAGTGAAAGAGTTGGCGCTTGCGTTCAATTAAGAAGTAATATAATAAATACCATTTTTAACCCAAATTAACCCTAAGCATGCAACTAGGTGTGATTGAAACAATATGAAATCATGCAAGAATTATTCAACACACAAAGTTTAAGGAAAAATCCCCCACAGGGGCAAAACCATTTGTATATCACTATAATTTGTAAGAGAAACGGCTTACAATCGGATTACACTGAAATACAAGTTTTTGACTAAGAATTACCCTCGGGTATCGGATTCTGTAGTCGCGGCTGGAATTATCCCTTTCCAGTAGGGCTGCAATGAAGAGGAAGGAGCGGTCCACTTCACAAGGGTTGAACAACAGCAATGGTGTTCTTTGGGTTACCAAACTTGATTCACAAGGATATGGAAGATGTGTGAATCTAAAAACCTAGAATCATAGGACTCAATAGGTGAAGACTTTAGGGTTGATATGCTCTGAAAATCGTGGGAAAGTCTTACGAAAACCAACTACTGATCGTGGTTTAAATAAGGAGTCACAACCCTAAAAAATCTGCTACACGATCTGGCAGAGTCTATCCTCGTCAAATCGGTCCGATCCCTTAGGCAGATCGGTCCAGTAAACTCGGATCAGTTCTTTTTTTCTGAAACCGGATCCATCCGGTTGGCATCGGATCGGTTCGGCCTTTTTGCCTTCATCGGTTCGTTATGGATCCGGGGTGTACTGGTCTCAACTCAGCAAGCGAATCGGTCCGGTC
Source organism: Sambucus nigra (assembly GCA_949130495.1). Classification (NCBI taxonomy): domain Eukaryota; kingdom Viridiplantae; phylum Streptophyta; class Magnoliopsida; order Dipsacales; family Adoxaceae; genus Sambucus; species Sambucus nigra. The sequence continues at coordinate 392,638,463 of OX422216.1, forward strand.
CCTTTAGTCGGATCGGTCCGGTGAACCGGATCGGTTCTTTTATCTGAGACGGATCGATCCGGTCAGGTCTGATTCCCAAATTCCTTCTTCTTTTGATCTTCGGATTTCGGATTTCGTTGATGACGATGTGGACATGAATTTCTTCAACGGTGTTACGAATAATGACATATTCAAGTATGTTGGACAAAATGTCCTTACAAATCTCCCCCTATGTCTATGCCGGAACATACATAAAAAATCCGAATTATCTAGAATAAAAAATGCCTATACAAATCTACCCTTCCATGAACCCAAAAACTGAAAGAGGTACAAATGATAAAGGCTCCATCGTTTGTTCTTCAATTCTTCAGGAATCTTCACGCTTTTCTCATCAGGGTGTGTATCATGGGATTATCAAGGATGTACCTACACACATGAGATAAAGCAAATACCAAGTGACATATCGAGTTTGAAATGAGATAAATCTAGATACCAATTTATGAACAAAGCTCAAAATTTCAAATCTCCCCCATAATAAGATAATTCTTTCTCCCCCTTTTTATGATGTCCCCAAATAGACACATGAGAGAAATAAATCAAACAATCAAGTACCGGGGTGACACAAGGTATAAATCACACCATGAATGAACATAAAACAACCAAGTCGGTGATAGCGTAAAAGAATGGGTGATCAAAATTCGATAGGAAAATCAAAGCATACAAACATGACATATGTGCACGATGAATATTGGATATTCCTAACGAATGAACGCAAATGCTTCCTTTGGTGTAAAAGATTGGAAATATAAGACATTGACTATATCAAATCTACCAATCAAAGCTCAAAGTGATTTCTACACCAATAACGTCCAAAATGATTTTCATGCTTTTTCAGGACTTTCAAGGAAGTGCAAACCCGTTTTTCAATCTCCAACCAAACTCCCTCAGATTTATATTTTTAATAGAGGTATGCTAAATTCTCAAACTTTGGAGAATTGATGGTGAAACCTACAATGGCCCATATTTGGCATGAATTGCTTTTTATTGCCTTATCAATTTTTTTTTTGAGGCTCTTTTAACCTCTTAGGACCTCGGATATTAAAATTCCTCCATTTTTTAGGTCCTTTTTAACGGTGGCTTTTGCGCAAAGGATAAGAATCAACTTTCGCAGCCCCTCCTTGTTATGAAAAAAATACACACAGTCTCACCAAAACGGTTTTTACATGCATTCCAATCTTGTCAAGTTTTATCGCATATTATACATTGTATAGACAGGATTGAAATGGAAACACTCAAGCCAACATGAGATTGACAAGTGCAATAATCAAATATAGTCGTGCATGTGTGCAATAAAGGATATAGGAGTCAAGCATGTAGGAAATATCACTAATTACATCTCAAGGACTCCAATCAATGTTAAGCACATGGATGAAATGATGTAGCCTCTCAAATCTCTATCAAACAGTCACATGGATATATGGAATGAAGTTGTGACTTGGCTATCTTAAATTCTCATCCATAAAAGGCAAATCTCTTTTTAAATTTTTCAAAAAATTTTATCAAAATAAAATATTTTTGTGTTTTTCAAAAAATATATACAAAAATGATACATACTAGCAATAGGTAAACAATATCATCATGAAAATCACCCTATGTTAGTAAACAAGTCAAACCTCAATCATTAGGTGCGGAGGGGTTTTCCAAAGGTGGTGACAACTTATGAAAAACCTCCATCAATTCTTGTGAAGATTTGACTAAAAACTTAACTTGCTCACCTAAATGTGCAAACTTTCTCATGTAGTCTCCGGGAGCATGTAAAGTATCATGTGTGGGTGCGTATGTGGCAGAAACACGTGTAGAAGCAAAACGTGACACATACCCCAACTTAAAGAAAAATTCCCTAAGGTGTCCTCTCCTCTTGCAATGTGAGCAAACATAAATAGGCCTAGGAACACCTCTCTCAAAAGCTCTAGGACGCACTTTCCTAATAGGAATGGGACGCCTAGGTGGGTTAGGGTGAGACACATGTGAAACTGTCACTAAAGTGGGAACCGGCTCGGGTGCTAATTGGGAAGCAGAAGCACCGTCATGACTTATTCCTAACTTCTCACCTTTACCCTTAAGAACCACCTTTTCAACCTTCTTAGGTGCGTTCTTAAACTTGACTTTGACCACCCTGGCACGTTCGAGATCACTCTCGAGTTGGGATACACGTGTAGTAAGACTAGACAACGTGTTGGTCAAATCGCATTTCTCCTTTCTCAAAACCTCCTTCTCTTTCTCCAATTCTAAAACCCGACGACCTAAATCCCTATTATACTTCTTTGTTATCAAGGTCTCGGTGTACAAATCTCTAAAAGCTTTTTGGAGATCACTTTCATCTCCACTTTCACTCTCACTTTCTCCCTCACTTGAAGCGCTCAAACCATCACTATCACATTCGTGGGCACTATTGTGGGACAAGGTGGGTGTGCTCACATGACTAGAAAACGCTACAAACTTCTCACCACTAGTCTCATCACCCTCACTATCACTAAGTGTGGCAGGCATGGCTACTTTCTTTCCTTTCTTTCTAAGCCACGTAGGACACTCAAATGACTTATGTCCCTTACCCCCACATTCAAAACAAGTGACGTTCTCAAAATCTTCCTCACACTCCTCATCGGAGTCATTCTCTTTTTCTCTCTCACCACTTTCTTTGGCATTTCCTTTCCTTTTATTTTTCTCAAAAAAATTCTTTTTATTGGAAGAATTATTTTTGTTCATGTTGAGAAATTTTCTAAATTTTTTCGCAAATAAGGCCATATCATCAAAATCTCCCTCAGAATCGGACTCAGAAACTTTTCCTTTTTTTTTCTTAAAATGAGTCTTTAAAGCAATGCCATTATCCTTAGCCTTAATGGTTTTGGGAAACATGTCAATCTCATAGGTTTGAAGATCTCCTACAAGTTCTTCCAACTTAAGTGATTTCAAATTTCCCAAAGAGTTCAAAATAGTGACTTTAGGAATAAAGAGTTTTGGGAGAGATCTTAAAATCTTTTTAATGACACGCGTGTTATCAATCACCTCACCCAAATTTAAACATGTGTTAACAATGTCCGACAAACGTGCATAAAAATTATCAAAGCATTCGGACTCAGACATGGTTATAGTCTCAAATTGGGTGGCCAAATTTTGTAATTTTGACTCTTTAACCGCGTTTGTACCCTCATGTGTCAATTTTAAAACATCCCAAGCCTCTTTAGACGTAGTGCACGTCATATTCGGCGAAACTCATCAGGAGAGACAGTTTCAGAAATAGCACTTAGACCACGGAAATTAAAATTGGACAGTTTATAATCATCTTCAGTCCAGGCTGACACGGGTTTTAAAGTGGTGATGTTATTAACAGTGACCGTGGGAGGAGTCCAACCATTTTCGCAAAGCAACCAAACACGCTCGTCAATAGATTTTAAAATCGATTTCATACGAGCTTTCCAATATGCATAATTAGACCCGTCAAAAATAGGCATTTTATTGTATGATTTCTCCATTTGAACACGCTCTTTTTGAAAAATCAATTTATTTCAAAAAATTGATATCTTTAGAAAAAATTTGCGGAAGTAAGGAATACGCGATAGAATGGCGTAACCTGCTCTGATACCAATTTGAAAGAGTTGGCGCTTGCGTTCAATTAAGAAGTAATATAATAAATACCATTTTTAACCCAAATTAACCCTAAGCATGCAACTAGGTGTGATTGAAACAATATGAAATCATGCAAGAATTATTCAACACACAAAGTTTAAGGAAAAATCCCCCATAGGGGCAAAACCATTTGTATATCACTATAATTTGTAAGAGAAACGGCTTACAATCGGATTACACTGAAATAAAAGTTTTTGACTAAGAATTACCCTCGGGTATCGGATTCTGTAGTCGCGGCTGGAATTATCCCTTTCCAGTAGGGCTGCAATGAAGAGGAAGGAGCGGTCCACTTCACAAGGGTTGAACAACAGCAATGGTGTTCTTTGGGTTACCAAACTTGATTCACAAGGATATGGAAGATGTGTGAATCTAAAAACCTAGAATCATAGGACTCAATAGGTGAAGACTTTAGGGTTGATATGCTCTGAAAATCGTGGGAAAGTCTTACGAAAACCAACTACTGATCGTGGTTTAAATAAGGAGTCACAACCCTAAAAAATCTGCTACACGATCTGGCAGAGTCTATCCTCGTCAAATCGGTCCGATCCCTTAGGCGGATCGGTCCAGTAAACTCGGATCAGTTCTTTTTTCTGAAACCGGATCCATCCGATTGGCATCGGATCGGTTCGGCCTTTTTGCCTTCATCGGTTCGTTATGGATCCGGGGTGTACTGGTCTCAACTCAGCAAGTGGATCGGTCCGGTCCCTTTAGCCGGATCGGTCCGATGAACCGGATCGGTCCGGTCAGGTCTGATTCCCAAATTCCTTCTTCTTTTGATCTTCGGATTTCGGATTTCGTTGATGATGATGTGGACATGAATTTCTTCAACGGTGTTACGGCTAATGACATATTCAAGTATGTTGGACAAAATGTCCTTACAGAGAGCCTGACATAACCATATGACTTTAAGGCAACTTGGTTAACACAAAAACAAGGCAGTCATCTTTGCCTTTGGAAAAAGGATATATAATTGATTATGAGACATTTTTGAATAACGAGCTGTTATATAATACAATATCAAATCTTAAATTTTGTAGTTTGACATTATAGCAATGTTTGAGGTCTATGTTCAAAGACAAAACATAAAAACTATGGGTTACCTTATTTTAGATAGTTGAAAGCATAAAAATTGGGGGTGATATCCAAAATTGGTATATATTTTATCTTAGATATGAATTACCAATTTCGTAATCACTGATAACTATTTAAGTAATGAGAAGGAAAATAAACAAGATGACAAAGGACAACAAATATTTTTAACGTGGTCAAGCTTAGGGAAAGCATATCTCCACGGTTATGGTATTACTGGTGAGAGTAGTTACATAGAATATTGGGCAGTTTTGCTTATGCATAATTGACTTGTCCCTTGAGCTAAGAGAAATTATGTATTTATAGTATTCCTGGAAATCAAGGAGTGTAATGCCTTTATATATTAAATTATTTACACATATATACAATGAATGAGACTATTGACCTTCTAAGGCACGTGTGGAATGATAATTGATAATTCCCATGTGAGTGACCTTTTTTCTTCCTGATGGTTCATCTTCTTAAATTGATCGGTCGATATGCCGACCAAGTATTTCAGGAGCCGATCATGTATAAATAAAAAATTGAGATGTATACGTATAAGGATAGGTGTCTCAGTCACATTGGTCCATGTGGCATGAATAATTTGACCCGCACAAAAGCCCCCAATGCTTCATGCTTGATGTTTTATTGAAATGAATGGAGGATTTGTTCTAAAAAATTGGTCGACGTCCCAATATAATGGTGGTCGGCAGCTGACCGTCTGGACTTCTAAAGTTTTCATCGGTATATAAGTCAGTGGCATTTTTGTAAATAATTTTGAGAATGCGGGATGTGATACCAATTTGAGATTTTGCAATGTTTCAATATATTAAACTTATTTAATTATAGCCAATCTTCAAATAAATTTTAATTAAACCTAAACATGCATCTAAGTAATTTAATAAATAAAGCATGCAATCACAGATTAAGGGAAAATCAAATTCAGGAAAAATCCTCGCAGGGCAAAACCTTTTATTTCAATAATGTTTACAAATCTCAACTTACAACACACAAGAGAAATCTGCAATGAACTCCCTCAACAATCCACATAGACCACAGCCTAGAACTAGTAATTACTCCCTCGAGAATCAAAAGAACTGCAGCTCCTCATTCAGTAGTGAATACCTTTGAGTATCCCCAAGTAAGCAATAGAGATAGCACTCCACAAGAATAAACTTCGAAAGAAGTGTTTGGGTTCCAAAGACGATTCACAAAAGTAATTGGGATGATTTGTGTGAATCCAAATAAAGTTTTAAGCCCCAAAAAGTGAAGACTAAATTGCATTTGTTTTGCAGATTTCGTAAACAAAAAGTCTCAACTGAAAAGCTTCACGTAACAGGTATTTATAAGCTAACAAAACATTTTTGAGGCGGCGAAGGTCAATTGAATGACATTTATATGTCGTTTGAACGACCCTAAAAACGACATATAAAAATTCATTCCAGTAGGCTCTCATTTGATGCACAGAAGAAACGACGCATCTCGCGACCTTCTAACGACATGTGTATGTCGTTTGAACAATAAGGGAGTGTCGTTTGAACGATAATGCTTTGCTGTTTGAACGACAATGCTTTTTCGTTTGAACGACTTGAGCGAAATATAAAAAAAAAATCCATCTACAGGTCTTTCAGAAAACATTTTAAGTTAGAAAAATGCCTCATTTTGATTTAAAAAGGTTTAGAAAAATATCCTAATACTTAATAAAAAATCTGAATAACTCAAAATAAAATCTATACCAAAGTATACCTCATGTCCCGCATGTGTTGAAGATGCTTGATATTCGAATCCGTGTGAATGTGAACTTCCTTAACGGTTGTAGCAGGATACGACATACTCAATGTAAATTAGGGAAGATGGAAAATATGTACTTACAAATCTCCCCCTATGTCTATGCCGATACAAAATAAAAACATTCGAATTATCAACCAATTGTCCTATACAAATCAAACACGCTCCCATGAACCCAAGAGTGGAAAGATACTAAAAATGCAAGTGTTAAAAAAATCCTCAACTTTTAAATCTCTTCAAATCTTTTTGCTTTCCTTGCTCTTGTTTTTGTGTGCTTTCCATATGATCATCAAAATCCTACACACAATAAACAAAAAAAATACCTTCGTGACGTATCGAGTTTGAAATAAGATAAATCAAATTAGGTAAATCAAATAAATTCTCCCCCATAATTCAAACTCTCACTCCCCCATAATTCATAATTTGTTATCCCTCTTTTTATTTGTCCGAAATAGACAAGGAATATAAGAAACACTAATAAAACATAGTGGGTCACGAAAAGCATATTAAATCATCATAAATATATCAAATAAGCTCATGCAAGGATAAACTCAAAAGGCTCCACAATCTATTTTTGGTTTTTCAATATTTTCAAGCAAAAATAATTTACAAAAACAAGGACACGCCATGAATTTACACTAAGATAACCAAATCGTGGAAACAAACTGAATGGGTGTGAATAATTTCGAGAGGAAAATTAACTCAAACATATATAAAATATGTGCACGATGAATATGGATACTCATAATGAATGAAATCAAAATCGTCCTTAGGTGTAAAAATATTGAATTCAAATGATATCGACTCAATCTAATCAAAACATCAAAGCCTAAAATGATTTTCATGCCAATAACGTCTAAAACTATGTAATGCTTTTTCAAGACTTTTTCAGGACGTGCAAACCCGTTGTTTTATTTCCAACCAAACTCCCTTATAAATAATAATTCTTTTTATTTTTCTACTGAGGTGATCAAACTAAACTATTTGGACCCTTTTTGGCATATTATTCTTTTTATTTTCTTATTTTTTTCTTAGGATCTTTTCAAACGATGGCTTTCATGACGAGTTCACATGCCTCTTGCAGCCCTTTCTCGTGTACACTCTTACTTTTTCAATATTAAATAAATCCTCTCACGCAACGATTTTTACATGCACTACTTTCACTGCCAAGTTTTACCGCATTTGGTTCATTTTAAAAGATAGGATTGAGATAAAAACACTTCAACCAACATGTGATAGACAAGTACAATAATCAAAAAAATTCGTGCATGTGTGCATTAAAGGACACTATGAGTCAAACGTGTAGAAAGTAATCGCTAATCACATCTTAATGATGTCAAATATTAAAAAGCACATGGATGAAATGATGTTCCATCTAAAAAGTCACATGGATAATGGAATGATATTTTGACTTGGTCATTCCAAATGTTCATTCATATACGATGTAAAACAAACTACAAAAATCTTTTTGTGTTTTTCAAAAAATTTATCAAAATAAAATCTTTTTGGCTTTTTCAATTTTTTCTCAACAAATAAAACATCTTTTTGTATTTTTCCAAAAAATTTCAAAGACAAAAATGTTTTTGTGGTTTTCAAAAAATATATCAAAATGGAAAAAGCTAAATACAATGGTAGTACACACTATTAATAGGCATAAAATATCATCATGAAAATCATCATATGCTAGCAAACAAGTCTAAAACTCAATCATTAGGTCCGGAGGAGTTTTTCGAAGGTGGTGACATCCTATGAAAAACATTAATCAAATCATGTGAAGTTTTGACCAAATACTCAACTTGCTCTCGATAATGCTCAAAATCTGTCATGTGATGTGCGACAGCATACAAATTATCAAGTGTGTGTGTGAGAGAGAGAACACATGTAGTATCATAACGAGGTAAATACCTATGAGACACAGTACCCAACTTAATTTTTTGCAATGGAAACAAACATAAACAAGCCTAGGAACACCTCTCTCAAAACGTCCTCTCCTACGGGGAAATGAACGTCTAGGTGGGTTAGGTTGAGAGACATATGGATCTATCACAAACTCGGGAATCAGATCAGGTATAACAAGAGAAGTAAACGCACTGTCATAACCTATTCCTAGTCTCTCAACATTACCTAAAGAGGGACCAAGGAGCATCTTTTCAACCTTCTTATATGTTTCCTCAATAGTGACCTTGATCTCCTAGGCACGTTCGAGATCTCTCTCGAGGTGGGATACACGGATTTCAAGCTAACTCTTTTATCGGCCTAAGACGATCAACTACTCATTTTTTTATCTTTTTCCTAACCTAAGTCTTTAAATCTACCACTCTATCCTTAGGCTTAATAGCTTGGGGAAATATGTCAATTTCATAAGTTTGAAAGTCTCATACGAGCTCCTCTAACCTAAGCGAATCAAACATCCACAATGAATTTAAAATTGTGACCTTAGGTATAAATCGTTTCGAGAGTGACCTCAAAATCTTTTTAACAACTCTAATCTTGTCAATTTTCTCACCCAAATTAAAACTCGTGTTAACTATGTCCGAAAACCTAGCAAAAAACTCATAAAACACTCGGACTCTAACATGGTGATAGTCTCAAACTGCGAGGTCAAATTTTGTAATTTAGACGCCTTAACCATGTTGGTACCCTCATGTGTCAATTGGACGATATCCCATGCCTCTTTATACATAGTGCACGTCATAATACGGTGGAACTCGTTAGGGGTGACGGCTCTAGAAAAGGCACTAATTCCTAGGGAGTTATAGTTACTCCATTTATAATCATCCTCAATTCAATCAGACACATGTTTGAGATTGGTGACATTTTCAATGGTGACTGTGGGAGGAGTCCACCCTCTTTCATATATGAGCCCAAATTATTCAACAATAGCTTTTAAACAAGAGCTCATGGTTTCTAATTGGCATAATTTGTGCCATAAAAGACGGGCATCCGATTATATAAGTTGTCCATCAGAAAAATTGTGATTTTTCAAAAATTAAAAATTTTAAACCGATTGATATCACAAAAAAATATGCGAAAAAAGATCTCATGATAATTTGGTGAAACTTGCTCTGATACCAATTTCAGAGTGTGGGATGTGATACCAATTTCAGATTTCATAATATTTCAATAAATTCAACTTATTTAATTAAAATCAATCTTCAAACCAATTTTAATTAACCCTAAACATGCATCTAAGTGATTTAATAAATAAAGCATGCAAGCACAGATTAAGGGAAAATCAAATTCATAAAAAATCATCGCAGGGCAAAAGCTTTTATTTTAATAATGTTTGCAAATTGAAACTTACAACACACTAGAGAAATCTACAATGAACTCCCTCAAGAATCCACATAGACCGTAGCCTAGAATCAATAATAACTCCCTCGAGAATCACAAGAACTGGGCATCCCCCTTCAGCAGTGAATACCCTTGAGTATCTCCAAGTCAGTAGTAGAGATAGCACTTCACAAAAATAAACTTTGACAGAAGTTTTTGGGTTCCAAAGACGATTCACAAAAGTAATTGGGATGATTTACGTGAATCCAAAAAAGTTTTCTGCCTTGAAAAGTGAAGACTAATTTACAGCAATTTTATAGATTTCTTAAACAAAAAGTCTTAATTGAAAAGCTTCACGTAATAAGTATTTATAGGCTAACAAAATATTTTGAGGCGGCGAAGGTCGTTTGAACAAATTTTTGATGTTGTTTGAACGACATTGATAGGTCCTTTGAATGACCCTAAAAACGACATATAAAAATTCATTCCAGTAGGCTCTCGTTTGATGCACAAAAGAAACGATGCATTTCGCGACCTTCTAACGACATGTGTATGTCGTTTGAATGACAATACTTTGTCTTATGAATGACTGGGGCAAAAAAAATATTTTTTAAAGTCCGACTATAGGTCTTTCAAAAAACATTTTAAGTTAGAAAAATGCCTCATTTTAATTTAAAACAGTTTAGAAATATATCCCAATACTTAGTAAAAAAATCTTGGTAACTCAAAACAAAATATATACCAAATTATACCTCATGTCGCGCATGTGCTGAAGATGTTTGATATTCAAATCCGTATGAACATGAACTTCCTTGACGGTTGTAGAGGGATTCGACATACTCAATGTAAACTAGGGACAGTGGAAAATGTGTCCTTACAAATTTGAAAAATAGCAAAGGGTATGCTAGCTTTTCTGCGCATTTGGGAAACGTCCAGCCATCAAAAGTTCAATCGTTGGTTTAGTTAATTATTTCTTTTCAACTTTTGAGATAAATCTATAAAAGTACGGATTTTTTCTCCCCATTTCGCTTCATCACCAACCTTCGCACTTAATCAATCTATTTCCTTCAAGGTTTTCTTTATCGTTCATTCTTTACTGTTCCTTAGTGAGCTGTAAGATTATCTTCTTCATCATCCCATTCTTTTGCTTTATTTCATTTTTATAATGGTGTACATCATTGATGAAGATTATTTAGAAGAATTTAGGGGAAAAAGAAAAATACCCAACTTGGTATCTTTATAATTAGTAGGAGGCCTTATAGATGTTTTGTCATTAGATGAGGGTCACTTGATCCCCACTCTATTTATTGTAGAGTGTGAAATAACTTTCCGTCCTAACCATTTATTCCTTGACTTCTGTCAGTATTTTGATATGGTCCCTACAAGAGTAGCCCACAACACTTGGAGGGTTGTTAATGGGGTCCATCGTTTAAATAAACTTCATGGGACCCACATTGGGATTTTTAAACTGATGTATTGCTATAAATGGGGAACAACGGGAGACAATATAAACTACCTGAGGACTAGGCAGGCCAATTGGGCTTTAGAAGTTAATTTATCGGATTTCAACAAGGGTTATTGGGATTATGGAGTCGTGATTAAGAACTGGCAGCATGCCCCCCTTCTTAAGAGGGTGAAATACAATGGTCCCTAATGTCCCCAAGAAGGGCGTGACATAGGTCGGCTAACATTTTGAATTTTATTTTTCTTTAATGCCAGCTAAATGTTTGATAATATACCGACTAACAATTCTTGTTTTATTTTTGCAAAGGAAAGTAAAAATAAGTGTGATGATGCTGAAAATAGCACCACCATGTCAAGGTGATGAACAAGCTCACACCAGTACACAATGGCATAACAATATAACAATAGAGAGAGACGAGGATAAGAGGAAGAACACCAGAATTTAAGTGGTTAGGCCGGAGCCTACGTCCACTGCGTGTGTGTGTGTGAGTGGAATCCACTAACAAATATGGCTCTAATGGCCTGGATTACAATACTCAAGCTTTCTCTCTCTTCTAGATACAAAATGAGAAGAGTTTTGCTAGGGTTCCCTATAAGATAGAGGATGAATAGTATATAAAGTGCTTGGGAGGTGTAGTGTACCCCCCAGGCATGCAATAAGCATATGCTAAATGAGCTGGACAATCTGGAGAAGACATCTGGCACTATCATATGTATGCCATGATGATAAAATATTCCTTCACGTGAGTGAGTGATCTGGGTATAACGGTTTTAGTTCATGTGTGTCACACATCCACGTGCACATCTTCACGCGTCCCCCAATGCACACGTTCTATCGGTGATGTGACCTCAGCCGACCACAATAGTTGAGGTTCGACCTATATATCTGTGAACCACCGAAGAGTTGACACCTATGGCGCCCATTAACCTTGTCATAGGGTCGACCTGCAAATGGCCAAGGATGAGGGTATACAATCCCTATAAACAATACATATACTTATGATGGCTGGTGACGCGACTGAAAATGTGTCTCATAAGTGCGTTCACTCTAGGCTCAAGTGTAAGCCTGTCGCTCAAGTAATAATCCCAGTAAGTCGGGTATCGATCCTCAGGGAAAAAGGACAACGAAGTTGTGACGACGGTAAAAGACGGAGGAACCCTAACTTTGACTCTAAGAAGAAAAAGAAAAATTAATTTGGCTTTTAGATTGATTACAGCTAAATGCAATAATGAGAATAAGAAAAGATGCAACTATACTAATCTACCTAACTTATGAGTGAAAAATAGTCCGAAACTTTTTATTTTAATGATGAGCAAAATAGGACGGGAATACAATCCCCCAACCCTAGTGTAGTGCGGATATAATACTAATCTTAAATTTATCTGATTGATTTGACCCAGAATTTAGTACTCCCAAGTATTATATATACGAGGTTCAAGCCCGCGTCATACCTAATCTGAGGATGAGTAAATAAGTATCGCGATAGTAGCACTCAAATTGCACTCTAAATCATCACGAGTACCCAGTGGCAAACGAGATATAAAGATCTACAATCGTTGTACAACTACGCAATACGATCAAGGTCAATCATTAAATTTAGTGGATTAATTTTATACACACGCACTAACACATCAGGCTGGGTTCATGCATCCCGGCCTTGGGAAATCTAGCATAACATGTTGAAAAGAATGGAAATAAGGATTAATGTGCAGGAACTCATAATTACTCTAAGGAAAATAGTAATTAAATGCAGAAAAGAATTAGAACTAAAAATTACTCACTAATATTATCCGAGCAATAAGTGAAACAATGAAAGAAACAGATACTCACAGAAATCACTGAATAAAATCTTCAATCCTTGAAATAAATCTGAAATTATTAACTAAGCTGGGGTTTCTGGAAACGAAGAGGAAAAACCTACTAATTCTCCGTGTCTCTAACAATACTAAATCGGGTCTTTTATACCCTACAACAATATCGGAAGTCAGCTGCACTAGGAGTCTTTTTAGGAAGAGAAAAAATTTTCAAATCTCGAAGACCAGACCGGTCCAGAGGCGGATTGGTTCTTTTTATTTTATGGCGGATCGGTCCGTGGGCGGATCGGTTCTTTTTAGTTTTGCATTTTTCGGTTTGCATGCGATCCGGGGTCTTCTGGAGTTTGGCAAGGCGGACCGGTCCGGCTATTTGACTTTTTGGTTCCTCTTTGACTGCTCATAACTTTTGTTCCGAGATTCCGATTGAGGTGCCGTTTCTTCCTTTGTGCTCGTGAATGAGATGTCTTCAACTTCTCTTAAGGTACTTCATCCAAATTCCGGGTCAAAATTACGCTTTTGCCCTTGAGACTTTTCCTTCTTTCTTTCTTGATTCTACCGATTTCCTTCTTTCGTTTCTTGACATCAAATACCTGCAAAATCATTACAAAATACCAAAAACTCGGTGTACTCATTAGGATCAGTCAGTAGCACAGTTATGAGATAAATCCAACTCAATTACGTTGTTCGAGGTGCTAAAAGTAACTAAATCAAGGGATAAATTAGGAAGAATTTATGCCTAATCAGCTGGTCATTGAAGGTCGAGGCACCCTATACTGCCCCATCGATCGATTCAGTCAGGCCAAGTCTTACCGGACCAAGTTACAACGCCCCGCTTCTAGACCATTGGCTAAGGTCGGCTATGACTGAGGCTGTGTGATCATGTACGAGGCCGCACTTAGCATATCAACGTGTCCCAAATATTCTGAAGTGAACTTTAACGAATTAAAGTTCTTATGGTCAATTCATCAGAGAATAAGGGAAGAGCACCCTAGATCTGCCTCTATACTGCTAGAATATAAGACCTCCATCACATACTTTGTGGCCCGACCAACTGAGATTATACCCTAAGCTCCAATCAACTTAGATGAGGAGCCCGTCTCAACCTTTCTGCTACTGAGTCTTTTGGAGCAGATAAGGAACTAATATTAGGAGGGACATCCTACTCCTTTGATTCCTTTGATATCAACACTATCCAGACTTCACCCACTACTGAAATGGGAAAAAGAAGAGTTCTCAACCTGATGGCTAGTCTGCCTTCTCCATCACCTAAGAATACCACTGTTACTGACAAAAGGCCCCTAGTCCTTAATTTTGAAGAGGCAAAAACAACAGAGCCTCAATTTAAGAGACTATAGAGAGGACCATCTATTCAGCAATAAATTATTTATAAAAGCTCAACCGACCAAATTGGCTGAGTCTGCCTCAATGGTTGTGAACCCTGGGCTAGCCAGGGGACTAATCATGCTGGGGTTCTTTCGGTTAACAGGTCAGCGACAGTCCCTATCTAGAGTCCTACTGTTGGAGTGGGAAAATCAGAATTTAGCCTTGGTAAATTTTTTGACCTTTTGCCTACTTTTAGTAATTTCCTTTTTCCTTATGTATGTGTGATAATGATTTTGCGGTTGCTTTGTCCTATAGTTTTTGGTCAATTATAACCAATTATTGATCAGGGATGACAAATTGAGGTCCTCGTCAACTGATGTGGGGGAAGCTTATGAAAGCGTAAAGAAATCTTTGAAGGACTCTGAAGAATCATATAAGAGAGACCAAAAATAATGGCAGGAAAATCTTAAATAGGATGAAGATAGAGTGACATCGAGTGAGGACAATGTGAAGACTACTGAGGATATGGCAGTTAACTCGGCTGTTAAGGAGGTTGCTGAGAAAAATAAATTCTTAAAATTAAAGGCCCGGAGTAAGAAAGACAAGGAAAATTACTTCAATAAAACTTAGGATAAATCCTTTGTAGTTGATGATGTTCAAATAGAGTATATGAAGAAGGTGTCCAAGAAGAATGAATGGACTTCTCCCTTAAAGGAAGTCGGCACCGCTACCGACTCTGATTTATTTTCGAGATATGATCCCTGTACCCCTTAACTTGGAAGAGGAGATTGATGACGAGGATGGAACAGGTAAATATTCCTTGGTACCAATGATTGGGAATGAATCCATCCTCCCAGAAGCAACAATAAAGGACACCGAGAAGGTGTAAATATTTTCGAGTCTCATGGATCGTTCTATCTTGTATCTCTTTTACTTTGACGTGTGCTTTTATTCCTTTAATTTTTTATTATAATGGAACATCACAGTGAAACAAATTTTCTTGTAATAAATGAAAAGTCCTCTTCGATCAACTTGGTAGTTTTTTATTTTACTTGTACTTGTTAATTCTTCTTGGTCGAATATGTTGTTCTTATACTGTTATTTTTCAGTTTAATGCCAAAAAATGCCATTATTTCTGTTGAGAATGATTTACTGAGACATAGCAATAGCTTATTTAGTGTTGGACATGTAGCTCTAATTGAGGCCGAGCTAGAAGGGTTATTCAGCATGGATGCTTCAGACTAAGTTAAGGGAGCTTATGTTCATCTGCACTGTCTTTTTGATAGAGCTGTGGTGAATAATACAGCCTATTATGAAATGATCGAGCAACTTCAAGATGACCACAATCTCTCTTAGGCTTTACTCCATTCTGACTATGAGGCCAAGTTTGAGGCCTTGAGTGTTGGTTAGGGCTTTGACAAGAAGCTTCAAGATATTACATCGGCTTTTAGGAAGAAGGAGTTCCTGTTGAATAGGGAGGTGGAAAGTTCTTGAGACATTGCTAATCTTCTTAAAAAAGAAAATAACAATTTAAGGAATGAGTTAGACAGTTTGAAGAAATCTGCTGAAGTTGTGTTGATCTAAGGTACTTCTTTCTTGGAGATTGAAAATGCTTGACTAATGGAAGAATTGGCAAACTTGAAGAATAAGACCAAATTTAGACAATCTTCTAGGTAGGTAATTGTTGCTCGGCCTACTATAGATGAAGAAAAAATCCAAAAAACTTTGGTCGACCAGGCAACTTTATTGAAGGATAAAGATAAAAACTATCAAAAAGCACCAAGACCAAGTGGATCGATTAACTTTTCACTTTCATAAACAACCCAAAGTTATCTGGATGGACGAATATGATGAGGTCATAACTCATATGGAGGATCAACTGGAGTAATCTCGTCGAGAAAGTTATAAGTGAGGATGGTTGAACGTGCTAACACTGTTAAAGGTTGGTAAAAACGTGAATTGCGGCATTGACCTTATCCAGACATATTGGATTATCCTGACCCTCCATTCAGAATTGATGTTGAGTGGATTCTGATTAATGCAATTCCATATAGCTTGGTGAGAAAATACATAGGAGATTATGCTCTTTATGGTGAAGATTTTTACATTTATCCTCTTCATTTATTGGACTGGCTGAGCACCAGTGGTCATAATAGGTTGAGGGACTTCAAGACTACTACTCTGCCTAGTACTCTTGATGTTCCTCCAGCTGGGATGGACAAAGCTGATGGGAAAGGTCCAATAGAATAATTTTTCTTTTCTTATCTTAACCTGTTTTGTGTCAATGTTCTATCTGTATTTATTTTTTCATTGAAGTTTGTTGGAATGAAAAAGACTTTCGTTTGCACACATGTGTTTGTCTATATCTTTTAGTCTTTGTTTAACAATTAAGCTTCTCGATTACTTAATCGGCTATGCAACCAACTAACCTGCTTGATTGATATGTGTTTGATCAAGTTGTGAACTTGAGTTATTAGGCCTTAGGTTTCACTAATGTACTTAGGTAAAATGAATCTTTATCATTTTTAGAGCTAAGTGTTTGCATTAGTTACCATTGGCGACCGAATGTATTAGGAATGTAAGGTTTTTCTTAATTTAACTTTGTCGGGTAAAATTTCTTATTTTTAACTTTAAGTCATACATGAAGTTTCAGGGACTTCTTGTTCATGACATGATAAAATGAAGTCATACATGAAGTCTAAATTTTTTTTCTTTTTTAAAGATGGAAAAGTTTGTTGCGGGGTGTATCATCGCTATACTCCAACCAAAAACATAAAAAGGCAGCCTAATTGGTTAGAAATCACAACTTTATTAAACTGGATGAAATGATTACATCAAATACTTAACATAACTACTCATAATATTTACTGAGATGATCAGCTTTCCATGGATTCTTAAATTATTCCCCTTTAAGTGTTTCGAGTCGATAAGTTCCTGGTCAGATGACTGTCGAGATGCGATAAGGACCATACCAGTTTGCTTTCAACTTGTTTTCTTTCTGAATGATCTTCTTAAGGACATAGTCTCTCTATTTCAAGTTAGTCGGCTTGACTCTCCTGTTATAAAATTAAGCAGCTCTTTATTGATAGCCAGCTACTCAGAGTGTAGCGTCCTCCCTAACTTCCTCAATCAAGTCTAAATCCAATCTCCTCATGAGGCCACTTGTATAAGGGAATCAAAGTTCAACACCCTGTGAGTTGGCAAACCTATCTCGATTGGCACTATTGCCTCGGTTCCAAAAGCAAGCATGTAAGGAGTTTCACTTGTGGTCATTCTCGGCGTAGTTTTATATGCTCAAAGAATATTTTTTAGCTCATTTATCCAGTTTCCCTTAGCATTATCTAACCTCTTCTTCAACCCATTAAGTATAATTTTGTTGGTGACCTCTGTTTGGCCATTGTACTGTAGGTGTCCAGGTGTAGAGTGAAGTATTTTAATCTTGGACCGAATACAGCACTTCTTAAATTCTTTATTATCGAATGAGTGTCATGATCAGTGACGAAGGTATGTGACATTCCATACCTGCACATGATATGTTTTCAGACAAACTGAAAAACTCTTTCATATGTCATTTCAACTAATAGTTGAACTTCCACCCATTTTGTAAAGTAATCCACTACCACCACTAAGTACTTGAACCTTCATTTGGTCCTCAATAATGGACTGGCCAAATCAATTCCTCAGATAGCAAAAGGCCAAGGAGAAGTTATCAAAGTTAATGCAGTCTCCGATCTTCTATGGATTGTGATAAACTTCTGACACTTATCACACTTCTTGGCAAAAGAAATATAGTCTGCTCTCATAGTTGGCCAATAATATCTTTACATAGCTATCATTCGCATCAATGATCGGTCGAATGAATAAGCCCCACAAGAACCTTTATGTACCTCTATGATCAAATTTGTTACCTCGACGGGGTGTACACACCGAAGTAGTGAAATAGTGTATCCCCTTTTATATAAAACTCCTCGCTCTAGCACATAACTGGTTGCCTTATACCATAACTTCATAGCATCTTTTGGGTCAGCAGGTAATATACGTTTGTCAATGTAGCTTTTAATAGGATCCATCCATGAGGGTCCTAAATCCACCATAATAAAACTAATCATAGCTTCCTCATCTATACTTCTGTGTGCAAGAATTTCCACAGGGATCGTTCTCCTGAGTTTCGTTTTGGTCACTGAAGCCAGCCAAGCAACTATATATGCTCGGGCATTCATTATCCTTGGTATTCTGATAATTTTAATGGCAATAAACTTGGAGATTATTTCTATAATTTTAAACAAATACTTGATCATAAGATATCCCTTAACTCCATATATTTGAAGTACTTGGTTAATAATAAGACGAGAATCACTATGCGCCATAACCTGTTCGGCTCTCATTGATAAGGCTAATTCTAAGTATGTGATTAATGCTTCGTACTTTTCTTTATTGTTGGAAGACTAGAATTAAAAATGAAGTGCATATTCCACATCAATGTCGTCCAGAGTATTGATTATAAGGCCTTCTCCACTGCCAATGGCACATGAGGATCCATTTATATACAACTTCCAAACTCGAATGTTATCGTTAAATTTCTCCTCGGATAATACCCTTTGCTAGAATATCTTCTTGCTCTGCTTATTGTACTGTTGAGCCATCTATTGGGCATCTAATGTTTCAGGTTAATTGGCGATAATTTCAGTTTGCTTTGGAGCAGAGATTTCTTCTAAGGAAGTATGCTCAATAGGTAAACTTGGGTTATTAATCATTTCTGGATACATGAATTCAATAATGAAATCTTCTACGACCTATCCCTTCAACGCAGTTCTCGGCTCATAGATGATTTTATATTCTCCTAACTCTACTGCTCAGGGAATCAATCTCCTTGATTTATCTAGTTTACGAAGTGCTTGGCATAGAGGCAAATCTGTGTAGACGATAATGGTATGGTCTTGAAAGTATGGTTTCATCCTCCTTGAATCTTCAATAAGAGCAATAGTTATCTTTTCCATACATGGATATCTGATTTTTGCTCCTCTAAATGCTTTGTTAGTGTTATACATCGACTTTTGTACTCCATCTTCCAATCTGACTAATGCTGAGCTAACAACGAATTCAGAGACAGCCAAATATAAATAAATTTTCTCCCTCATAATTAGTCGGGAGAGCAGCGGTGGTGATCCCAAATAATTCTTCAAATCCTGAAAGTCATGTTAACATTCCTTATTCCATTCGAAGTTTTTCCTGAGCACTTTGATGAATGATCAATAGCTCGGGATACAAATCGGTTGAGGTCAACAAATTTTCTCATTATTTATGTACATCCTTCTTACATGTTGGAGATTGCATATCAATCAATGCCTTATATTTATCTGGGTTAGCTTTAATTCCTCTTTGATTCACAATAAATCCCAGGAACATTCCTTATTATTTGCTGAACACTCACTTGGTCGGGTTGTGCTTCATTTGATGTTTCTCCAGTTGATCGAACGTTTGACTCATGTTTTTAATGTGGTCGGTAACTACCTTACTCTTGGTAATATTTCATCCACATACACTTCCATGTTCTTTCTGATTTGTTCTTAAAAACCTTCGTTCACTAGCCTTTGGTATGCTGCTCTACCATTTTTAAGCCCAAAAGGCATAACGTTGTAGCAGTATGTACCTCGACTGGTGATGAAAGATGTGCTTTCTTTGTCCTACAATTTCATTTTTATTTGGTTATAACCAGAGTATGCATCTATAAAGCTCAGCAACTCGTGACCTACTATTGCATCTACCAATTGATCAATCCTTGGTAGAGGAAAGTGATCTTTTGGTCATGCTTTGTTAAGGTTGGTGAAATCCACACACATTCTCCATTTGTCATTCTTCTTCTTGGCCATCACTATGTTGGCCAAGCAATCAAGGTATTTGACATCTTCAATAAAATTAGCTTTCTGTAATTTGTCTACTTCCTCCTGGATAGCCGTATTTTTCTCGAGGCTAAATACCCTGCGCTTATGCTTAATTGGCTTGGAATCTTTATTGATGTTAAGTTCATGGCATATAAAGTTAGGGTCAACTCCAGTCATATGCGTGTTACGTCCGGGGACCATTTGTGCAGTCAAGATGATTGGCAAGGTAAAAGTATGAGTTCTATCCTCGGAGGATGAGGCGTGTTTTATGTGACACGAGCGAGCAACTATATTTTGTTAATTGCTAAATTAGCATGTGAGACGAGTTAGTGCGTATAATTATAAACGTTATTATGTTAATATTTTCCCTAGTGTAGCGGGATTATCCTTAGTGCTATCCGCGGAGGATGAATGGGTATATTAATAGTGTTATATACTTTATTGAGATTACTCGTTTTAGTGATGTGATATACAAGTAGGATATTGTATTGATTACAACTTTATAGTAATGGTTAGTACGATAGTAGGCAGTTATTGTAAGACTATCGGAGTGGTTGCATTAGTGCAGCATGTTTTGTTCTGGCGAGGCCTCACCTGCGAGAGGGTCGGACTCGCACTTATATTATCTATTCTAGAGACTTCGGAAGGGATAGTGGGCTCGAGATATTCGATCCCGGTGTGTGTAGGAACTTTGTTGTTATGATTCAGTATGTATTGGGTTTACTGTTGAGAGAAAAGATTTAACTCATTATTATGTTTAGCGCTCAGGACTTGGTGATAGGAAGAGCGCATTGATATATTTATCATTTAGAGATGTGGGAGTTAAGAGTTGTACCCATATGTTTGTGGACAGGATTTCGAGAACCCCGGTTGTATGTATTCGAGGTTTATGGAATGTGATTACCACCAATACTGAACGATTATACAATTGGCGAAATGTTCTTTGTTAAGTGTAATTACGGGAGGAGATGTAACTTTTCTATCAAGAGACGAAATAGAGGGGTACATGCTATGGACGAAGGGCCTAACGGATTTCGATAACCAATAATGCTAGGTAGTAGTGTATCGGGGGGTTCCTTGTTTGGATTTCGCTTTGCGATACATTTCACGCATGAAACTTAGCGTAAGGTTGGAAATAGGGAGATGTTTGGTCATTAGTTCATGAGTTCGGTACCTCGGGCGTAATAGGAGCAGGTAATTATATCTGTAAGTTGGAAGTTGAATTATGATTTAAGGTCAATGGAGCCGGTTGTGCGGTAAGAAATCATTGAAAGTTTGTTTTATCACCACGAGTTAAGGGGTGGAACGATGACATGGAAGGCTTAAAATCTCGATTTCTAGGGTGATTGAGAGTACCCAAGTGTTGTAATCATGTTGTGAGCACAAGGAAAATAAATAATTGGGTGTTACGTGTGAAGAGTATGTGATGCTTACGCTAGTATGCACGATTTATAGGGGTGTGGGCATCCTGGTTAGCTGATGTTAAAATCGTCCGAGTTGAAGGGACGTGGGAATAGACGTGTGGAATAAATGTTTGTGGGACTAACATAACGAAGTGGAAGTGGTAGAGTGGATTGAGCGCCGTGTGAAAGACGATAAATCCATATATATGTGTGCGATCAGAGTGGCACACCGAATCTGGTTGGAAGGTTGTGGGAAGCCATTTACAAAGGGCTATTCCTTGAGAAGGGTAGAATTTAACTATATGGAGAACACTCGGAGCGGAGTTGTAATTAGTCAAATGTTGAGAGCGAGTTGCGCGTACAAAGAACGATGATGCAAGTAAGGTATAAAAGGCCCAGAAGTGCACATCGTGGAGAAAAGTGCACGAGTCGGAACTTTCAGAATACGCAAAGGAAAGAAGGGGAGTATTAAGTGTCACTTAATGTGAGACATTTCAAGTAGAAGTTGACGTTGAGAAGGACATAGTGAGTAGTCTCCGCGTGCACCGCTCTTAGATAGAATTCGGTTGGAGCAAGAGGTTCAGCGAGAAAACTTTGTATCAAGCCGACGATTCTAATAATGGAAGAGGGCAGTCAAGTCGGTAAAAATTTCTTTAATGGGTTACTAACCTCAAGCTAAGATCCAGGGTTCCTTCGAACGTGTGGAACAGGTTACCCAAGAAGGAAGTAATTGATATTCCTTTGGGATAATTTATAATATTAGCTAGTGTGCCCCAGTCTTCCTTTGAAATGAAGAATCGCGTCGGTACGTGATCGCTCTCCTTGCGATTAGACTTTCGAATCCCACCTTCAATATGGAATTTCAGGAAGCAGCAGGGATAACACTTTGAGTTGAGCAGGTTGTATCACCCATAATCTGGGGAGTAGGCGAGCGATGATTAACCATAAGTGGAGTAGTGTGAAAGTAAATTTGGATTCATTGTGATCGTATCATTTCCACAATGGTTATAGCTAGCAATTGGAGTATAGTACGGTAATTGGGGGAGGATAGTACCTAATGGTAGGGTTCCGTAGGAGAACTCGTACCTGTTTATTGTGAACAAGATGCTTATTGAGGTTTTGGAGTGGAAAAACCTTACTTTTTCTCACTCTGAATGTTAAGAGATGGGCGGATAATCAGAATTTTGGATTGGCTGAGTTAGAGTCTGATGACAAAGGTGGAATTCCACGACTGTTTTAGGCGAACAAGAGTGGTCATATGTTCGTATGGTTTCTCTCAGAATGGGAGTTTTGTGTTTAGATAAATTCGAGTAGTTATCATGTAGTGAGGTGCAGCCTCCCAATGATATTGAAATAATGGGAATTAATAATGTGTAGGTGTGTCTTATGTGAATGTTGTCGGATACCAAAACAATGTGAAGTATCTTTAATGAGAGTGTTAAACAAGCTTGCTGTAAGGGGGGGGGGGGGGGGTATAGTGATTGAGTGCCTTACTATGTAGATAGTTTGCGTACTAATAAGGTATCCAGAATTGTTTTACCAGGTGGGCCTTATTTTTTGAATTTCGGGATGAAATTCCGTTATTAGGGGGGAAGTATGTAATACCCCGTATTTTTATGACTTCTAAATTTAGAGATTTATTAAATTTAATTGAGATAAATTAATTTAATATTAATCCGAAAATTTGTTTTAAATATTTACTAGCGTGACGAGAGTTGGTAATTATTGAAAATTTGTTGAATATTACCAGATGAGTAAAGTAATATATAATATTGATTTTATTAAAAATTGTCACGAGTGAATAAAATGGCAATTATTAAAAATTAAGTCGGGACGCGCCTGTGTCGTGTCAGGACTAAATTATTATTATATAAAGTAAATAAATTATAAGTCTTCCATATGATCATTTTGAGTGCACCAATGTGTTCGGAAGGGTCGAGATAGTCAGAAAAGTGTACCCGGGAGTTTAGTTTAGGTCTCGGGGCGTTTTTAGGCCTAATTGACATCCCATGAGGGTATTATAGACATTTTGTATTTTAAGGTAATTAAACCCACGAATTTAATTAGGTTATATCAGCCATTTGGAGTTGTCTCTTAGGGTTAGCAAACACAAAACCTAAGAATGGCCATTAGAGAAGAAGGTGGAGAGCTTTCCAAGCAATCCAAGGCCAAGAACTCATCCGTTTGCACCACCACCACCAAAACGTAGATCGCACGACGAGGAATGCAACCATACATTTTTCATCCACAAATCAGAACCTTGAATTCCATGCAAGTATCTATCTTGCTTCGTTTTTAGTTAATGTCTCACCCATGTTAGTTTAGGATTGTTAAGAACATGTTTTATGGAAGAAATTCATAATTTAGAGACTTAAAATCGCATGTTTTAGAGAAACTAAATATATTCTGGACATACCCATCATATGTAGAGGATTATCCATGAATTGGTATGGATTTAGAGGCAATACATCTGGAAAAGAATTAGAAGAATGAATGTTTCATGAAAAATTAGCGTTCTTGATAATTATGTTAAATTATCCCATAAATTCAATGCCTTTGATGAATTTGGACATGTTTCACGTAGGAAATCATGTATATAGGTATATGTAACTATTAGAAATGTTGTTTGGGAGTTTGGGAATCGATAATGGCATTTCGGAGTAATTTGGAAGATGAAACCCGTAGGTTGAAACTGCATTTTCTGGGCAAGACCTGCTTGATCGATCGATTGACCAAGAACATCGATCGATCGACCCCCTTTCATCGATCGATCGATCCCTCCTGGAAAACTGCATATTTTTCTCCTTTTTGTTTAATCCCGTTAAAATACGTAGGAACCCTTGATTATTATTGTTAGAGCATAATGGGTTATAAAGAAGACCAGTAGGGTCTAGGTAGACTCCGTTGAGAGAAATTTAATGTGGGATGAAATTTTGGGTTAACAGGGAGTTATTCACACATAGAAAATTGTGCGTACGTTTACTAAAAGATTGAGACTCGTAAAGGATTTAAACCCGAAGGCAAGGGAGAGCATACCTACTAAAATTATACTTAGTGAGATAGAATACTTCGAGAGATGAGAAGTAAGTATGAAATAAATTATATATGAGAATAAAAGAGACAAATCCGTTATGCGAGATAATTGAGTAATATGTGCTAAGAACGGATAATTTTAATTATGGGTCATGGGCGCACCTAATTTAGAAAATGTGAATATATATATATATATATATATATATATATATATGGCTGTGTGATTGTGCATATATTATGTATCTGTGTAAAAATCATACCCGTGATACTTGCTATCACGGAGGTTACCGCGCCGAGACAGTCTTATCTCGATTGGACCTTTATGGGACCCTAGAACATAAGATTCCTTGATACAGGCTATCTGAGTGATAGTCAGATGGTCCTAAGAGACGTGAGGGTATGTGTTGACCTCTTAGTGACTTGGAACTATGCTTCGCCTCCATTTGTATGTGTTTTGTGTTAATACAGTTCGAGAGTGATTCCGAACTAGTATTTCCCTTAGTACGAGTGATACGGAGACTTGATAGCAGAGTATGCCAGCACCATAGATTTTATGTGGGGTGTCGTTAGTATATATATTATATCTGTGACTAATATATATATGTATATATATATATATATATGGTAACTTTCTATTGTGCATATAAGTAGTTAAGAAATGAATAAATGCTTCAACTTCATTATAAGTATTCGGGAACTTTATAACGGTACTGAGTTGTTCTAAACAACACAAGAAATCTTGAAGAGATTGATTTTTGAAAGTAAATATCATAACCTTAATTTTCACGTAATAAAACCTTACGGAGAATAAGTTAGAGAGGCATATGAGATTCATTAGTGCGGTAGGCGTGCACACTAGATGAGAGGTGAGATTCTCAAGAGAGTGTCGCATACTAACATGGTTGTTGCATTAGCCGGTAAGCATTTTAAATACTTGCTAAACTATTTTTAAAACTGTTTTACACTCGGGCTCTGACCCATTTCCTATCTTTTTCTCTCTCTTGTATATATATAAATGTATTACTGGTGCCCAACCACAGGGACGTTATGCATAGGTTCTTTGGATTGGACATGCTGCAACTTATGTGGGAATTGTAGGCCTTTGTTCCAGACGACCTCTTCATTGATTCAGTCCTTGTCTTAATTCTTTATAGTTAGGGCATGTGTCGCCCGATTTCTTATTCCGTTTGAATTTGTCAGAGATTTATGCTTATTTATATTTTCTAGTATTTAGTACTCCTTGGGAGTTAACTCTTGTCAGGATGATTTCATGTATGGTTATTTAACTTGGTTTGGTTAATCTACTTGGATTAAATTCTTTTCTGTTAATTTTTATTCGTAGCACTTATGTGATTCTTAGATGGTTGATTATATAAAAAAAAGGCTTTCAAGTTGGAATTTAAAAATGGAAACAAGAATTTAAATTGTTTTGACACTTAGATTAATTATTTAGGGTGTTTAATTTGGAAATTTTATTTTGCGACAGTGATGCTAAAAATGAACCAACCGTTCACCTTGATTTTTAATTTAATAAAGGGTTGATCACCCGGTATTTAATTAGGCGGGGTGTGAGACAATATGGGTGGTCCTCTATGGCTTTTTATCATCGAGGATGATGGTTTTTGTGGCTTCCACTACTTGCCCTTTAATTAAATCAGCCTCCTCCCAAGGGTCGATATGGTAAGTGGTGATGCTCTTATGAACTTCTTACTGGTTGGCTAAAATATAGTAGCACTCTCTGGCCTACACTTAGTTGCCTTTTACTACACCAATCCCGTAGTGAGTAGGGAACTTCATACACTGATGAATTGTAGATGACACTGCTTCGAATTTTTTCAATCCAACTTAATTGCGGATCATATTATAGGCTGACGGAACATTCTTGTCTAGGAGGAAGAAGCGAATCTTCTCCACTCTGCTTGCTGGACAAGTACCGATCAAGACTTCTAATTTGGCAGTTCCCAAAATATAAACCATTTCTCCGGAGAAACCGATTAAATTCCTATGATAAGGTTCTAGTTTGTTATCTCGTAACCCCAGGCGGTGAAAGCAATTATAGAACATAACATCTGCTGAAGTACCGTTATCCACGAGAATTCTTACAACCCTTGCATGATGCACCCGAAAGGTAACGACTACAGGGTTGTTATGAGGGTAAAGCACTCCTGATAAGGCATTCTTGAAGAAGTCGATGACCAACTTATCTTTATTCACCTTTCTGGGCCGACCATTTATCTCGTATAATAAGTTGACTCGCCTAATATAGGAACAAGCTTTGGCCTCATTTAAGTAGGACTTTCTCTCAATGAATTCATCTCCACCTCTTGCATCTCCTCCTATAATGAAATGATAACCAAAAGATATCATGCCTACCTCAAGCTTAGGTTCCCAGGGTTTCTTTCGCAAGTCAGGGTCATCCTCATAATCGTCATCTCGACCTCTTTTCTTGTCATCTTTGTTTTTACAAGGGGACTCTGACCTTCTTTTCCTATCCCGACCTTCAGCTTGGTTAATAAACTTAGTCAGTTTTCCTCGATGAATAAATATTTAATTTCATTCTTTAAGGCAATGCAATTATCGGTGGTGTTGGAGCAAAAGGCCCCCGATTTTAAATCAAACCTTTAAAAAGTAATAATTTCCTTTTATAGATGCGGAAGCGTAAGATGATGGTTCAAATTCAAAATAAATAAACAAATTTTAATTTCTTATCAAATTAAAATTAAACAAAGTGAAATAAGATTAAATTTAAACAAATTTAAATTTCACTTAAACCAAATAATTTAACCCAAGTCCTGGAAATTTGCCTAAGTTATATTTTCAATATTTCCAAATTAAGCCAAACCAAATTTTACCAAATTAAATTAATGACTTGAATTAACTACACATTACCCAATATTAGTTTAGCACCAAATTAAACATAAGTAGTGATTAAACCAAATTTTATCTTTTTACCTAAGCATGCGTTCTAGGTGATATAGCAAGATAAAATTAAACAATGAATCACTACGCCGCGATGTACGAGGAAAAACCCACAACAGGAAAAAACCTCGGACGGCCCTAGCCTCAAATCCACTAAGTATGGTTTTACAATACAAGACAATAGACTTACAAAACTCGACTCGATCCCTCTCAAGCTCCGACGCTCCTTATTATATATACCTCCGCCTAGCGAATAACCACGGAGCTCCACCGCGGTCTCGGAATCCACCGATCGGACTTTATATGGTCACTGTCACCCGAACAAGGAGCCTTTCTCCAAGTGGGTAAATCAACGCAAACTTCTTCTTTTTAATGGGATTTAGAAGCAAACTCAAACAATCTCTTCTTCAATATGTAGAGATAAACCAGTGCCAAACTCCAAGCAAAGTATATATATATGGATGAACTTGGATAAACAAACTTTGGGTGTGAAACAAGTGTTTAAAATATTTTTCTTGGAAAAATATACACTTAAACAATGAACTTTTCTTCGGAAAGATGAACACTCAAAAACTCTCTCTGGGAGTTGTAATAGTATGAAAAGTTAAGTTCAAAAAATTTGGTTTCCGCACTTAAGAAGTTCTGTCAAAAGATAGTGGGAAAAGAAGTGGGAAAGTGGGAAAAAACTGCTCAAAACTGTCAATTAACTGTTTTCGCCAAAACTCGTTCGAACTACATTTTTGTTCGAATGATGTCTCGTTCGAACGAGGCTTCTAACGAAGTTCCAGTGTGAACTCGTTAGAAATCTCATTGGAAATATCGTTCGAACATCAAGTTTGTTCGAACGACATTCCAGTGGCCTTTTGGGGAACTCGTTCGAACGATATATTGTTCGAATGACAAACTCGTTCGAACGACATTTCGAACGAACTTATAGAAAGTTAAAAAATTTAGTTTTAGCCCAGAAACTTTATATACTTTATTTTAAAGTTTTAATAAAATCTTTCTGAAAATAAACAACAGTTTTAAATAAACAACACCCAATATAAAATGTTCCAAGCTCCTATATATAAATATTAAAATGCAATCATACCTTAGGAGTAAACGCAACATTGTTGATGACGTAGAAATGAGGCACTATACACACGGCATTTGATGAAGCTTTATGAACTTGGCCGCTACATCTTCAACTTTAGAATGTCATAGGCTTGAAGAATGATCAATAACTCTATCCTATGACTCAAACGTTTTTGTCCAGAATTGAGCCAAAACTACAAGGGACTCAATTGGAAATTTGTGTCCTTACAAATCTCCCTCTTTGGCTATTTCGGGAAAAAAACCCAACAAAAATCCAAAAGGGCCATTAAGCTCTACTAGACTGATAAAAATGTCCCACCTAAAATAAAATTACAATGCTTGACTAAAACAACCCAAGGATCATAATCTTTGCTCGATGATGACCGTTGCCTTTAAGAAGAATTCATGCACACTTAAGCAAACTACTATCAACGAATAGGGAATATCAAAATATTCCCTATTCAATTAAAATAATTACTTCCCTTAAATTAATTCTCCCCTTTATCAACTATGATCATACTGAGAAGATAGCTCTCTCCCCCTAAGTTAAATCTCCCAAACTAAGATACGATTACAATAGGATTAGATACCATTTCTCCCCATATCATTCTCCCCCTTTTTGTTCAGGAATAGACAAAGGCTAAAGAATCAAAAATTAACTTATCTTCCCCAATTAAAGCATATTTACCCTCTAAACTAAGCAAGGGATAAATAGAATGGGATAACAAGCTAAACATGCAAGAGTGCATAAAGTGATGAGAACATTAAAGCACATAGACAACAAAATCATAACAAATCCATACAAATAAACTACTCATGTGATATCAAACAAACTATGCAACAAACAAGGTACCAATTATGAAGTAAAGCATAGATGGACTATAAAGCAAGGCAAAGCCACACCAAAACATCATATATATGTATACACAATGGATTCAAACTAAGAATAAGTACACACATATAGATATAAACACCAAAATGACACAAAACAAGATAAGTTTTTCACACTCGTATGGCAGAAATGTGTCATATGGAAATGGAAGTGTTGGGGTGTGAACTAGTAACAATTAAACTTAGACCCAATCACTTAAAACATGTTCACGGAGTTCTTAATTGATTGCAAATTTCATCACATTTGAATATAACCTCATGTGACAATATAGATTGAACTTAATGAACAAACATACACAATGCATACAAGCCTAGCATGTTGATGATTCTACAAACCAATAGAGTCGTGTTATTGAAAATGCAACTAGGATAAACGGACATTGTGCAAACCGTTGATATGCCATCCAATCTCCCTCAATAAGCATATATTAATTTTGAATGAATATATCAATCAAGCATAGGCCTTGACAATTATTTTTTTTCTTTTAATGCTATGATTCTATTTTTAGACCTTTGGACCACGTATTTGTTTTAGGTCCAAACAAACGGTGGCTTACTATTCGCAAAGGATAAAAATCCTTTAGGAGCCCTTCCCGTGCACATTTATATTTATCATTTTTATTTCTCACAAATCTCACGTGCAACGGATTTTGAAATGCACTAGTCCTCCTAGGTCACAAATATGTAGATGACAAGATTGGTAGGAGAACACCTCACAAAGCTCAAATATACATATAAAGTTAATATTTCAAATGAGCTCGTGCATGTGTGAATAGAGACATATAAAAATAGAATCCATTTAATCAACACAAAATCCAACTACTCCATGTAAGCATGGTAAAGAACATATTAAGAATTGACAATCTCAACCAAAAGTTCTAGCCACATGGGAGCGAAAAAGATAGAATTCAAACACAAGTATATGCCACATAAAGTGTGTCAAACTAAAATACACAAAAAAAAAATCTTTTTGAGTTTTTTTTTTTAATTTTTAACCAAAAATAAAAATATATACTCAAAAGACAAACAAAAATCATTTGAATTTTTCATTAAGCTTAAATTACCAAGAGATAAAAACCCAAATGATAAACAAGAATCTTTTTGTATTTTTCATTTAATGCAAACAAAAGAAATATAATACAAAAGATAAACAAGTCATGATTTCTTGCATTAGATATGAAATAAAGCAGTGACTAGAAAATGACTAAACATGCATACACCTAGCAATGATGTATAATATGAAGCACAAAAAGCTAGAGTATGCAAAGACACATTCAACCTTTAGATTTAGCAAGTGAGGAAGCATGTGATAGTAAATGAGAATAAAAAATCCTATCTTGTAAAGCTACCAAGTCGGATCTCCTAACCCAAACTAAAGACGAATGACTATCTCGGGGTGTAGGAATCTTGACTACCTCGGTTTTCTTATGGTGGAATTTTCTAGGACCTCGTTTAAGATCAAAACAAAATTTCCTAAGATGACCTTTTCGACCACAATGTGCACAAGAAAAAGCACGTCGAAAATTGGGACCTAAGGATTGATCTCTAAAGGCTTTCCTAGGCGATTTTCTTAAAATATTGGTTTTGGCTTTATGAGTAGATTCATTACAAGTATCGAAGCCTAAACCACAAGTGTCATTTTTTATTTGGACCGTGCTTAAGATTTTATATAGTTTTTCGGACCTACATTCCAAATCAAATTTGACTTTTCTAGAGTCTTTTAATTTATTTTTTAATTCTAAAATATTAGACTCTAATAAAACATTTCTCTCTTCAAACTCAAGAAGCTCATTTTTCAAGGATTCCATTAAACCTCT
This sequence comes from Sambucus nigra, assembly GCA_949130495.1. Taxonomy (NCBI): domain Eukaryota; kingdom Viridiplantae; phylum Streptophyta; class Magnoliopsida; order Dipsacales; family Adoxaceae; genus Sambucus; species Sambucus nigra. The sequence goes on from OX422216.1 coordinate 392,669,885, forward strand.
AAGGCTATCTCTCTCGCCTTCTACATATTCAAGCTTCTCTTGAAGAGTTCTCTCTCGTGTCCTAAGGTCTTCCACCATTGCACTATCATCAACGACCTGGACACACTATATTAAACTCGCATCTAATTTCAAATTAGCTCTTTTTAATCTAATAGATTCTTCATAGAGTTCTTGAAAATCATTTTGAAGTTCACTCACATCAACCTCTTCTTCATTTTCACTCTCTCTTTCTTCTTCACTCTCACTACCATAAAAAATAAGGGAATCATAAACTTTGACCTTGGAAGTGTCATGTTTTTGTATATCTTCATGAGAAGATTCATTATCGGTGCTCATATGACTAGCCATAAAAGCCACAAAGTTGAGCTTAGTGGGGGAATCGGGTCCCCCTTCATTATCACTATCACTAAGGGTTGCATTAAATGAAATGGGTCGCTTACCCTCTCTCCTTAGTTTAGTGGGGCACTCAGAAGCCCTATGGCCATACCCTTCACAATCAAAACACCTATTTGACTCGTCCCTATTTAAAGTTTCTTTAGAAGTTTTAGGGATCCTCTCGGCATTGTCATGCTTAGAAGTTTCAAATTTCTTAAAGTCATTTTTAAATTTATCTTTTTTAATTTTAAAAAACTTTCGAAATTTCCTAGCAAACAAGGCCATATCTTCCGAGTCACTATCACTCTCGCTCTTCACTACTTGTTTTTCCTCTTTTCGGACTTTTAAACTAACACCCTTTTTAATTTTCTTCTCAGTTTTAGAGGAAAACATGTCCAGTTCATAGGTTTGTAAATCACCTATAACCTCTTCTAATTTCGTAGAGGCTAAAGTTGGTAAAGAATTTAAAACAGTCACTTTACTACTCGGTTGTCGGGTATTTTCTCTCCCAAGTTAAAAGATGAATTAACAATATCGGAAAGTCTAGCATAAAATTCATCAAAAGTTTCTTTTTCGTTCATTTTGATGGTTTCAAATTGAGTGGTGAGGTTTTGGAGTTTCGAAGCTTTTACGACACTTGTACCTTCATGAGTGAGTTGTAAAATATCTCAAGCTTTTTTAGCGGTTTCACACATCATAATGCGATGGAATTCATCCGGTGTGACCGCGCTAAACAAGGCATTTAAACCACGGGAATTAAAATTTGAAAGTTTAAATTCATTTTCACTCCATCTATCGCCCGGTTTGGGAACACGTTCATTATCTAGTAAATGAGTTGGTGGAGACCACCCATTAACTATAGATAACGAAACCCTCTCATCGATATATTTAAGTGACGATTTCATACGCGTTTTCCAGTACGCGTAATTCATCCGGTATGAACTTTTCTTTGGAAAGATGAACACTCAAAAACTCTCTTTGGGAGTTGTAATAGTATGAAAAGTTAAATTCAAAAAACTTGGTTTCCTCACTTAAGAAGTTCTATCAAAAGATAGTGGGAAAAGAAGTGGGAAGGTGGAAAAAAACTGCTCAAAACTGCCAATTAACTGTTCCCGCCAAAACTCATTCGAACGACATTTTCGTTCGAACGAAGTCTCGTTCGAACGAGGCTTCTAACGAAGTTCCAGTGTGAACTCGTTAGAAATCTCGTTCGAACATCAAGTTCGTTCGAACGACATTCCAGTGGCCTTTTGGTGAACTCGTTGGCAAACTCGTTCGAATGACATATTGTTCGAACGACAAACTCGTTCGAACGACATTTCGAATGAACTTTCTGAAAGTTGAAAATTTTAGTTTTAGCCTAGAAACTTTATATACTTTATTTTAAAGTTTTAATAAAATCTTTCTGAAAATAAACAACAGTTTTAAATAAACAACACCCAATATAAAATGTTCCAAGCTCCTATATGTATATATTAAAATGCATTCATACCTTAGGAGTAAACGGAACATTGTTGATGACGTATAAATGAGACACTATACACATGGCATTTTATGAAGCTTCATGAACTTGGCCGCTACGTCTTCAACTTTAGAATGTCATAGGCTTGAAGAATGATCAATAACTCTATCCTATGACTCAAACGTTTTTGTCCAGAATTGAGCCAAAACTACACAGGACTCAATTAGAAATTTGTGTCCTTACAGGTGGTATGCCTATGGTCTTTATGAAAGTCATAGTATTTAGACTTACCCCTACGATTAGGCGGTGATTTCAATTTTCTAGGCCACTTTAAGTCCTTATTGCCCTTAATCTCTTACAAAATCTGATGCACACCTATAGTAAAAGGAGTATATTCTTCATACTTTTTAGGCTTCTTGACTTTCTTATCTTTTTATTCCTTCTTATCAGAGCTCTTTTGGCCATCAGATTTTGTCCCGAGGCTTGGCAGCCATTGCTTATTCGGCGTTCAAGATTTTACCAGCCTTTGCCATTAGTTCAGTCATAGTTTTTAAAGTTTTTTTTGCCAACGCATAATACAACTTTTCAGGAAGTAGCCCGCTTATTAAGGCGATAATGGCAGTTTTCTCTTCATAATCTACTACTTCCAATTTCTCATTATTAAAGCAGTAATGTATTCCCGGGTAGTTTCTCCTGGTCATTGGTGAACACTCAATAAATGGGCTACCCTCTTGATTGGTTTTGCTCCAAAGCAGAAATTACTTATGAATAGTTCGGCGAGCGGATGAAAATTAGCAATTTGTCCTCAAGGTAAAATATTATACCATATCTGGGCTGGACCAGTGATTGTACTTAAGAAAGCTCGGCACCGCATCTCGTTCTAAACATAATAAATTTTAGCAGTAGCCTGGTACTTTTCAACATGAAGGACGAGATGAGTTTTGCCATCATACATAAGTGTGACCATTGGTGGTTTGAATTTAGAGGGTGTAAATAAATCCACAATGGCTGGAATGAAAAGAGATCCTTTCACAAAAATCCTTTGCAGAGGATTCTTGGTCTTAGCCATCTCTCCTAGATGATCTTCCAATCTCTGTATCGACCCCTCCCAAGAGTGCTCTCCTGTTTTGGACTTAATTGAGGTGGCTTTGGTGGTCTCACTCTGCTCGGCATGCACGGATCCTCGAATACTAGCTCTGGACCTCCCTTTCATATGCTCACGGGACTGAACTGGCTCTCTATAATGACCTCTGGTTGCTCGGGGACCTAGACGATTAAAAGCAGAGTCTTTTCTTAATCATTCTAACATGCTCGGCTGCTCAGAAGTGAAAGATCGACCATCATAGTAATCAGTAGATCGGATGAATGATGTTGCTCCTGGGCAATAAGATCTGTCATGGGAGGACCTGGAATAACTACTTCTCTCATTTATGGGAGGAGGAGGCAATATCTTCCTCCGGGATGGTGAAATAGTAGATTTATCCTACAACATTTGAGCTAATTGCCTTATTGTTTCTTGTATTGCTTCTTGCCCTTCGGCAAAATTGATTAAAATTCCTTGAATATCTGCTACGCTAGGACGATGAGATGGATCAAGAGTGTTTCTTGCGGCTATAAGGCTACTTTCGGGAATGTTTGTCATCCTTTAGAAAGCTTTTAAGGTGAACAAGTGAATAAAATCGATGACAAACAGTCGTTCCCACAGACGACGTCAATATGTTGATGTCCAAAATTGGTATAGATTTTATCTTAGCTATGAATTACCAATTTCGTAATCACAGATAATTATTGAGGTAATGAGAAGGAAAATAAACAAGACGAAAAAAGACAACAAAGATTTTTAACGTGGTTCAACTTAGGAATAACTTACGTCCACGGGTATGGTATTACTACTGAGAGTAGTTACATAGAATTTTAGGAAGTCTTGCTTGTGCACAATTAACTTATCCCTTGAGCTAAGAGAAATGATGTATTTATAGTGGTCCAGGAAACCAAGGGGTGGAATGCCTCTATATATTTAAGCATTTACACCTACATATAATGAATGAGACTATTGACCTTCTAAGGCACGTGTGGAATGACTATTGATAATTCCCATGTGAGTGACCTTTCTTTTTCCTGATGGTTCATCTTCTTAAGATGGTCAACCAGTATGCCGACCAAGTATTTTTGGAGCCGATCAAGTATAATTGATACGCTGAGATGTATACTTATAAGGACTCGTGTCCCTATCTCATTGGTCCGCGTGGCATGAATAATTTGACCCACAACAATTAGGATAAGAAACACAGTAATATATATATATATAAAAGACGAAGGCATGGCCATCTTTGGCATATGCTATGTCATACACAATATTTTCGTTCATAAAAAATGCAGTATAGTGCATCGAGCAAAAAGTAGAATTTTCCAATCAGTTTTAAACGAAAGAACTAAGTAACTTCCGGCTTATAAAAAAGATTTAACAGGAGGGTATGTTTTAAAAAAAGAAAAATATTGAAAGATATGAAGAAAACAAAATGGATGTTGACAAAAAAATGCAAACGACTTATACAGGAAATAAAGTAATTTATATGTACAGAAATAACAAATATTTATACACAAAATATAATTAGTGTTTGTATGTAATTATATACGAGTGAAAATTATATATGTTATAAATTGTTATGACAATAATAAATATTTATATAAAATATATTTATTTATTTATTTATTTATTTTTATATATATATATATATATATATATGTGTGTGTGTGTGTGTGAAAACAATGTATGTATGACAAAAATAAAATTAAATTAAATGAACAAAAATAATTATATGTACGAAAATAATTATATGGTTATAAAGCAAAAGATTATATGTACTAAAGAAAATAATATGTTATTATAAAAATAAATAAGTAAATAATAGCTAATTTCAAAATGCTTTAACACCAAGTCTTCTTAGGTATGTAAGTGCTATACCGAGTTAAACTAGTGCAACCCAAGCCTTATAATACGTCCCACGACATATTATCTACTAGGGATGCCTTCATCCCCAATATTACCTCGCCCGACTTCTACCTCTGCCTTCCCAACCGACATATGCTTAACACATGACATCCTTAATGCTACACCCCTAAACTAGTCTGAAGGATCACGCCTTTTGGCTAGTGACCAACCGACTATTATAAGGTTGTGTGCCAATATCAGACATCATCGGTTCCACACCTATTTTGATATTCCATACCATATTCCTCCCATCTCCAAGCCAAATCCTACACTTTCACATACATCACGTTCAAACACGTATTACAATTGAATTACGTAGGCTTTTATCCCAAGTACTCGTATGTACGCAGGCATAATACCGAGTCTTTCTCGTGAGCTCGAGCCTCGATAATATGTCTTACGATGTGTTATTCCCATAGAGATGCACCCGTCTCTTAATTTTCATCCTTTATATCTAAATAGCACAAAACAAGATATCAAACTATCTCAAAGCAGGACCTCTCAAATATATACCTATATATAAACGTGCAAACATATATATACTAATCACAACAGAGATGCACCCATGTCTCACCTTTCTATCTCTCCTCAAACCCCAAACGAGATATCAAATTATATCAAAAGTCAAGCCTTCTCGTATACTCACATTCACCATAATGACCATTCGTTATACAAATAAAAGTATAGAGTTACATACAAGCAATCTTGTGTACCTGCATTGGTTAAAGTGACGTTTTTATACCTCTCACTTATACCGTTATCCAACCCTAACACCTATCGACATTTTTTTAGAGGGACCGTCGCGTTAAGGTCACTAAACAAATTCTAAAATAACTAAAAAGTAATCAATAAATGTAAAGAAAAATAATAAGCATATAATTAAGGAAGCATACAGAATAAGTGGGTGCCTAACACCTTTCCAACTCATAAATCGATTCCCGAACCCGCACAACAAGAGTCTCTGGACTAATTGCAGACTTTAAGACCTGCCTTAGGACTAGCCTAAATCTTTTTGTTTGTTTTTATATAAAACAAACGGGTGACTATGAATAACTAACGAAACCCCATTCTACCGTACGAAGGCCACACCTATAAAGGTGGGTGCACCAAACCTGGACATAACGCCAAACATAATCCAGATGAAAGATCATCGACACCCAACGTCGAACTGATAACCAAACCTTGGTGGGACTCAGCGAAAGTGGGAGACAAGCATTCCTTGCATCCTCGTGACGGAGTTTCGCCCTGGGCGGAGCATTACGCTCAGCTTGATCGGGGCGTGCAATGCCACATTGGCGACTCCAATGGGGACAATTTTTCTTCAATCAGAATGCAACATTGTGTATCATAGTTGAACCTCGCCATTTACGTCACAGTGGTGTACCACACAAGATAAATCAAGATAACCGAATTGTCTATATGCTTCCTTTCTACTATTAGTCATTCTAAAGATCTCGCCATCTACGTCACAGATGCGACTTAGTCATTCTAGTTTTTTTTTGTTATGGATGAATCTTTAAACATTTTAATATTTATGTTTATATTACTATCGATTTAATGATTTGAATAATATTTTTTCTTAAGTTTTAAATTTGAAACTTTGCAAAAAGTGAACTTTTACGCGTGTAGTTCTCCAGAGCCTTTTATTTTCTATTTGGAAAATAATGCTAAAATTTTCTAATTTTCAAGTTGGAAAATAAAAATCAAACAACCACTACAATAGTTTTCCATGAAAAATATTTCTCTAACATAATTGTCCATGAAAATTAATTCTTTTCAATTCATTTTTCAACTTTGAAATCAAATCCACCCTTATTTTATCACGTTTTCCTAAATCTAGAATTTTCCTTTAGTTTTTTTACATAACTCCCACTTCATTATCCTATATTTGACATAACCCTCAGTTTACTAATTCCTTAGACGTACCCCCATATCCCGATAGACTCTTAACACCCTCAAACCTCCTCTATTTCATTATTAGAGTTAACCCCCATTTTTTGACAAAAATACTCCTCAGTTCATCTTCATCCCCAAATCAAAACCCTAAATATCTAACAAACCCTAAATCTTCTTCCTCAATTCATTCCTCTCGGCCCTGCAACCCATCCACCACCTTCCCCCACCGACCAACTAAAGAACCCCCACCCACCAATAATCATCCTCTCACCACCCAACCTCTCATTGTCTCTCTATCTCTCAATGACCCCTCACCACCAAGCCGTGCAAACACCTCAGTAATTTGAGGGACCCAAAGGATCCGAAATCACAATTTCAACCAAACAAACCTGAAGAAACATTTCCATTTTGGTTCATTGGTTCTTTTTTGGTTTCTAGTTTGGAGATTTAGTTTTTTCCTTTGTTGTCATTTGGTTATAAACCCATTTGGGTTTTCATTGTTGTTGAGTTTGACAAAAATGGAGAGGTGTTAAATCCCTCCCATCGCTGCTGATAGAGATGGTTTTCATTGCTACTGAGTTCGACAATTGGTATGTATGAACGAATTGGAGTTGCGATGGGTCTTATTGCGGTGTTTGTCAGATGGCTCACGAGTTGTCGAATTTAGGTGGTGTGGGTTATCTAGTGGTGATGAACTCGATTAGAGTTGAAGGTGGTTGTGTTGGTGGGGTTATTTTATTACGATGGATTGATTGGTGGTTGCGGTTTATATTGGGTTAGAATTGGTAGTTTATGGTGTTGTCAACTGTGGTGGTTAATTTGGGTGTTAGGGAATTTTAAGAGAGGGTTTGAGTTGGAGGGATGAAGATGAGAGCATTTTGGTCCTAATATATGGTTATGTGCTAACTGTAATAATAAAATTGAGGAGGATTGACTGTGTTAGAAGGTTCTTAGAAGAATTTTGAGAGTTTTATCTAAGGAATGACTAAAGTAAGAATTATGTCAAATACATATCATGCTCCAAATACGATAGTATTAGAGAAATTAATGAGATGTTAATGATTACTATCATTTTCTCTCTCATCTTGAATATTATGTTCTTTGAAACAAAATAAATAAATAAATAAAAATCTCTTTAAAACAAAATAAATAAATAAATCAATAAATAAATAAATCAAAAGTCTCTTGAAAACTAAAAAGTTGATCAATTCTACACTCCATTAATTAATCTCTCGATCCAATACAATCTTGATTTAATTAATCTTTTTTTCATCATTCTCCACTCAAATTACATTACACAATACTACTAATACTACTACATCTATATAATGTTTATATTTCTAGAAAAAAAAAGTTTAAAATAGTTTTCAAAATTATTTTTTATATAAATAATTTTTTTTTTTGGTTAAAAAAATATTTTTAACATTGTATTTATAGGAATTTTTTTTTAAGTTTGTCTCTATAAATGACATAAAGGGTTTTAAACAAAAAACAAATAAAATATTATTATTTTGTTTTTATATAAAATACATACAGTCGAAGATATTGCACTGGACATAATGGAATGGAAAATTAGGATTCATGTAGCCGACCCCAAATAATTGGGAAAAGGTTTTGTTGAATTGAGTATAAAATACATACAATTTTTTTTGAATTTTTTATTTATAAGAAATAGTTTTTAAGTTAAAACAAGTTTTCAAAATTTCAAAATTATTTTTTAATATAAATATTATTTTTTGCTTATAAAAACATTTTTAACATTTTATTTATAAAAAAATTTTAAGTTTGTATCCATAAATGACAAGAAGTTTTTAAACTAAAAACAAATAAAAATATGTATAATTTTTTTTATATAAAATACGTATGATTATTTTGAAGTTTTTATTTATAAAAAATCTTTTTTATATAATGAAAATATTTAAAAATAAGGATAAAATATCAAAAAATCCCTCAAATATTTTTTAATACACATTTAGTCCAAGCCTTTTATTTTGTAGCAAAAAGTTCATTATTCTCTTATCTTTAAAGGTTCGCGCCAGCGGCATGGTAAAACTTTTTTGGTATGGTAAAGAATTTTTTGGTGCAAAATAAAAAGGCTAGGATTAAACATGCATTAAAAAAAGGTCGAGGGACTATTTGCAGTGGCGGAGCCACATAGGGCCCAAGCGGGGCAGTGGCCCCGGTTGAAGTTTTAAAAAAAATAAAAATAAAAATAAAATAAAAATAAATATATAAATATATATATATATATATATAGGGTTTTTCAAGTATTATTTTTATGTATTTATATATTTTTTGTATGTGGTAGAAATTTTATATATGTGGAGTTGTTTAGTTTAGTTTTTTGTATGTGGAGTAGTTCAATTTAATTTTTAGAATGTATGTGTAGATTAATTTAAAGTTGTTCAATGTTCAATTTAAATAGGGGCATGTGGGTACCCTGAATTTAGCATCATAGGGCCTGGACGAGTAGCCTCTCCTTAGCAACCCAAAGCCCAGGCCCATCACCTCTTGTACTCATCCGATTACCCCACGATCCCATGAAGAGAAGTTGTAAGGAAGCACGATCCCATGTAGGGGAGATGGATAATAAGGAGGAACCCATCACCCCCACTACTCCAACATATACATGTATAAATTAAACCCTAACTCCGGGAAAAAGGACAAGTTGTATTCTCTGTACTTATTCTTCAGAATATAGAGAAATAACACTGACTGAACCACCGTGGACGTAGGCAAATCTTTGCTGAACCACGTATACCCGTTGTTGTGTGATTGGCATTTTATTTATCCTTTCTTGATTGTTACCTCTTTCATATTTATTTGTGTTGCATAATAATTGTCTCCACAATTGGCGCCGTCTGTGGGAAACGTTTATCTTTCCCTGAGAAGAGCCCACGTCGAGAAAAAATCTAAGATGTCTGGTCACAGCAGCAACGCTCCTCAAGCAGGAGATATTCAGGAGCCACCCGCTCCTCGCAGGATTAGGTCCGAAGTCCTACGTTCAGATCAAGGGGCTCGCTTAGAAAGGCCAGCCTCAGAAGAAAGTCAAGGACCAGCAAGGTCCACTCAGATATCCAGATTGATCGATGCATACGAAGCAAGGCTCCACGAGCAGAGGGAGTCTTCTCGCAGATATGAGGCTGAGAATGCTCGCTTGAAAAGAAGACTGGAAAAACTGGAGAAAGAACTACGTCCTGATACCAGGAGACGCCCCTATCGCACTCCTAGCCCTCAGGCGAGCAAATCTCGCAGCCGAGGAAGGAGCCCTAAGCGGCAATATCAAGGGTTCGAAGGTGGCGACTCAGACGACGACCTCCGCGAGCAACTGAGAAAAGCTCGCCGCTATCAGAGCCCTGCTCGCAGCGACGACAACATACGGAACCTAGTCCGCAGAGAAATGGACCAACATCCAGCTCACCGCGGCACCAGGTAGACCAGAGAACTCGCCAGGGGAGCCCTCAAGACCCAGATGAAATCGCCCTTCACAAGGGAAATTGAAGAAGAAGAAGCTCCCAAAAAGTTTGCTATTCCAAGGTTCAAGATTTACGACGAAAAGACTGATCCCATTGATCATGTCAGGCAGTACCGGCAGGTTATAACCCTCTGGAATCACCGAGATGCACTGATGTGCCGTATTTTTCCCTCGAGCCTTCATGACGTGGCCCAGAAATGGTTCGAGAAACTCCCTCACCGATCCATCAGAAATTTCTAATCCCTGGCCGAGCTCTTTACGACCCGGTTTATCACCAGCAGCTCCCATCCCAAAAGGATGGATGCTCTATTAACAATGAAGAAAACACCTCAGGAGACACTCCGAGACTACGCGAAGAGGTACTGGGAGTTATTCAACGAAGTCGAGGACTGCGCGGAAGAGGTGGCAGTGGCTTCCTTCAAAATTGGGCTACCTAGCTCTTCCCTCCTTTACCAGTCCTTGACAAAGAAGGATGCAACCACCATTGATGACCTGATGGCCCGGATTGAGAAATACGCAAAGGTGGAAGATGTCACCCGCCTTAACGTAGGAGAAAACTGTCGAGCCAAGCTCGTTACCAAGGGAAGTGAGAAAGTTAATAACCAGAAAAAAGGAGGAAAGAATGGGAGCAAGAATGGCTCCAAGAACGGGGGGAACCCTGACGTTGTAAAGTCGTTCCAGGCGGTCAACACCGTCTTTAAAGAACCAATTTACAAAATTCTCGCGAAGATCAAGGATGAGCCGTTCATCAAATGGCCCCAAAAAATGGGAGGAGACCCATCGAAAAGAAACAATGCACTGAGATGGACCTTCCACAAAGAGGGAGGGCATAAGACCGAGAACTGCAAGGCTCTTAAGTCCCACCTCGAGGAGTTATCCCAATCCGGACATTTGAATGACTTTGTGGAAAGGAAGGTAGAGAGAGTGACTGTCCACAAGGAGGCAAAAACCCGACAACGTATTGGAAGACGACGCCGGACACGAATTCGCAGTAATCCATGGAGTATCCGATGTTAAGCAAATCCAGGGTAACTCAGCTCGAATGGAGGTAAAGAAGCTGACAGCGGTAATGCAAGCTTTTCAGATTGATCCAGCAAAATCACAGGCAGGAAAACTTCGGTGAGCAGAGGACATCAACTACAACAAGCACATTGTTTTCACGGATGAAGATCTTGTGGGAGTGAGGACCCCACATCATGATGCCTTAGTCATTACACTCAGGATAGCCAACTTTGATATCGATAGGCTGCTCGTCGATCAAGGGAGCTCATCCGAAGTAATGTACATCGACCTGTTCAGAAAATTGAAGTTGAACATCGCCGACCTAAAGGGAACCACTGTTCCTCTGGTCGGCTTCGCTGGGAAAATGACCATGCCTCTGGGCAAGATAGTACTACCAGTGCTCGCTGGAAATGTTTCAAAAATGATCGAATTCTTGGTGGTCGACATCGATTCACCGTATCAAGCCATCCTCGGCAGAGGATGGCTTCATGCAATGAAGGCAGTCTCCTCGGCCTACCACCAGAAACTCAAATATGTCACCGAGCGGGGAGTGATGGAGATACATGGCGACCAGGCGATGGCGAAAAAGTGCTTCATAGCGGCCATCCGACCAAAGCCAGAGAAAAAAGCCGTTCAAACCAGCGAGAAAGTGGAGGAAGGTGCAATCCCTTCCAAATAGCAATTAAAATATGGAAGGCCCGGAGTGAAAGAGACCAGGCTCCTCCCCTCCGAGCGTGTTGTAGAGGACCCGGTAGAAGTAATTGCTAAAGAAGGCGACAACAGCAGGGTCTTCCTGATCGGGACCTCACTCACTGACCAAGAGCAAAAGGATTTGTTAACCTTACTCAGAAGCAACATAGATGTTTTAGCTTGGGAACCCTATGAGCTTCCAGGAATCGATCCCAATATGGTCTGCCATCAGTTGCACGTCAATCCCACATTCAAGCCGATAGTGCAGAAGGCACGACGAACTGCTCCCGAGAAGGCCAGAGCAATAGAAAAAGAAGTCGAAAAACTGCTGGATGCAGGGTCCATAAGGGAAGTGCAATTCCCCAAATGGTTATCCAACCCAGTGGTAGTTCCAAAAAGCAATGGGAAGTGGAGAGTGTGCATAGACTTCACTGACCTCAACAAAGCCTGCCCCAAGGATAGCTTCCCTCTTACGAAAATAGACCAACTAGTAGACGCCACTGCAGCTCACGAACGAGTGAGTTTCCTGGACGCATACTCAAGCTATCACCAGATTCCCCTGTATGCCCCAGATCAGGACAAAGCGACGTTTATCACGACGGTTGGTTTATACTGTTACAAGGTCATGCCTTTTGGGCTAAAAAATGCAGGGGCAACCTATCAGCGGCTGGTTACTAAAATGTTCAAGAATCAGATGGGAGACACAATGGAGGTCTACATCGACGACATGCTCGTCAAGAGCAAGGAGAAGGAAAATCACCTCTCGGACCTGTCAAGTACCTTCGAAATCCTCAGAAAGTACCGAATGAAACTCAACGCGAGCAAGTGTTCCTTCGGTGTCCAGTCAGGAAAGTTTCTTGGGTATTTGGTCAGCAAGCGTGGCATAGAGGCTAATCGGGACCAGATTGATGCAATCAAGAGAGTGCAACCTCCTCGCACAATCCGCGATGTACAGAAGCTCACTGGAATGCTCGCCGCTCTAAATCGTTTCATTTCTAAATCCTCCGAGAGATGCAAGCCCTTCTTCCAACTCTTAAAAGGCAGCAAAACAGTAGAATGGACCCCAGGTTGTTCACAAGCATTAGACGAGCTCAAGTCCTACCTAAGCTCCCCACCACTTCTTGTCATACCACAGCAAATGGACTCTTTGTACCTCTACCTCTCTGTATCCAACCATACTGTCAGCTCAGCGCTAATGTGTGAAGTTACAGGGATCCAACATCCAGTCTATTACGCGAGCAAAACCTTACTAGACGCCGACCAGCGTTACCTGCCATTGGAAAAGCTCGCATTCGCCCTAGTAATGTCCTCGAGGAAACTGAAGCATTACTTCGAAGCCCATACGATCATCGTCCTTACATCACACCCCCTCAAGGTTGTCCTAAGGAAGGCGGATTTGTCGGGCAGACTGTCTAAATGGTCAGTCGAGCTCGGCCGGTTTGACATCCAATTTCAACCAAGGACAGCTATCAAGGGTCAAATCCTTGCTGACTTCATAGCTGAATTCACAGGCGAAGAACCCTCCGACCAGCCTAAACCAACAGAACAAAATAACCAGGCTACAGGGGAAAGCTGGAAACTATTCGTTGATGGAGCCTCCAACTCAAAGGGGTCAGGAGTAGGAATTGTTCTCATCACTCCAGAAAATACAGTCCTCGAGCAAGGAATCAGGCTGGGATTTGCAGCCTCTAACAACGAAGCAGAATACGAAGCCTTAATAGCAGGTCTCCAAAGGGCGCAAACTCTGGGAGCAAAGCATTTACAGGTATTCGGAGACTCGCAACTAGTTTCCAATCAGATAAGTGGAGACTATAACGCGAAGGATGAAAGGATGGCAGCCTACCTCTCCTTGGTAAAAAACTTAATGACGAACTTTGAAGAAATCAACATCCAACAGTTTCCTAGGGGGCAGAACAACCACGCCGACGCCTTAGCAGCCCTTAGCTCGGCAGTTGATTCCAGCCTTAAAAGGATCATCCCTATCGATTTCCTCAGCTGCCCGAGCATTTACCCCAACTGCGAGCTGACCAAAGCAAAACCAATACTCCAATTGGAACTAGCCCTTAGCTGGATGGATCCCTTGAGAGACTATTTGAAGAACGGAACGCTCCCAGAGGATAAGAGGACTGCCCACCAGATAAGAGTCAAAGCCGCTCGCTTTCACTTATCCACGAGAGGCGACTTGTATAAAAGATCTTTCTCCGGCCCCTACCTTAGATGCGTCCACCCAGGCGATGTCAAGACAGTGCTTCACGAGCTTCACGAAGGAATCTGCGGGAGTCACGTCGGAGGAAGGTCTCTAGCCTTTCGAGCAATGAAGGAAGGTTATTGGTGGCCATATATGCAAAAGGACTCCGCAGTATATGTCCGAAGATGCCTAAAATGCCAGCTCCACGCCCCCATGGTCCACCAGCGAGTTAAAATCCCTGACCAACCCCTGGCCTTTCGTCCAGTGGGGAATGGACATCGTGGGACCACTGCCCACCGCTGCCGGCAATCGCAAATACCTGTTGGTCGCAACTGATTACTTTACCAAGTGGATCGAGGC